>JAMZEH010000015.1:18372500-18917500 GCA_024699665.1 Ostrea denselamellosa
GAACAGCGTGGTTTTGTACGCTCCTTTATGACACAGCAGTTAGTGTGTCTGGATGAGTGGTCAAAAGCACTGGACAGAGGAGATCCCCTTCACATCGTCTACCTAAATTTCAAAAATGATTTTGATAAGGTTCCGCACACAAGATTGTCGAGACAGATCGAAAGTTATTGCATCAGAAGCAACATCAGCGCATGATAACCAACTTCCTGGAAGGTCGGTTGCAATGGGTATCCATCAATGGCAGCATATCTGAGTGGTCTGGTGTGACGAGTGGGATTTCCCATGGCAGCGTTCTCGGACTCTTACTCTTCGTCAGTTTCATAAATGATTGATTGATTGATTATTTATTGCTTTCCGCCACACTCAACAATTTTTCAGTTATCTGGTGGCGTCCAGTTTTTGTTGGTGGAGGAGAGAACCCAGATACAATGTACCTGGGAAGAGACTACCGACCTTCCGCAAGTAAACTGGCAAACTTGCTCACATAACGCCGTGGCCGAGATTCGAACACGCGCCGACAGAGGTGAGAGGCCTTGTGATTTTGAGCCTGATGCTCTAACCACTCGGCCACGGAGGCCCCCAGTTTCATAAATGCCCTTTCAGATGCAGTGAGTCGAATATTCGCAGACGATAGAAAGATATATGGGAGAGCAGCCACAGATAATGACAGGGCAAGAATAGAGGAGGACATCGAGATGTTGTCAGAATGGTCAGACAAGTGGCAAATCAAGTACAGTACGAGCAAATGTAGCGTGATGCACCTTGGGAGGAATAATCCGAACCATTCTTACAGCATGAAAGACAACGATGGACAGCAGGGGGAACGGAAACAAAGGAGAAAGATCTTGGTGTATTGGTTGACAAAAACTGTAGTTTCATCAACACATCAACAACGTTGTAGGGTAAGCCAACAGAATAGTAGGTGTCATCAAAAGGACACAAGAGATAGCAACCACTGGATCGATGCCTCTGCTGGTGGACTGTTACTCCTCGAGGGTTTTCACCAGCCCAGTTGCTAAGTACTTCGTTACTAGCATGAATTAAGGATAAAAATTTGCTTTTGGTTGTTTTTTGGTTCTTTCAGCTTTTCCAAGTTTATTCTTATTTCGGATTTCCAATTTTTTTGACTTGAGCATCACTGAAGAGATATTATTTGTTGAGATGCGCATCTGGTGCATCAAATTTGGTACCGTTTATATTTTATATGGCACAGAAATTGTAGACAACAATGGTTCGTCCAGTACTTGAACACAGCAATGTACCTCGGATACAGCAGTTTTCAGACGATATCAACAAGTTAAAAAGGGAACAAAGACGAGCAACGAAGCAACGAAGCTTTAACTGCTGTGAAGGAGAAACTTCAAATGCACGCAAAGGGCTATTCGATATGTAATGTGTATTGTACCACAAAGCGATAATGCTTTGTACGATTTCGTGGATGATGATACTCTTGAATAGCGCTATTCAATAAATTTCCAACGGTATAAACACGTGCCTTCAGCTCCACATAGTTTTAAACTTATAGTCATTTCAATAGAGCCAGTCGTTGACCACTGTTGTAAAGATAGTTGGGAAACGGGTGGAGAATATTGAAGAAATTAGAGCTTTTATAAAAGTTTGCACAAAGCTCGGTCAATCAGTAATGCAGATATTTACTGAAATGGGGGTAACTTTATGGGTCTGATAAGGTATCTTTTGAAGAAAGAAATGTCTGACTGGCACAGCGTCCGTCAAAGATGCAGCAAAATCTGGCCGACCTCTGAATGTAAAATCAGGGAAAAAATTTAAAGTGATGGCAGATACATGATATGAGATATCGCCAATGCTGTTGACATATCGCTATCGCGGGTGTATTTCATTTTAAAGCGTATTATTAAAGTACAAAAGATTTTCTCCAGATGGATACCACATAGATTGACAGATGACCAAAAACGGGTACGAGTACAAATCACTAAGCAATTGCTCAAAATGTTTCCCAAATTCAACTAAAAACAATTTGCAAACATTGTTTTGGTGACGAAAGTGGGTTCACTATTTTGACTGATTGATTATATATTGTTTAACGTCCCGCTCGAGAATTTTCACTCATATGGAGACGTCACCATTGCCAGTGAAGGGCTGCAAAATTTAGGCCTATGCTCGGCACGATTGGCGTTTGAGCAGGGTGGGATTTTTTACGTGCCACATATGCTGTGACACGGGACCTCGGTTTTCGCGGTCTCATCCGAAGGACCGCCCCATTTAGTCGCCTCTTACGACAAGCAAGGGGTACTGAGGATCTATTCTAACAACCCGGATCCTCACGGGGTCACTATTTCGAACCAGAAAGAAAAATTAGAAACAAAAATATGGCTAACTAGCTAAATACGATAGAAGGCCTGTAGTTGCAAAAGAACCATAAGCACAAAGTTTCTTTATTGCATATTCTTCTCATTTAATGGTACATAATAGCCGTACAAAATCTGGTGATGTAGGGTAAAAGTGTTACAGGTCGGTATTACCGAGATGTTATACTAAAAAAAACTCAAGAAATATTATGATAAACGACGCCTTGTGTCAGGATTTATGCATGATTGTCTCATTCATGATAATGCTCCATCACATACATCTGCGCTTGTGAAGCAATTTTTGAAGTCATCGAAGGTTACCGTCTTGCCACACCTACCATACTCTCCAGGTCTAGCCCCATAGGACCTTTTCCTTTTTCCAAAACTTAAGAAGTTTTTATCTGGTCGACGTTACAAATACCTACAAGCCCTTGGCTCAGCCATGAGTCACTGCCCCAGAAGTCTCCCTAAATCAGCGTATCGTGACGCATTTCAGAAATGGAATTGTGTATTCCAAACCGCGGAGAATACTTTGAAGGGATGTAATGCTCATTTCACTATTTGAATCGAATGCTTTTGTAACATCGTACAATACACATTAATTATCGAACAACCCTCGTGCTGTACCACAACATATACCAGAAGTGGTGAAAATCAAATGTGGATTCTAAAATATTTTAAAGAACTTTTAGTAAATTTGAAATCCCAAAACTTTTCTGAAATCAACAACATTAAAACATGTGACTTTACAACACTTTATACGTCCATACCTCACGATGAATTAAAGAGTAGACTTTCTGACATCACAGACAATGTCTTCTTCAACAAAAATGGTAAAAAGAAATATTCATATCTAATACTCCAAAAAATTATTTGTTAAATGCTGGGATATAAATTACTTTGTTAAACACCACTCTGATTCCATGCACAAGTACCCTGAAATTGAAATTAAAAATATGCTGAAGTTCCTGATTGACAATATCATCGCAGTCTCTGGCGATAGGGTCTTCCAACAGTCTGAGGGGCCTCCGTGGCCGAGTGGTTAGAGCATCGGGCTCACAATCACAAAGCCTCTCACCTCTGTCGGCGCGTGTTCGAATCTCGGCGCGGCGTTATGTGAGCAAGTTTGCCAGTTTACTTGCGGAAGGTCGGTGGTCTCTTCTCAGGTACATTGTATCTGGGTTCACTCCTCCACCAACAAAAACTGGACGTCACCAGATAACTGAAAAATTGTTGAGTGTGGCGGAAAGCAAGAAATAATCAATCAATCAATCCAACAGTCTGTTGGAATTTTCATGGGCACGAATTGCGCTCCTTTGTTAGCTAACCTGTTTCATATTCATATAAAGCAGAATCCACACAAAAGCTTCTACATGAGAAGAAATATGTTGTTGTGAATTTCAATTTAACATTTAGATATATGGACGACGTTTTATCTACTAACAATGATCATTTTCATTCATATGTCAATTGGCCAGTGGGGATCCGGGTTGTTAGAATAGATCCTCAGCACCCTTAGCTTGTCGTAAGAGGCGACCAAATGAGGCGTTCCTTCGGATGAGACTGCTAAAACCGAGGCCCCGTGTCACAGCAGGTGTGGCACGTTAAAGATCCCTCCTTGCTCAAAGGCCATAATCGCCGAATATAGGCCTAAATTTTGCAGCCCTTCACCGGAAATGGTGACGTCTCCATATGAGTGAAAAATTCTCGAGAGGGACGTTGAACAATATATAATCAATCATATGTCAATTGGGACCTTCGTGGCCGAGTGGTTACAGCATCGCGCTCCAAATCACAAGAAGGTCTCTCACTTCTAGTCGGCGCGGGTTCGAATCTCGCTCGCGCCGATATATGTGAGAAAGTTTGCCAGTTTATTTTCGGAAGCTCGGTGGTCTCTTACCAGGTACATGGTATCTAGGGTCTCTCCTCCACCAATAAAAACTGGACGCCACCAGATAACTGAAAAATTGTTGAATGTGGCGGAAAACAACAAACAATCAATCAATCATGTCAATTCGATATATTCTAGTCAACTTGAAATAAAAGACACCACAGTCTTCCACATCTGCTTCGTACCTACATCTATTTTTGAAAATAGATGCTGACGGCAAACTGGCAACTCAACTCTATCACAAGCGGGATGATTTTAATTTCTTCGTCATCAACTTCCGTTCTATCTACATGTAGCAATATTCCATTATTACCAGGGGGCCTCCGTGGTCGAGTGGTTAGAGCATCGGGCTCACAATCACAAAGCCTCTCACCTCTGTCGGCGCGTGTTCGAATCTCGGCCGCGGCGTTATGTGAGCAAGTTTGCCAGTTTACTTGCGGAAGGTCGGTGGTCTCTTCTCAGGTACATTGTATCTGGGTTCTCTCCTCCACCAACAAAAACTGGACGCCACCAGATAACTGAAAAATTGTTGAGTATGGCGGAAAGCAAGAAATAATCAATCAATCAATCAATCGAGGCAGGTTACTGACAAACAAGTTGATTGATGTTACAGGAGTTTCTAGAGTCTCGTCTAAACTCAGCATTTTGCAGAATCTGTGCTCCTTATATAACGATCTAGTTTGCCAGTACAACATTCCATCATGACAAATGATGTCTGACGTGTTTCATACCAATTGTTGGGCAGTTTCTGGCACATTGATTCTGAATGCGGATTACTCCGTTTACCTGATCAAGATATAGGGCACACGGTAGGTATGACCCGTCGACAGGGGATGGTTACTCCTCGTAGAAACCTGATCCCATCTCTGGTATAACCAGATTGGTCCCTTGTTTGTCCATCTCTCTGATTTGTATTTCCTATAAGAATTATGAGATTGATCACTTTTCGTTGCCATAGTAATTTCATTCGTTTGGAATGAGAGTTGTCATTTACTGGAATGAGACCAAGATAGACAAGTACTGGATACACGATTTGTACGCATATCAACGCATGCGGTGTTACAGGCCTTTTTTTCTTTTTCTTTTTTTTTTTTTTTTTTTTTTTTTTTCTTCCCCTGAAGGTATCAAACGACATTTTATGCAGTAGTCAAATCATGTTTTGGGAGTAACTGCAGAATATATTGGGACAGATGTAATCTGTGCAAATGCACAGAAAATTTCCGTGGCTGATAGATTTTATAGATCTACATATTCTCCATGCAGAAAATTCAAAATATGTTCGAACTTTCTAAATTCACGGAAATTAACGCAAAATTTTACCATCCATTTTAAATGAATCCGTTATTTGTCCAGTACTAGTCCATGTTTTGTAAACGGCGTAAAAATGACAATTGCAACATTCAACAAAGAAAGAGTAGTCTAATAAATAACATAAAAAGAATACATATGCCAAATTGTATAGTTATCACTGACAGCAACTAAAAAAAGAAGACACAATACAGATATTATAGATATTCCTTTCTCGCTCGGAAGACAACAAATTCCAACAATTTGTTTTAGAAAGGGGGGCAACTCTGATTGCTGCTTGCATGAGGATATGGAAACATTGATGTGGCGATTCAACAAACACCCATACTATGCATCATGGTTTGATCCTCCTGAGACGAATAATTAGAGTTAGGATTCCATGTTTATTGAACTATCGACAGATGTGGTTGAAAGTGCAAACTCAAAACTTGTTTACAAGGTTGAATTCCTTGAACAGGTGAGTTTACAACAACATAATAACCATAAATCCGAATTTACTCTGGATTTCTATGAATTGTGACCTGTTTGCAATCAAGGTTTACTCTTATATCTTATATCACTTGGCAATGGAGTTTGATATTTTTTAATAGATGTGTTAGTCCCAGGATTTTACTGAATATTATTGTATTATGAAAATCATCCGTAAGATGGGGAAGTCAACACTGCAAGCTGCACTGATAATTAAGGGTCCTAAGAAATGATATTGATCTCTGTTTTTTCATTGTCAGCCATAGAAATGCAATACTTTTAAATTAGTTATTCTTGATTACCGGAGGATTTGAAGGTTTGATTTTACTGGCTACTGGTGGTAGCTTGTTTTGCAACCAAGAGTTAATTTGTTAAGTGTTAATTTGCTTATCATTATACACAGTGGTGGATCATAATGTTATAAACAAAATGGTGTCCAAATGGTGGCTTATAAAGTTTTAAGACTTTTATGTATATGTAACTCTATAACGCATACATGTTTAAATAAATAGGACATATGACTAGCACAGTTGATATCGTATGTTATAATTAGATATGACGTATCGTATTTTGTGATGCAATAAACTGCGTCATTTTGCTTATAAGCAGAGTATGGGAAAGTCGAAAGATTTATCACCAAGCGTAAAACAAAGGATTGTAAATAGCTTTCAAAGCAAAATAACACAGTCTGAAATTGCAAGGAGCCTAAGACTAAACTGGTGCACAGTGTGTGCTGTAATAAAGCGATACCAGGAGAGGGGCTCGCTGGAAAACAAGCCCAGAATGGGTAGGAAGAAAAAACTTAGTGTGCAAGATGAGCGATCTATTTTGAGGTCAGTAAAATTACACCAAGTGGAGCCTTTGAAAGATATAACTCACAGATTTAACCAGTTTAGGAAAATCCTGTTTTTAAAGTTACTGTGAAAAGATGTTTGTGTGGTAATAATTATCACAGACATGTTGTAAGAAAAAACATCCGAATCTGTGCAGTTAACTTAAAAAAAGCTAGTAGCATGGACTAGGGGGAAGAGACATTGGAAAGTTGATGGTGATTGGAATCATGTGATTTTTTTCTGATGAATGTAAAGTGATCATTGGAGAAAATAACCGCGTATATGTGTGGCGTAGACCCAGAGAGCAGTGAATGCCGCAATGCATTAGTCCCGGTCGCGGTGCGAGGGTGAGTCTAATGATTTGGGGGTGTATTTGCTGGAATGGACCAGGCACTTTGACAATTGTTAATGGCAATATCAATGCAGAAAAGTATAGAGAAATCCTTGTTAATGAACTTTGGCCAGTTGTTGCCCGACATTTTCCAGTGCATCATGCAAGATCTGTGCTAAATTACAAGATTGAAAACAATATTTGAGGAATTTTGTGGCGTGCTCAATCACCGGGTGCTAATATTATTGAAAACTGTTGGCTGTTGTTGAAAAAGCAGCTGAGAAAATGCACTATCAGAATAAATAAAGCAGCCGATCTCGAACAAGAAATTCAGAGAACATGGACCACCATCCCAATTCATTATAATCAAAACCTATACAAATCACTCCCACAAAGAATCATCAGGATAATTAGATCAAAGGGGTATGCCTCAAAGTATTAGGTAAGTTTTGCTAATATCAATCATCACATAATTAAGAAATTGTTGTTTTTAATATCAGAACCATATGTTGCTAATAATGCAATGACGCCATTTTGTTTATAATATTATGATCCACCGCTGCACCTCTTTGTACGTAACAATTTCAAAGACATATTTACAGTAATGATATGCACATTTTCTAAAGAAAGTTTGAGAATATTGTTGTTATCCCTGTTTGTCTGTAACACTTTCTTCCTCCTCATACTCCTATTTTATTTTAAGCAGTAACCAGTTAAGTGGAATGGATAGGTAGTGCCCCTTAGATATGCACTAAGAATTTTCTATTTTATCCTGGGTGTGAAAACTGGGGGTTTTTTTTGGTATATAGTATATATGTGTAAAACATTTAAAAGACATCTTCTTTAATGCTATTGATACAAAATTGAAACTAAGTAGATATTTAGAATGAGGAGATAGCCCTTTACCAAATTTATAAATTTCATGATCCCAGGGATAGGGATTTTGGTATTAGGGTGGGGCTAAAACGGTCAGTAATGATTAAATGTGATAACAACTAAACATTTTTTAATTTCTTCTTGATAACTATAATTCTAATTCTTTTCAGATTTGATATGTAGATCTTTGTGACAAGGGAGACATAAATTGTAAATTTCAGGACTCCTGCATCCATGTGACCTAAAGGGTGGGGCAAAAACTGCCAGAAATTGAACAATTTTCAAAAATATTATTCTCTGCAACTGCACATGTATAGGAAAAACTAAATGCATAGTGATGCTAAGCAGGAAGGCCTCTACTAAACTTGTAAATTTTATAATCCCTATAGTAGATGTTCTGACTCCAGGGCCAAACTTGGTATGTATATATATACTGTATATATTGCATATACATGTGTAAAACATGTGAATAATATCTTCTTTAATGCTATTGATACTAAATTGAAACTAAATACAGTTTAACTTAATCTCAAATACTGATAACTTGAATACCATGGATATGTCAAAGTGATTTGAAAGTTCCAACCACTTATTCTTTAAGTATTTTACCCTTGATTTTTGAATCCTTGAATATCTTGAAGTTTTTTCTTGGTCCCTTGGATTTTGAGATAACAATGTTTGACTGTAGATGTTTAGAAGTAGCAAACTGTAATCTTTTACCAAAATTGTAAATTTTATGATCCTAGGATGTAAGGGTTTGGTTCCGGGGTGGATCCAGAATTATCATAGCGATTATTGTCTTTATCATTTGAAAGACTTCTTGAAATTTGCTGATATGGTATAAAAACTAAATGCATATTAGGAAAAGCAGAGACGGATGGTCTGAAATTGTGAATTTTGTAACCCAAGGGTTTTAACTCTAGGACAGGTCAAAATTAGTCATTTTCATTAATGTTGCAGTGTATTATGCTGAATATCAGAATTTAGCTTAGATATTCAGAACAGGAAATTTTTTCTAGATTTTTTAGCCCTTGGGACTAGTGATACTTTTAACTAATACTCAGGTGACCGATAAGGCCTGTGGGCCTCATGTATTTATGTTTACTTCCACTTGCTGTGAATCAACCCATCTCAAAACCACTTGAGGTGAATATATATTCATTGTCAAAATCTTGGGTTGAACACATAATTAATTGGGGTGAAACCACCCCATTCTTGGCCGGTCACACTTCACTCTGAAATAAAGATCTAAAACAATTTAAAGAACTTTATGTATTGGAGTAATGAGGATGAAAATAAAAAGTTAGGAAAATCTGTCAGTACTTCAGTGCTTCAGAAGGAATTTAATGAGTAGAACAATTGAATTAAGTATGTAATTAACAAATTAGCAACTCATCTATCTTTATGAAACTGTTAAATAAAGTGTTACTCTGGAAATTTATTATTTCATTAATTCTTGCTGGTAATTTATGAATTTCATTAAATTTCTCTAAACTGAAGAGCTACAGTCTTGCAGTAATCATAAAGGCATGGGTAAGATATGTAATGTTCAATATAAAGTGAAAAACTTATATATAACTTACAACTTATAAGTCATGATTCTTGATTGTAATTTCTTTAACTTAATTTTAGGCATTGTGTTTCATTTCAGGTCCAGAAATGACTTATAAGTCATGATTCTTGATTGTAATTTCTTTAACTTAATTTTAGGCATTGTGTTTCATTTCAGGTCCAGAAATGACTTATAAGTCATGATTCTTGATTGTAATTTCTTTAACTTAATTTTAGGCATTGTGTTTCATTTCAGGTCCAGAAATGACTTATAAGTCATGATTCTTGATTGTAATTTCTTTAACTTAATTTTAGGCATTGTGTTTCATTTCAGGTCCAGAAAAATCATTCTTGCATTGCTTGTTGTGTGCGTTTTCCTATACTACTTCTTAAATTCTTGGTTTACCACAGAGAAACAAAGTATTGCACCTGGTAATTTTATATGGTCTTATTTTGTAAATTGATTTGTGATGTTTAAATATTTGAAGGTATTTACACTTTAGTTTATGGACTGCTGCACTGATGCATAATAATTTTATGAATGTTCTTCCTTAGATAATCTTGCATTTTGCTTACAAGAAAAAGTGGAAAGATTCTCCAACTCTATCAACAGATATGATGTTTTCTTGAATCAAGATAATCAAGAAAAAACATTTCCAGCATATGTTGGTAAGCAACTGTTTCAATTTTAATACTGTGCTTTTTTATCTTATAGAATCATTTCATGATCACCATGATTTGTCTGAACCAGAAAATCTGTTCAAAATGATTATGATTGGTCTGAATCAGAAACTTAATGAATAGGGTGGCTAACAAAATGTACATCAAATTAGTTCACACATCACTAAATTCAGTCAACTTTTTGTGGTGGGGATGCACTAATCTGTCTGCATATATCCGTTTTTAAGTATACACACAAGAAAAGACTACATTATTGAATTTTATGACATGTTGTCTGTTAACCATTCCTCAACCAGACACAGCCTGAGACATTGATATGTCATATTGAATGTTAACCACTTTTTAACCAGAGACATCCTGAAACAATGATTATGACATGTTGGCAGTTAACCACTCTGTAACCAGACACAGTCCGAAACATTGATATGTGAAATGTATTGTGATCGTTGAAACTGGAACAACAAATTCATATTTAATTGACAAAATAAAATTTACAAAGAAAATGTTCTTAAAGCATGTTATTTGTGTTTATATGTTGTACCATATTCATCATAGTAGTATTTTGATACTAATTTATAATTTAATGCAATCTCAATTTTTTTTAGGAAATGGAAAATTGGCAGTTTCAATAGACAGCGACTCAGGGCTTTTTATTAGACTGAACAGAGCACTTTCCTTACTTGTGAAATACTACCCAGTGGTGTCTGCAAAAATTATCAACAGCAAAGCTAGAGGTCTGTGAATTAATGCCTTCCTTATTGGAGTTCTCTAGTAATGTCAAAAAAGAGCATAAATAAGTCCATGGAACAAATATAGTTATATTTAATTAAACATGTAGGTTATAATTGTATTTGAAAGGATTTGTATGAAAAAATCTTTTTGGAATTTATTAGACAAAACTGAAGCAAGGAGGCAAATCACTGAAATGATAGAAAGTAAGATTATTTTCAAATATTAATATGTCTCTCCTCTTTCAGGGAGAGACATACTGTTTATGTACTTTCTTTCCATCTGTCAATCCGTCCATCTGTCACAAAATCTTGTATGGATTATCTAATAGACTTAGAACTTTATACAATGCTTCATTGCCATTTGTAGATGTGCAGATTGTTGAGACATGAGGATCCAATGATTTTCCTAAAAGTCATAGTGGATCTAAGAGGGGTGGAGGATGTAAAATAGCTTGTGAACACTTCTCGGACGATATGGGTTTTCAGATAGACTTGAGACTTTGTACAATGCTTCAATGTCATTTGTAGATATGCATATTGTTGGGACATGAGGATCCAATTATTTTCCTAAAGGATCTAAGAGGGTTGTGAACACTTCTACTATATGGATTATCCGATAGACTTGAAACATTGTACAACACATCACTGCCATTTGCAGAAATGCATTGTCAGAACAGGAAGATCCAATTGTTATCCTTAAAGTTACAATGGATCTAAGAGGGATGGAAGATGTAAAATAGCTTGCAAACACTTTTCCTCTCCTATAAGGCTTATCAGATAGTCGTGAAATTTTGTACAATACCTCATTATCCTTTAATGTACACATTGTTCAGACCAGGGATCTGATATTTTCCCACGATTTACAGTGGATGAAAGAGGAACGTTTTATAGCTTTTATCACCAGTTGCACAACGTGCATCCAGCTTATAGCATGGTGAATGCCGGGTGGGCAGGTTGGCAAGCCTCATATTCCCAAAACATTGTATAGTTGTTATGGACACAAATGAAGGTGTGCATGTAACTCTTTGGAAGTGTTCAGACATTTTTTGAAAAATTTAAATGTAGTTCAACTTTGTCATTGTATCAGCATCTTTTGAATAGATGGTACCTACTTTGTGTAATCAACTCCTCTCATACCTTTAGGCTGACATTCTCCAACTTTGTACAGTTGTTACGAACACATTGAAGATGTGCATATGACTTTTTGGAAGTGCTTGGACATTTTTCCAAAAATTTACATGCAGTTGAACTTTGTCATTTTTTCAGCCTCTTATAAATAGATGGTACCGACTTTGTGTAAACAATTCCTCCTACAGCTTTGACTTGGCATCCTTCAGACTTTGTGCAGTTGTTATAGACACATTGAAGATGTGCAAGTAACATTATGACTTTTTAAAAGAAAAATTACAAATAGTTGAACTTTTCTCTGCATTCTGTGGATAGATGGTACCTACTTTGTGTATTCAACAACTCTCACAGGTTTCCCAATAGACATTCCTCAAAATTCAACATGGTAGCACAAATGAGTGATACTACTGTCTCCATCATAGATAACATATTTTAAGGCAACCGGCAACCGGGCCATTTCTATTCTGAATTGATTTTTCTTTTCATGTACATGTACAAGGGTATGTTTACTTTCCTACTGGTACCACAGCATAACAGTCATATACAACAATGACATTTGGTCAAATCAATGTTGAATCTTTTCTCCATCTTATTTCCACAATGCACTAAGTGCAGTTCATAGTGTCTGTATTCCTGCTCATACTTTCTCCTCAACACCATGCATTATATTAAGGGGAAGGGGATGGAATTTGGAGCACTTTCAGTTTGGGGAGCTGGGGAAACATTTGGTTTTAACAAAAACAAATGATATTCTCCCTCTGTTTACGTCTTTATTTCTGATAATTAAAGAGTGTAAGTAGAATTTTAGCATGGAAAGGTAAGTGTTCTAGTGGATTTTTATAGAATATAAATCTCTCTGTGGCTGTTATCTAAGCAAACTTCTATTAAAAGGATGTCCACAGTAAATGAGGCAGAGTTGGCATATCAAATTTTAGGGACCTGCAAATTTAAATAACTAGAAATACCTGCTCACATAATTTTAAATATGATGTTAATTTTAAATGTTGCTAATGTTTTGAATGTAATATCCTTTGATAGTTACAATATAAACCATATGAAGAGCTGATAATTCTTTTAACCATCATTATGAAGGGCAGATAGTGCTTGTCATTATATGAAACATGATCAAGGGCAGATAATTGTTATCTCTACGAAAGCCATTATAAAGAGATGATAACTTTTGTCTCTGCATGGATATTTATAAGAATACTTTGTATGTCATTTTACATCCCATGGAGAAGATTTAGAGACCTCATTGAGACCTCATTAACCTTAGGTGAAGTGCTGCAGGTTTTGACCTATGTATTGCACATATGGCTGTCCCATAGAGGTTCTGTATTGTAGCAGCACTTATGTCATGGGGCCTCCATTTTTAAGTTCATATCCCAAAGACTTTTGACTTCACTTTAAATGCCAGGCTCTTGATGAAGGAATAGTCACTGCCTGTGTTAAGCATCTTACGTTTGAACCCAGTGGGGATCTGGGTTAGAAAAGATCTGAGTAAATGGGGCTGTCCTTCAGATGAGACCACAAAAATCGAGGACTATGTCACAGCAAGTGTGGCACAATATAGATCCCTCCCTGTTTAAAGGCCCTGAGCGCCGATCATAGGCCTAAATTTTGCAGCCCTTTATTGGCAATGGTGATATCTCCATATGAGTGAAAATTTCTCGAGCAGGACATTGAACAAAATATAATCAATCTTAGGTTTGATGCAGCACCAGAATTGAGCCTCAAATGTAGTAGAATAATACTAGCAGATGTGGAAATTCTGTTCTGTAATGCAACCATTGCATATGCTATGAGGAAAAATTGTTACTTAGTGTATTACTGAAATAAATAGTAATCAAGCAAATCTCTATAATTGGTGAGCTCAGACATTTTGTGTCACCAATATCATAGACAGTGCTTGATTTCAATAATCAGTCTTTTAACCTGATCAATTCAGTTTACAACTCTTGTCCCTTTTTTCACATTAAAGTATCATTGAAATTGGAATGGTTCTATTTTCAAACAAGGGAACTACTGGCATGTGTAATTCAGAATTTTTCATTGAATTGTTTGCTGTCAAAGACTTAAGTCTCCACATAAATTAATTTCTGATTTGAAAGTACATACATACTGATATGTATATGACCAATAATGCATGTATATAATTAAATTTACATTTGCCAGTGCTTTGCCTTAAGTGACACTACTAACAGAATTGACATTCAATTTTCCATAACATGAAGTCAGTCACGTGATCAGACTTTTTTTCTTTTGTATGAATACAGTCACTGCTTCAAAAGTATTTAAGTCAATTGTACCAGGTACTTTCACCTACCTTGACATCATAACAGAAACAAAATAAATAAAATGTATCAGAATAATTACAGAGAATTTATTATGTAAACAGGAAAGAATTTCATTAATGAATACAGAAACATTAAACATACTGTTCAATTGTTTTATTCTAAATTCTGTCTGCAACTAAAAGTGCAACCTCTGCAATATGGCAAATTCATACGATGACTTTGATATTTACTTTATGATGATGGTAACCAGTTGTTTCTGGGCAATAGTCGTCACTGCCATGAGTGCGGCTGTTTTCAAGAAAAATTATGTTCAAGTCAGGGCACTGCTGCTAGCCTTCATTTAAATCCTACAACAGAAATCTCTTGAGTGAACAAAAAGTCCATTTTAGTGTGTGTTTATCTTCTCTTACACACCCTGGAAGTAAAAAATACAATCTACCTGCACTTCGTCTAAATCTGTCAGTGTAATGCTACAACCCCTAGGCCTAATGTTGTTCCCTCCCAAAACTTGCAAAATCCAGACCTAGAGCTTAACGTCAATTTTGATCTATTTAACCTCAGTCAGTTCTCTTTGATCCTCTGAATTTCTGTTGAAATCTATGCTCAATAATTTTATTTTCAACTTCAAGTAAGCTAGGCCAATGCCACCGTTCACTTTATATAGTTTATTCCATTCTTCTTGTCTTCAATTGAAGGGGGCCTCCGTGGTCGAGTGGTTAGAGCATCGGGCTCAAAATCACAAAGCCTCTCACCTCTGTCGGCGCGTGTTCGAATCTCAGCCGCGGCGTTATGTGAGCAAGTTTGCCAGTTTACTTGCGGAAGGTCGGTGGTCTCTTCCCAGGTACATTGTATCTGGGCTCTCTCCTCCACCAACAAAAACTGGACGCCATCAGATAACTGAAAAATTGTTGAGTGTGGCGGAAAGCAATAAATAATCAATCAATCAATCTTCAATTGAATTGATGTGATGCTCTAAATTACCTTTATTTTACACTTGTTTCATCTCTTTTATTCCTACTAACATAAAAATTTATATTTTATATTCTCCTAGATATTGTTCCCAATTATTTATTCGATAAAAATTTAATGAACTATATCTTGTGTTGTACTGCCTACACAAATATGGAAGCTTTATAAGAACAACTCAAATCAAAACAGAGATATAAATATAAGAAATAAGATATCATTTTTGAGTGTCACTTGGATATGATATGAAGCTGGTATTGTGATCAGATCTTTGGGCATTATAGGATTTGATCACATGACCAACTTCATGTCATATCTCAATGACGCTCAAAAAAATAGTATCTTATTTCTTAAATATTAACTTGCATGTATAAGAATGTTTAAATTGATATAAATTTATGAACAAAGATATCTTTCATTTAATATGCTTTTTGTGTTGTAGAGGCCTCATTGTTGGATATTAGAGAAGGCATTGCTTACAAACTCAAAACAGTTCAAACAGTAAGTACAGAATACAATAAAATATACATAGAAGGCATATATGCATGACCTATCAAGGGAAAATTGCTTGAGATATGATATGCAATTCCAAACTTTGTCTTTTCTGCACCTGCTCACACAGTAGCAATTGCCAACATTTTGGTAAGCATTTTATTTTTTTTTTAAATTCAGATGCTTGATCACTGCCTAGCTGATTCTGTAGAATGCTTATTATCACAAAAGTTACAGTCCATATATGCTAAAATAATATTCTGCATAGTTTTTTTTTCTAGAACATATAGTGCTCTGGCAAAACACGTGTTACATCATCTTTCTATTCAACTCCAACAAACAACATTTAGAATCTTGTCAAGGTCACAGGTGTCAATCAAGGACAATGTATTACACAATAATATGCAAACATCATTTTGTAGCATAGATTCAAGTTTGTTCACACTATAAAGGTTTGATCTTGTTTCAAAGGCAGGAGCACAATAGAATTTCACGGGAAAATGTCTCTGGTTCGGTGAGCAATGTGAGGCCATGTGCTCTTGTTTAAAGTTCACATGTTATTTCACCAGGTTGGGGAGTAAGAGTGTCTGGACATTTAACAGGAAAAAGTATACTTTAGCCAAATTAATTCCAAGTACAGTTTAAATTTCAACCACAAAAACAGGAATTCGGTAGTTTTAACTTTCTATTTGATATTTAAATTTATGGCATGAAATACATTGATGCCACAGTAATTTCAAATTCATGAGAGGAATATTATAGAAGGGAAATTTAATTCCTTTTTATTTCAAGAATTTCAATTTCTTTTACACAGGAAGGATGGAGGAGCAAATGTAACTATGTGGAAAGCCGGGTGTATGCTCACAGATCACGTCCCTCTGTTCTTGTCCAGGATATTCGAATTTCCAATCCTAGTGTAAGTGGAAAACATTGAACTTTTAGCAATTAAGATAGGAAGTCTTTATCCTAGTGTGTATCTCAAAATATATTTTAATTTTACCAAGGACTTTCATATTTTGTCAGAAGTAGACTTATGCTGTTTTAGTTCTTTACAAAAACACAACAAGCATGTGACTCTCAACATGTAAATGTTATAAAAGTGAGAAATGAATTTGATGGGGATTTAAAAACAATGGAAGCATGAAGTCTTTTCTGCTTAACATGCTGTCCGTATTGTTGTGCATAAAACTGACATCGATTTATAGTTAAAATTACAACTGTAATTCAGTTCCTCTGTGATACACTTCAAAATAAGAACGTTTATTGGAGTGTATTGTAAGAGAATGAAATTACTAGTCTAATTCTAATTAGACTGAAATTGTCATGCCTCACTATGTTGAAACAATAATATCAACCAGGGTATTGTTTTCAATGGATCATTGAGTACATGAATGGTCGAGTTTGTAGAGGAAAAACATAACAAAGAATGGCATGAAATTTCTCCATTTTAATAAGAAATGTTAAATGAACATTTGCCTTGTGATTTTTTTTCCACAGAGAAGACCATTGTTTATTGAATTTGAACAAACTGGTCAATTTAATTGGAAAAATTCCATTACCTCTCCCAAAACGTAAGTATTCAAGTGCTCATCAGACTTTATAGATATCTAACAGTTAAGCTTGTTATTCAGTGACTCATATGTGTTAACAGGTATTGAAAATATTAGTATAGAACATGTAAGTATGATTATGAATATGCAAGTTATGTTTTTGGAACATATCCATATATAACATATAATATTTCTTTAAGATGGGTATTTTAGTGCAAACTGATAAAAAATTGTCAAATAAAGTCATTGTATTACTTTTAGAGAAACTGTGCATGGTCAATCTGTGACATATGAGGTAACAGAAGGAGAGGTGGACCTCCCAGACAACAAATACCATGTATATGCTGTGGTCGCCTCTGTCAAACTTCCAAAAAATACGTTCACAGTCAAACCAGGAGAGTAAGTTTTAAATGTTGTTAAGATAGCAATGCGGGGATGCATCAGACAATAGTGCAATTTGGTAAAAAATAGATTAAGTTTAAAAAATGACTGTGTAAATCATGAGTTTTGCCAAAACAAGGCCAAGATGCAGTAAAGATATTGTGTAATCAGTAACTGTTGATAATTTGGTTGAGTGTAATTTTTACCTGCTTCACATGCCACTCTGCCCTGACATGCTTATGGATGCATACTTTGTGTAATCTGTAACTCAAAAAGTATCCAACCAATAATATTCTAACTTGCACAGTATTTGTATACATATTGAAGATGTGCACCTCCTATTATGAACAAATTTTACAAATTTTTATTGCAATTTTTACCATGTTTGACTTAGCCAGGTCAATTCTTTGTGTAATCTGTAATGCAAAAAGTATTCAACCAATTTTATTCAAACTTTGTACAGTGTTTGTATATATATAGTGAAGATGTGAACTTCCTGTGATGAGCAACTTTGACAAAGTTTTACCATGTTTGACTTGGCCTTCTTTTGCAATTTATGCTATTGAGGGAGCATTCAAAATTTGCAAAGTGTTTAAATACATGTTAAAGATGTGCACCTCCTGTTATGGTGAAATTTGACAAATGTTTACTGTGATTTTAAGCATGTTGAACTTTGCCAATTTTTCACATAAAATGTTTCTTTGGCATATTCAACTTTTAATGAAATGTGGAATCTGGAGTTGTATGCTTCTACCTGAGATGTCTACACGTAAAGAGATATATTTTGTGTGCTTTAATCTCAGATGTCTACATCTGAAGATGATGTTTGACAATAGGTAGTGTTAATAAATATATGATGGTGATACAGGTCCAGACATTTATTAGGACTTGGCTTTGTACCCACTGATGGTATCTTAAACATATTTGTAAAATTTTATTGACTGATGGCATTTTAAACATACATGTAGTAAAATTTTACCTACTAATGGCATCTTAAATATACTTGTAGTAAAATTTTGCCTGCTGATGGCATCTTAAATATAGTTGTAGTAAAATTTTGCCTACTGATGGCATCTTGAATATAGTTGTAGTAAAATTTTGCCTACTGATGGCATCTTAAACATACTTGTAGTAAAATTTGCAAATTCATTTTTTTGGGGGGGGGGGGGGGGGGGGGGGTAAATCTGCAGGGAGTAGAGTGTGGCCTTTACTATGATTGTTAAACACTCTCCGTTAGATTTGTTTCTACAGGTATTGTGATGGAGTAAAGTTTGTTTAGTATATGCATTAAACTGTGAAACTAGAATTTTAGACAGTGTATTTGTTGTTTAAGGACCAAAGAGTATCGAGTGCTGACTGTTGTAAACTACACAAAACCATATGAAAAAAAACAAGAAAAACTTACATCTGCAATTTCAGCAGGGGTTATAAAGGTTAGTAATCATGTGACAATCAGGGGTGGGGGGTTTTTTTTGGCTTAATCCATGTAAAAATATAAAGAATGTTGTAAATTGGGGCTTATTTACCTGGATGAAATAAATGAGACCTGCAAAGCAATTTGTTTCTGATTTTATGGAATATGTATTAACCATAAGATGTAGGTATATATCTTCATTTGTTTAAGTCTGAACTGTAAGGTGTGATTATAGTACATACTGTATTTTATACAAGCCTAATACATGCAAACTGAGAGTTACCTATGTTTTTTTTACAGGAGTTGAAAAATGTTTTGAATATTGGAACTTCAGACTTACAAGCTGAACATGTTAAAGTCTGGAGGAAGGTGGGTTTGAATGTGAACAAAAAGCATCATATTGATTTTTATCATTTTGTGACCAGTCATGGTGGCTCAGTGGTTAAAGCATTTGCTTTATACTGAAGGTTGTAGGTTCAAGTCTTGCATAATTCCAAATTTATGGCACTTCACCTGCAGCAGGTGATGTCTTGGTATGAATAAAAAATAGAAGAAGAGATATAAAACAAACAAGCAAAACAAATCATTTTGTATCAATTCTTTATATGAATCATTTTGTATCACTTCTTTATATGAATCATTTTGTATCAATTCTTTATATGAATCGAAAGTTTACTCATGAAAAGGTAACAATAGGAAAATGAATTTTATGAAAGTGATGGAAGAGTATGGAAGTTCTTGGAGGCTATGACAGATATGTGTTGATATTTCAGCTGTGGGAGAGTGGATTTGGAATTAGTCATTCTAAGGCTGTGGGAGCCCTGAATGCTGATAAAATCAACACCACTATATATTATGTACTGAGTAATGTTCCAGCCCCACTTCATGATTTAAGGGTCACTTTGACAGAGAGGACAAATATCCAACAGGTGCTTCATTATCCAGACAGATGCTACAATGGACATTCTACATTGTAAGTCATGTATCACTAGAAGCTAATTCTGTCTACTTATTAGTCTGCCTGGGCAAAAGTTTCATATGAATTTCTGAAGCATTCAGATACTACTTCTTCTTGGCAAAATATATTCATAAACTCATATATTCATATTCCTATAGTGTCTTTCATAGTCTCTTTCAGGTGTTTATATTATGTAATATCTATACAGGCTAGCTTTAGCACTCTGAGGGTAGGTGGTTATATTATGTAATATCTATACAGGCTAGCTTTAGCACTCTGAGGGTAGGTGGTTATATTATGTAATATCTATACAGGTTAGCTTCAGCACTCTGAGGGTAGGTGGTTATATTATGTAATATCTATACAGGTAAGCTTTAACACACTGTGACAGATGGTTATGATATTTTATATCTATACAGGGCAGCTAACAAAATGGTTTTACTGTTTTTTATCTATACAGGATAGCTTTAACATTGAGGATAGCTGGTTACATTATTTTATATCTATACAGGCTAGCAAACACACTTTGGGTGGATGTGACAGATGAAGAAGACATTGCCAAGGTTTCAACAACCTGGATGATAACGCTTGAGAAAATGGGCTGTGATTTCATGGTTCGATCAGGTAAAACTTGTCTTGAGGTGTATTCATTTACTATATTGAATAATTCCAAGCTTTCTGATTGGCTGAGATCCAACAAACTAGAAAAAATAAAAATTATATTCACCAGTATGTTTATGATTTCAAAGTGAACACAACATTGATTTTTCCAACATTAGACAAATAATAAATTGGGTATTTGCAAATTGATCCAATTTGTATAGAGATTTGGATGATCATATCAGAAAATATTACATGTGTTTAATACAAAAACATCAATATGTTGGCATTAAGTGCTTATGTCCATGACTATGAGATCATAATATTTTCATACAAAAAGTTGTGTCTGGACTCGCTTTCAACTAGGTCTTGCAATCTAGCTGCAAAGAAAGAGTAAGTTCACACAAACTTGTTGAACATTGAACCTGATCTAAATGTGGCTGATTAGGTATCCTATAGTAAGCTTTCAATGTTTTAAATTATTTAATCATATAAGAAACAAAAACTCATATGATTTATAACTTTTGTACAGTCTTGCACTGTATGACAGCTGTTCAATATGTAATGTGTATTGTACCACAGCGCGATATTGCTTTGCACAATTTCATGGATGATGATACTCTTGAATAGTTCTATTCAATACCTTTCGAACAGTATAAATATGATCCTTCAGCTCGGCGTAGTTTTAAACTTACAGTCATTTCAATAGAGCCAGTCATTGACCACTGTTGTAAAAATGGTTGGGAAACAGGTTGAGAATATTGAAGGAATTAGAGCTTATATAAAAGTTCGCACAAAACTTGGTCATTCGATAATGTAGATTTTTAGTGAATTAAAGGAAGTTTATGGATCTGATAAAGTATCTTGTGAGACAGTTCGTAGGTGGAGAAAGAAATTTCTGACTGGCACAGCGTCTGTCAAAGATTCATCAAAATCTGGCTGACCTGTGACTGTAACAGGCAAGACAATTGTCTCAAAAGTCAAGGGAAATAACTGAAAGTGATGACAGGTACACTATATGTGGGTAGGTGGTTATATCAATGTCAGATATTTCAATGTCATTGCAATTGTGGGTGCATTTCATTTTTAAGCATATTTTGAAAGTACGAAAGATTTCTGCCAGATGGATACCGCATATACTGACAGATTTTCTTGGTCAATATGATGCTTTAACTACCCTCGCCTTCTGGGCTCTGTGAATATTGTACTTCTAAGGAAGATAAAACAATGTAATGACCTCAAAAGAGTCAATATTATTTATTACTTCTGGCAAATTTTTGATAATATAATTAATTTACATCACATGAACACCACAAACTCTATACTACTTAAACAGTTGATAGCCTCCATTAATTTTTATGCATGGTTAGAACCCAAGTTACTTCTCTTGGCATGTTTACATTGGTTTCAAAATGGCAGTTCAGTTGATTAATTCCAAACTGTTATAAATGAATGTGGACAATGCATTGAAAACTGTAAGGTACACATTTTCTTGCATTACATGTGTTTGACCTCATTTGTAGTTTAAGCCATTGTGTATTTACTTTTTATTGAAATCTACTGGTGTGTAATGCTAGAAGAGAGATATTTCATGAAAATAACATTACCTCTTCTGCTCACTGCTCTTCTTCATTTACCTGTAAAGTGTCATCTGTATTCAATGTATAACCTTGCTGAATGAAAAAAATAACAAAATTAGAAGTTCTCCATACATAGATATTGTACAGATATCGTCTGAGAATGATACTTCAATAAAATGTCATTTAAAGTAGTCTGTAAGATATATTGTTACAAGTGTAGTTTACTCTCACCCTATATAGAATTTCTGACCATGTGTACTCATTACTAGTTTAAATACACACTGTGACTGATAAAATCAGCTAGAATTTCATTTGCATTTACAACTATTATTTAAAATCGTATCAGGATGTAAAGCCATTCTGTGCAGAGAGTCAACTCTACAGCATGCACAGTAACGAGGATTTAAGTGTCATTGGACAATATACAGTATACTTGAGCCCTGAGTAAACTATTAAGAATTCCAATGGACAACAGTGTATATACATGACATTAATGCAGTATGGTGTATTGTAGAACTCGGACTACTATTTCACATCAGGCACAATTTCAGAATCTTCAGACATCTTCTTCCTAAGTATGAAAGTGTATACAGCTTTCATACTGCAGAATTCATGATTTCTAATAATACATATTAAGTACTTGATACAGGTGAACCAGTTCAAGAATAAAGTGTAATTCTTATGTTGACAGGAGCAGAGGGGGTTCTCCAGGCAATGCTGCTGAGCATGGGATCACTAAGGTTTGGAGACAGCCATCTGGAGTTTAAGATGGAACCCAAAGACCTTCACAGAGACCTGTTTTTTCATCGTATTAATTATGGCAATAACTCCCATCTTAATATATCTGTGATAGTCGGGGATGATAATAAAGCCAGTATTTATGTGGCTTTGGATCGTAATGACCGGCCTTACTATGCCTGTGATGCAGGATGTATTGATCCCCCTATGCAATTATCGTAAGTTATGAATTATTTTGTTTGAAAGATTAAACACAGATATGTTGTTATTTTAAGGGCATTCTTTACTACCATCACTGGATGTGTATTTATCCTGTCATATTTAAAATTCAACACAATGTGTTTATAATTTAGCATATCTATGTATGATGATGGACAATTGGAAATTTCCACAATTTAACATAACTGTAAGTTAGCACTCTTGCTTTATCACCAAAGACATTGAAATAGGAATCTTGCTATGATAAATACACATTCAGTACATCTTTTGATACTTTGATACCACTTATTATACAATGGCAGTTGCACTAATGCCCCTCCTACATTTTTATAGAGTGCTGTTAACATTGTCACTAAAGTTTCTAAAAAAAACCAGGATTACAGGAACATGAGGTGAAAGTTTATTCACAGTCTTCTGAAAAACAACAACAAATCTTTGTTATGGTTGTTATTTTACAATGGTGACGATGAAAAAGTTTTCACAGCCAAGCTTGTCAAAATTTGGCTACGTAAACAGATTATTAATTGTATGATGCACAACACATGTGTTGTTTTTCTCAAAGGTCTGGTTGTGGATTATGATTATTGTATATCTTAAATCAACTCATGATTGTTATGAAATGTTGGCTAACAGTTACTATGCATACTTTTACAGTATATACAGCACATGAATTTTAAATATAAATGGAGTATTTGTTTTGGTGTGAATTACAAGAGGAGAGGTTTTCTGATACATCTACAAGTATAAGTTTTGCTTAAATGAAAATAGATTATTTGCAAATACTAACCTACATATGGAAAATTTGAGTGATGAAAGAGCATGATAGAATAAGAATTTATGTGTTTATTTACTCTCTGAATACTTATTACGTACTTCATTAGTATATCATTCAGGTGATGAAACTTGTATGAGAAACTTACTGTGTACATTCACTTAGGCAATGATGGGAATTTGTCCTACTTGTAAAGAAATGCATTTTGTGCCTAACTGTGTACAAGAATTCTCTAAAGGGAAATAACTTGGACACACCTTGATACTTGCATATTTTTCTATTCTTTGTTCATTCTTTAATGTTTTGCAGGAGGAAAGTGCAGCAATTTCCTGTGAAGTTGACTGAGCCCTTGACAGCCATATTATACATAACAGCTGATAAAGTGCACATGGAGGAACTTAAACATGTCCTTCATCTACAGTCTATTAAAGAAGGTATACAAATTATTTGTTTGGAATTGCTAACTGAACTTCTAGAAACATCATTGTTATACACCTAAGATCTTTTTTATGTCTGACTTTTGAGTTTCTTTTCATTGGCAAACTATAAAAAAAAATTCCCCTGTTAAAGAAATGTTTAGTGAAACTGTGAATCTTTTTTTTTTTTTTTTTTTTAAACTATTTTTTTTATTTCACTAAGTGGCTCCACATGGAGCATAGAAGTACAAAAGAAAAATGTATATTGAATAATAAACAATGTTAAACACAATGAATGCACAGAACAAAAATGTAATATATAAATTTGTTTCAAGAAGATGATGTGTGAGAGTAATTGCCTTTACCATATTAATTGCATTCTTGAATGCACAAGGCGGCTTCTTGTAACTCCCAAGGCCGATTTTGTGTGAGGATTGGGGAATGTACCACAGTCAGAAAATTATTTTGTGTGAGGGTCAGTGAAATTACCAGTCAGAAAATTATTTTGTGTGAGGGTCAGTGAAATTACCAGTCAGAAAATTATTTTGTGTGAGGGTCAGTGAAATTACCAGTCAGAAAATTATTTTGTGTGAGGGTCAGTGAAATTACCAGTCAGAAAATTATTTTGTGTGAGGGTCAGTGAAATTACGAGTCAGAAAATTATTTTGTGTGAGGGTCAGTGAAATTACAAGTCAGAAAATTATTTTGTGTGAGGGTCAGTGAAATTATGAGTCAGAAAATTATTTTGTGTGAGGGTCAGTGAAATTACAAGTCAGAAAATTATTTTGTGTGAGGGTCAGTGAAATTACCAGTCAGAAAATTATTTTGTGTGAGGGTCAGTGAACTTACGAGTCAGAAAATTATTTTGTCTGCCTTGGGCTTTTGCAGCTGACCAGGTTTTGCTACTTCAAATTAAGGAGAAAAATTTAGAGGCACATCAAGTCATTTATACCTTATACTTATTTAAATGATAAGTCAAATGCTGTCTCCATTGTTAATTCACATTTTAACACTATAGTTCTGTGTTCATCTATTTTTAACACTATATTTCAGCTCCTCCACATGAGCACCATGTGATAGCCTTACACAAACATGGCCACCATTTTGGAGGCCTTCCCCTCATCTTTTGGATCTCAGTAGCATTCCTGGTTGTTGTGTTCCATTTGTTCCTGGTCAAGTTAATTATTAATGAGTATTGTCAGGGGCAGGAGAGGTACACAGGTCGAAGGAGAGGCTACAATATATGACCTAAAACTAAATCCTGTCACGCCCTCTGTGTCTTTCCATCTTGTTCACAGTGACTTCAAATTGAGGAGAAAAGACAATCATATCATTCCAGGAAAATTTGGATTTTTCATTTTTAAATGTGGGTATGTTTTTTGTTGGTTTTTTTTGGTTTTTTTTGTTTTTTGTTTTGTTTAGATGTTGTGTACTTTCAATATTATATGTAAAAAATTTTGTTCATTAACTGGCATAACCTTGCATACACATATATAGAGTACTTTTAGACTTCATTCATGGAATGGTCATGTTTCATTATTATCTGTCATATCTTCCGTATATTGAGACACAAACTAGTCTGAACGTTTTCTGATACATGTAGTATATCTTAAAACTTCGTGTTATAAAAGAATGTCAGAGAGTTTTACTTTCATAAACTCCTGTGATTTGATATTATGCAAGTAAGTACTTATGATATCTAAATCCTAGACACATGGTGCCTTTGGATTTGATGTTGTAATTGCAAGCGTACACAACTTGGTTCAAAAAAGTTGTTTTTTTTCTCTTGTGCTTAATGTAATACATGTATTCCAGTGGTTACATGTGTCAAATGATATTGACCTCAGATGAAGAAATAATATTGATCTTGAGATATTATATGTTTGTCTTCAGTCACTATTACTTGCCCTGAGGTTAAATCTTTGTAACTTCCTATTGACCTATTCTGAAGTCCTTTCTTGTAGAATAACTCATATGAAATATACATATATATATGTGTATTGCTTGATGTCATACATGGGACTAAAGATTAACTTGCCTTTGTTTTGATTTTACTCAGAGTATCAGTGTGATAATGTATAACAAGGAATTTAAGTGCTGTTATTTATTTGTCTGTCAGTATAGTTTTCGTTCAAGAGAATGTGTAAATGTATATTTTTGTAAGATAGACTTGTGCATTGATTTTCTAGTTCTTGTATGAATGATACTTTTGTATAAAAGTTCTGAAGTGAAAACAATTGTAAAATCCCTATTTTTAAGGCATAATAATCAATGTGTTAACTACTGTGAATTTACTGTTTTTACTTCTGTTAAACCAGCATAAATTATAATTACCAATTTTTTTTCTTTTTATAGAATGATTTTTTTTTTCAGAAAAGTGGTAGATATATAGCAAATGCCATATATAATCATGAAAGAATAGCACATTTAACAGCAATGGCTACAAACAAAGTTTTCTTCAAAATGGTAAAAATTTAATTTGTTTTTATTACTAAAATGAATACAATTTACTGTATGGAATGTAATTTATTTCCATGGTTTCTCAATTAAGTGTAAAACATTGGGGGAAATATATATAAAGTTATACAGAGAGAGGGGTAATATTTTTCAACTTATGAACATCAAAGAAAATTTAGTTACAAGTCCCTTATTTTGGGGGAATTTTATATTCATATATCAACTGATGCATCCAGTTATTTTTTTAAGTTTGCATCAAAGTCCTTAAGACAATATTGGGTGCCCTAAGGGCTTTTAATTTGAGCTTCTCATAAATAATCTGTTTGTTTTATTGTATATACACACATTAGACTTAAGTGTTTAATTTAAGCCATCATATTTCTAGTCCAGCAGTTTTGGAAAGTAGATTTTTGGATGATTCCAACCTTATTGTCACTATTAGACTCCTGTTACCTCCCCTTACTTAGAAGGAGGGGGGTGTACATGGGTTGTGCAAAGTTCTGTTGAATTTGTCCAGGGATTTTCATGAAAATATGAAAAGTGAACATTTTATATATATACACAGAAGTACAAAAAAAAAAAAAATGAGAGACAAGCCTCCATCAGAAAATCCAACTCAATCCTTCGGTTCAGGAGATTTGTGAAACTAATGGGTTAAATAATTACATGTACAAGAATCACATGGGTCTCATTGATGAGCAGTACTGGGGTTGTTTTTAAATTCTGTGTGGATGATATGACTGTACATAATTTTAACTATTGGGTATGTGTATTAACACCTGTGTCAGGTGAATGGTGTTGTGTTGTGGGTAGGCACTACTGCTACTATGAATAGTGTGTGAAAATTCTGTTGGCAATGTCCAAGATGCAAGTAAAAGCTTGTCCATTTAATGTGTTTGTAGTTGGGAAATGTACATGTGTAATTTATATGTACAGTTTAGCAAGTATGGGGGTTTCTTCTCTGCTGCTTTGTAATTTACCAAGTATTCTTTTATTTATGTAGGGAAATGCATGCTGTTTCTCAATAATATATAATTTTTCATGACATTTCATGTATAATTCACTTACATTCTATCTTGTTTCTACAAAATATCTTGGGGGGTAAATTACCATGTCTTGTTAGAGTTAGCATATTTTGATAGCTGGTTGTTGCAAGTAAAAAAAAAAAAATGAACATTACTGTAGCAAAGAATGAGAAAAAAATCTTTGGAACAATTGTGCATCGAACCCAAGACCTTTGCATTACTATTAGGCGACCTAACCACTGAGCTACCCAGTATACATATTGTAATATTACTGACGTTAATGTTACACCTATTTTCACAAATTATACAAGAACTCATCATATTGAGATGGAGATATAATTTTAGAAAAAATATCACATGTCATTAACTTTTTGATATATGCTACCATTTTATACACAGATTAATTTTAGAGTGGTATAATTGAAAGAAATTCTTGCATATAGTACTGTTAAATAAATACTAATCTGATAAGCTTTAGTATGAAAATGAGTCATTTGATTTTTATCAATATCAGAGACAAGACAAGACCAGGAAATATAGTTTGTTCCATTGTGTACTTTGAATGGATTGGTGGGTTTTTTTTCCATGTCTGTTTGATAATTTTACTTCAGATATTCATTGCATTAAAGCCCAGTTCTGACTTTGAATTAATTAACTAAGTAGGAGTGCTGTAAACTTCCTGACACTGAATCTAAACAACAATTAATGTGAGGCCATGACATCTTTAGAACTATTTTTGTTGACCCTTTTCTGAAATGTATACATGTATTAAGGAGGTATACTACTTCATCCTAATGGCTGACTTCCTTTTAAATATAAACATCAATAATATTTGTTGCAGGTGGCGCAAGAGCGCGGTCTGTTTTGATGTGGTTTTTTAAACTGTACATGCATTTCTGCGGGATTAAAGCTTAGAGTATTTTTCATTATTTTTTCCCCAAAATAATGCAATATAACTACTTAATCGGGAATTGAAGTTATTGTTAATATTAGCGTTCGAGTTGTGTAATCTCTAGATATAAATCAATCCTGTTTAAAAATTAACTTTAAAATGCAATAAACATTATATTTGTTAATCTGTACTGCGTTTGTTTCGAGTTCACTTTAATTCATTTATATGAAATATAAAAAGGATTTGCAGTTTTTTGTGGATTCACACAAGTAGTAATATAGTCAGTGATCTTGAGGTGAATTGAGTCCAGAAAAGTGCATGAAAACTCCTTTTAAATTCGTTATCCTTCTCCATAAAGTTGCTTATACTAATGAACTTTGCTTACTATAGCAATTAAGATATCTTAATTAAATTATGACTTCACAATTAACCCTTATTCCTGAAAGGATGAACGTACAAAATGCATATCGTTATTGTGGTTTCTTCTGCGGTGTGATACCTTTGACGCTTGCGTCAAGTTGATTTCTTGTATATTCCTTTGATGTGATTGCCTAACTGGGTAGCTCAGTCGGTTAACAGGTCAACTGCAGATCTATAAATCCAGCAAGGGTCTTAATTTTTTTTTTTCCAGATTATTTTCCACTAAAACTACATATTTTGACTAAATAGAGTATATATGATAGTTTTCAATGTAAATTAAAATATTATTGTACGTATTCTCCACTTAGCATCCATATCTAAATTGGCGCGTTATCCCTCCTTAAAAATCTGGGAAGGGAAGTAACCGTTTACTTTCAAGTGGTACTACTGCTTTCACGGATACCTATAAAATTCTGCAAATCATAGAAATCTAGGAAAAAGTAACCAACTTGTGATGACAAAACTTCTTGAGTCGGTACGAATCATTGTAGTTGGGCATGGCTAAATTTTATTTTGATTTTTTTTTTTTTATTTATTCATTTATTTTTTTGATTTTCGCCTGTCCACTGTTAATGACCTTTAGTAGTAAACAGGGAAGGGGGGGGGTGTTACAGTGATCCACCTCTTCCTTTCTTACCCCATTCTTTTGTTTTCTCCCCATCCCACCCCCATTCTCCACCTCCCTTTTATGCTGTATTAATATTCCTTGTCAGTGACATGAGTATACAGAATTCAATGATCGATGATTATATGGACAAGATGAATTAAAAGAAAGTAATTTGTTTTGGTTCTTTTCCTTAAAAAGTATTCTCTCTCTCTCTCTCTCTCTCTCTCTCTCTCTCTCTCTCTCTCTCTCTGCTGATGCTGCATTTCATATTGTTTATGTTGTTTTTAAACGACTTTTCTGAGGTCCCAACCAAACCATACCCAAGACTTTAGATAAAAGTATAGAACACCCAAACTATATGTTAAAAAAATTGTAAAACTTTTTGTGAATGTTTTAATATTGTTAAAAACCCATATTTATCACAAAATTTTCCAAAGAAACCACCTTTATTTTTGCATTATTCATAAGCCTTTACTTGAAAATTCGGTAGAAAAACATTACCCAGAAATTGAGATCCTTTAAAAAAAATGTATTTTTATTGATACATTTCATGTATTAATGAACTATTTATATTGTTTGATCAAATAACAGAAAATCGCACGTACACACAAAATAATCCTGTTCCATTTGATGCATCCTAACTCTTGGGTATCCTATGACTGTAAGATAGAGTTCAGGTGTTTCGTCGTTGATCTTTAAGAAACCGAAATCCCATTTCATGATACAAATTGGGTCTAGAGAACCTTTCTGTGGGGCATGTGTAAGATGTTGGAGGTGTGTGCGCACAACACACACACGCACATATTTATGAAACATGGACATATTGTAAAATACTTGCACAACAAAGGTACTTAGTGATAGTAATTATTTGCATTGGTCAGTCTAGTCCGACGCTGTTTTCGGATTTACGGGGACTGTTTGTTTAGCCAGGATAATCCATTAAAGCCTGGAGGCTTATATCCAATTGGGTCCTTGGTTAGTTGGTTGTATGTTGTGTAACTTCGAGAATTTTTCACTCATAATAGACGTCACCATTGCTGGTGAAGGGCTGCAAAGTTTAGGCCTTTAGTCGGTGCATGTGGTCTTTGAGCAGGAGGGGATCTTTATCGTGCCACTCCTAACACGGGGTCTCGGTTTTTGCGGTCTCATCCTAAGGACCGTCCAATTTTGTCGCCTTTTACGACAAGCAAGGGGTACTGAGAGCCTATTGGTACGTGAATCCTCACGGGGTCAAATGTACTCTGTATGTACCTTTCCATTCAGTTCTAGGTGACGTGTGTCCTGTAACTCGCCAGGACAACTACTGATGGTGGTAAAAGATAACAAACAGCCGTCCATGGTAATGTCGATACATGTACATATTGTATGGCAAAACCACAGCGATCGAATCATTGGGACAAAAAAGCGTTTAACGCTACGAAAATCGTTTGACAAACGCATTATACAAAAAGAGGCCTTTGATTTTTGTTGACACAATATATTTACTTTTCCTTCATTTGCAAACCCCGTGAAACTGCTCAGGTGTCTGATCTTATTCCTAGAATATTAAACATTAATGTTCTTGTGTGCAGAGAGCTTAGGAACTGCAGCTACCATGTCCTTTGATACGGGTCCCTACATTGAATATTTGTCAACATGATAAAACTTAACCTAAAGACCGCCCCATCTAGTCGCCTCCTACGACAAGCAAGGGGCACTGAGGACCTATTCTAACCCAGATTCCCACGGTATGAAACGTACATGGAAGTCTGTCGTAATATTCTGTATGTACCTCTCCGTTCAGTTCTAGGTGAAGTGGGTTGTGTCCTATAACTCAACTGGTGGAGGTATATCTAAACACTGGTCATGGAGATGGTGACAAACAGCAGTTCATCATAAGGGCGATATATTTACATATTGTGAAATTTGAATGTATGGGAAAGCCACAATGATCAAAACGTGACCAAAATAAAAAAATAAATAAAATAAAGTAAAATAATAACAAAAAACCGCTGTTTAACGCTACGAAAATCGTTTGATCAACAACATTATACAAAAAGAGGCCTTTGATTACTGTTGTCGCACTATATTTGTTTATTAATATAAATTGGTGCCAAGAGTTTGCAAAACATCTCATCCAGCTTATTAGGATTTCTTGAGAAAATTGTCAGCTATATATCAATTTTGCTAGAGACTGTCAGCACGCCCTCCTGATTTCGTAATTTAAATGTAGTTTGGATTTTCCTTAATTTGCCAATCTTGTGAAAATATTAAAACAGCGCTACCCTTTCATTCATTCATTCTTTATTTATTTCCTCCCGTAGGAGATTACATGAACAATATATGTTACATGATTACAGTATACAAAGTATACATAACAAAATTATAGAGGAGAAAAGCACACAGAAAAACAAAATTAGGAAAAGTGATACAACATAGAACAATGCTGGACATAAGAACATGGTTGAAAACTAATTAGAACGATATACAAGTGTCACATGGCTAATTAAGCACCATACGTGGGAAATATCTACTGCTATATATGACGCAGCTGTCTGTTATACCATGCTGCTGCATCCCTCAGGAAACGGAAGTTCAGAAGGTGCAAGCCGGGGTCATCATAATGAGAAAGACTGCTTGTAAGCATTCTAGCACCCAATAGGAAGAGATACAGATCCTGATCACAGAGACCACAAAGTTCAGCACTAAGCACAATATCAAAGTCAATCATTATATTCCACCAAGCATCTCGGATAGCAGCTGTTCCTAGACAGCTGGTCGAAACGTGTTCAAAAATGTTTGTGAAAAGTTTTCCACAGATGAGGCAGGATGTCGGAGTGGAGTATGGAAAGGACCATATCTTGGTGATAAATTTACAAATCTCTATTTCATGGATGTTTGACGGAATTTTCCAGATAGCCTGTGGTGGTCGTCCTGCTGTTATTTTATTGAATTTTGAAAGGAGGCATCGGAGACCATTCGTTGGCGCCTTGAATCAAGATGAAAATTAGATATTGCTGTTTTCACATTGAGCTTCCATAAACGTTTTGGAGGAAAGAAACCATCTTGCATATATTGTAGGAGATGACAGTGGAGATTATACTGGTCGAGTAGACGAACAACATCATGAATAAAACCAAAGTGTTTGAGTTCCGGGGACTGCATGTAAGTGAAAAGTCGATGTAGAAATATCTTTTTGGTAAGTGTTCCCGTGTCTAAATCGCATAATCGGCCAAAAAATAGGAGTTTTTTCTTGTCTATTTCAGCAGAAATTGGAAGAAGTCCAAGTAAGGCTTCACAAATGTCAGATCGAGTGTATTTTGGTAAGCTCATTGAATGCTTGCAGATGAAGTGCTGTAAAGTATTAAGGGCTTGTAAATCTCGTTGACGCAAATCGCACCAGAGTTCACATCCGTATAGGATAGAGGGGAGAACAATTCTATAGTACAAACGCGACACAGTATCAGGGTTAAGATTTTCCTGTATTTTTAGTGCAAAGTATGCTTGTCGACCTTTCCTACACGCGTTGGCAATTTTCTCAGTATGAACAAGTTGGGATTGAAGTAAAATTCCCAAGTGGTTGTATGTTTTGGATAGGTAAACAGGTTCAGTACCAAGAAACCATACAGAGCAAGCATCGTTTTTGCGACGAGGAAAATCAAAGAACACTAGATTTGTCGGCATTGAATTTGAATCTCCAGTTTTTGGAATAGGCAAATGCTGTATTAAAAGTCTTCTGTATAGCCGAAGGAGATAACGCAATACAGGAAATGTCATCCGCGAGAGCGGGATTAGAACTTGTGATGTTAAAAATACCCATGTTCGGACACTGACTTTGAATTTCATGAAGCAGGTCATTGATGAACACCAGATAAAGGAAAGTGGAAAGTATCCCCCCTTGTCGCATTCCTTGAGAGACAGGAAACCAGTCCGAGTTTGTGTGATTCACTACCACGGAGCAGGAGGTATTGGTGTGACAGTCGTCAATCAGGGTCCATAGACGACCAGTAATACCCAGACGGCTGAGTTTATACATGAGACCATGTCTCCACACAGTGTCAAAGGCTTTTTGTGTATCTAGGAAAGCTACATATACAGGACTATCGTGTTCAATATTATGATGTATAGTTTCTTGTAGGTTAAAAGAAGCTGTGAGGCAACCGAGTTTCTGTTGAAATCCTTGCTGTTGAGTATTAGGGAATTCTATAGTTGAAAGAATGTGAGACTTTATTCTGCCTAGAAGTAATTTCTCGAATATTTTCAACAAGCATGGTAACAGAGCTATTGGTCGATAACTGTTGGGTGATTTCCTTGGTTTATTGTTTCCTTTGTGTATGGGCACAATGACGCCCTGTTTCCAAGAAGACGGGATTTCACCAATTTTTACAATCGAGTTGAATAGATGTTGTATGCACAGTTTGAGTTTTGTGCCGCCATAGATAATGTGTTCACTCTGTATTCGATCAATACCGGGGGCTTTTCTGCGTTTTAGATCATTAATGATTGTAGAAATTTCGTTGATTGTGATGTCTCCACCCGGAAGAGATTTATCGTTAAGAATTTTTTTCAATGTTTTTAATTCACTATATGAGTTTTCAATTGAGCGAAAGAAGTCAGTGTTGAAGGTCCCATCATCCTGCGGATTGCAGATATTTTCGAAGTGTTGTGCGAAGCACTTAGCAATATCTATCGGGTTAGAATAGGTAGTGTTTTCGGCTTCAATTTCTGGATAGATTTTGAACTACGGGGTCTCTATACACTGGTCATGGAGATGGTGACAAACCAGTTCATCATAAGGGCGATATATTTACATATTGTGAAATGTTGAATGTATGGGAAAGCCACAATGATCAACACGTGACCAAAATAAAGAAATAAATAAAATAAAGTAAAATAATAACAAAAAACCGCTGTTTAACGCTACGAAAATCGTTTGATCAACAACATTATACAAAAAGAGGCCTTTGATTACTGTTGTCGCACTATATTTGTTTATTAATATAAATTGGTGCCAAGAGTTTGCAAAACATCTCATCCAGCTTATTAGGATTTCTTGAGAAAATTGTCAGCTATATATCAATTTTGCTAGAGACTGTCAGCACGCCCTCCTGATTTCGTAATTTAAATGTAGTTTGGATTTTCCTTAATTTGCCAATCTTGTGAAAACATTAAAACAGCGTTACCCTGTTCACCTGTCTGATAATTTGATTTTCATCTTATTCCTAGAACATTAAACACCCATGTTCTTGATTGTAGATGTGTAGCTCTGTTTTCCCCAGAGAGGTACAGAGCTCCAGCTACCATGTCCTTGATACGGGTGCCTTCACTGAATGCTTGTTAGCATGATAAAACTCAATCTAATTCTAATCGTTACACAGGAGAACTATTAGAGAAAAAGCTGCTTTTAATTAGATTGGAGAAAACTTTAAAATCCACTCTGACTATTGTACGAATTGTATAACAACAACGCGATATTCTGAAATGCTGTTTTATGATCTGACTGTTATATCATTTCTGCAGTGGAAGCACGATAAGTTAACTGGAAATCTTTTTTCGTGGAATCTTTTGTGTAGATCGCTTTACCTCAAATATCCTTTAATTTTCTTTTAAATATAAGACTGAAGGTTACAAGTAGTGATCAATATATTTGAGACAAGCACGAATATGAAGTTGAATCTCTGACTATTTATCTCCCAAGGTGTCATTGTTCAGCGCTCAATGGAGTAAATCCTTTTGTGAGAATCGCTAACATGACGATCCTAAGAATGTGCATGTGGGGAAGGTCACGATATGCCTCAGTGGGTCTACGTTTATAAACTCGCTAAAGGATAGTAGTAGATTAAAGCTGATTCATGGCGTCGTGTGTTACGGACATGATGGAGTGCAACAAACACTCCGGAGAGAAGATTCAGAGACTGTGTGCCAACTGTAATGTTTATGTGTGTCTCGAATGCGTTTCTCAGAGCCATGCTGGACATGTGTTTAAAAAATTTCGAGACATTATGGAAGAGAAGAAAAGAGAGTTAGAACACATTGTAAAGCTGACTAAAGACGAGACTATTGACGATCTACAGAAAAAGGTCGAGAGAACCAGAAAACAGAAGGAGTCGTTTTGTGAAGACACCCAGAACAGAATCGATATGGTCCAGAAACGGGCTGATGTTCTCAAAGCTGCAGTAGATGTTGTTAAGGATAGCTACCTACAAGAACTGAAGACAACGAGGGATGATTATGCGAAGGAGTTTGACGTTGCTGAGGAAAAACTCATAGAAGCGATAAGGTCAGTCAGGTGTCTGGTGGAGGGATATGAACTTGTACTGAAGTCTGAAAACCAAAGTTCTGTGATCGAATGCTCACGTAATGCCGAGCACGAAATTGAAAAGTCAATTCCAACAGTGTCCATTCCAAACGCAAGACTTCAAAATTTCGTTTTCCATGATATTGGTGAAGAAATTAAAACTTTGTTTGCCAAGTTTGAGGACGAGGATTCTATGGGATCCGATTACGTGGAGGGTGGAGGGAGCAGCGATGATGACGATCCGTCGGAGTTGAAATTTACATCCACCCTTACCAGACAACGAAGATCGCCAATCAGAATCAAAAGGTGTGCAAGTAGAGCTAAGAACAGGAAAATTAACAGAATTCTTCTCAGTGCCGACATACGAACACCCGCCAGAATTAAAGTAGGAAGCGATGACCAGAATGTTACATCAGTACTTGCAGTCAGTTCGAGTGAAGCCTGGATGAACGTTACTGGTGGTAAACATTCTAACGAACTACAGAAAATTCAGAAACATGGGCAGATCTTTGATAGAATTACTAGGGAAGCGGAAGACTTCTCACTTGGACAAAATGACAATTTGTACACTACAGATAAAGATGGATCTCAGGTATTTGAATACGAATTGCAAGGTAAGACATTCAGTACTATTGCAAATCTGGCACCTTATATTGTCAAGGGAATTAAAGTCATGACATCCGGTGACCTTGCGGTATGTGTCGTTGACAAAAATGATTTCACGATTTCTAAACAGTCGAAACGAACAATTCGAATCCTGAATCCGATGGGGACATTTATAAGCGACATTGAATTTGCCGGGAATACTAGCAATAAGCTCTTTGTTCATCCACATCGAGTTGAGGAAAGAGTAGATGATTTCTGTGTTGTAGATCGTCTTTCGGAACAAGAAGGTCGATTAATCGTTGTGTCAAAATCTAGCAAGATTCGATTCACATACAACGGCGTGGGGAGGGGTTTGAGACATCGATTTGACCCTCGAGATGTTGTCGTTGCTAACGACAATTCAATTTACATCGCTGATCGAAATTTTGGAATCCATCATTTAACAGCCATAGGACAGTTTGCACGATACCTGATAACATACGAAGATAGTCTATATCGTCCCCTGGCAGTCACAATAGATGAAGAGCAGACTGCCTGGATTGGCTGCGAGCAAGGCATTGTTCAGAGACTAAGGATTCAGTGTCATGACATTTTTATTGGCGAAGTGGGCAGTGACGTGTCTGATGTGTAGTGGCTATCGATTTGTCTGTTTAGTCATGCTTTTGTACAGGTATTCATTGAGATTACATTGTTATCATATATTATGTATATATATATATATATATATATATATATATATATATATATATGGGATTGAAAGAATTTCAAAATATTAAAATTTATCAATGTTTTGTCAATAATAAATTTAATCAGTGCTGTTTGAGTGTATTTTATATCTAGATAAAAGCAGTGACCTTTCAACTTGACGTAACCAACTGTATAATGTAGAGAAAAGATGTCTTATGTCTTATGAGGAATATATAAACAGTGGAAGCAAGTGGTAATTTTTGCCTTTGTGGATTACACAAATATCAAACGCCTCGTGTGTTCACATGTCATACAACCTCGACATGTATTCCTTAATATTTACGTTTCTGTTTTTACCTTCGATGTCACTACAAATTGTTATGATAGCCATTTCCTCATAAATGCGTTGCAGTGGAGAACAATGCGCGTATGGATACAAATAAATATTGTACTTATAATTCAATGGTTGGAATTCCGATAGAAATGAAAGTAAAATGTAAAATTAAGAAATAAACATTATTTTTGAAAGTACGTAAGGGACGCTTCACACTTTTTTCAGGAAGTGCTCGCTCTCAATATCAAGATATGCAGAAAGTTACTACATTTAAAGGAGAAAAAAGATCATCGTTGATAAAATGAATGATCCGAACGATACAACATTAACTAGAAATATGTCCATAAGACATGAATGCCCTTCCCAATGTGATGTAATTCAATATGAAAAAAAAACAACTACCAAAACCAGGGATTTGTCGGTACCTTCTTATGGCCTGATATTTTTGCCCCATCCACAATGGAAGATATGGTGAATTTTTCCATTTTGTGGAAAATTTAAAATACTGAACTATTTTTTAAAAAGAAAATTATGTAGATTAAGGACGATCATAGTGGGCGATTGAAGGGAAATCATATCCTTCATGTAAAAAAAAACCCAAAAAAAACTATATAGCTTTTCAATGGAGAGAGAAAGTTTTCATTCATCTTATCAGTGAATTAAGAGAGAAATGCAGTGCTTTCTCGTTAAGGACTTCACTTTATTGTGTTCGTACCAGGCTTTAGACTTGTATCGAACCTGGCCGACTCGAGGATGCGTGATTTTGTGCTTTTGAGCGCGATGCTCTAACCACTCGGCCACGGAGGCCTCTCTTAAATATTGGATATCACAAACGGACATATTCAGAGTAGGGCAAAAACAATCCTTTATTAACTGCTTTAAAACTGAGTTAACCATCAAATAAGGAATAGTGAGATCAGGGTCACAGGGAAAATAATGCCACAGTTGATTTGTTTGGGTTTTTTTAATTTATAGTCGCCTGAGCAATTTTTCAGCTATCCGGCGACTGTCACTATTACCGGTGACGGGGCTGCAAATTTAGACCTATGCTTAGCACTAATGGCTTTTAGCAGTGAGGGTTCTTTTACGTGCCACACCTGCTGCGACACGGGACCTCCGTTTATAAGGTCCCATCCGAAAGACCCGTGACTCTCACTTCGTAATGCCGAGCTCTTGGCGAAGGAGCAATCACTACCTATTTTAACGTCTTAGGTTTGACGCGGCCGGCCCGAGCGGGGTTCGAACTCACGACCTTCCGTTCACGAGGCGAGAGCTCTACCACTGAGCCACCGTGATCGGTGCCACAGTTGAATAGCTTCCACTAATATGTAGCGGTGTAATAGGTTTCATAAATATTTTGTCAATACTTGCTGTGAAACTGAGCTAAACACCAAATGGGAATATTGAGGTTAAAGTCACAGGGAAAGTCAAGTCAAAAAACAATCCCACAGTTGATTAGCTACCACTCATATGTATCAGTATAAGAGTTTTCATTAAAATATTGTCAATAGTTGCGTTGAAACTGAGCTAAACACCAAATAGAGAATAGTTAGGTCAAAGTCACAGTAAAGGTCAAGGTCAGAAAATAATGTCACAATTGAATATATACCACTAATATACATCAATGTAGGAATTTTCATAAAAATACAGTCAGTAGTTGCTTTGAAACTAAGCTAAACACCAAATACGAAAAAGTGAGGTCAAAGAAATTGTCAAGGTCAAAATGCAGTTGAATAGATGTCACCAGTATGTATCAGCATATAAGGTATCTTGAATAGTTTCTTCGAAACTGAGCTGAACGCAAAGTGTGACAGAAGGACAGAAGACGGACATGACAAACACTATATGCCCCGGCCATATTTATGGCGGGGCATAAGAAAGGTTGTCATCCGATTACGCATTATAATGTATAACAACAAATAGATCTGTTATATAATCGTCAAATCAGCTAGCACGATATATGTATATTGTATATGTGTACATATTGTATATATGTACACCTTATATTGTATATGTGATTGAGCCTTTAAGGCTTCGGTGATTAAACATGTGTAAATATTAGATCTGTATACCATGGTTTTTTTTAACACTAATTGCATGCGCACCCACATGGCAGAATAATCAATATGTTGATGGTGGCCATTATTGGGAAGAAGAAGAAGATTGATTGCTTGTTGTTGCCGCCACACTCAACATTGTTTCAGTTATCTAGTGACTTCCAGTTTTTGTAGGTGGAGGAGAGAACCCAGATACAATGTACCCAGGAAGAGACCACCGACCTTCCGAAAGTAAACTGGCAAATGTTCTCACCTATATAGGCGCGAGCGAGAATTGAACCCTGGCCGACTAGAGGTGAGAGGTCTTGTGATTTTGAGCGCAATGCTCTAACCACTCGGCCACGGAGTCCCCCTTGTATATGTGTACATCTTGTACATGTATACATGTTGTAATGCATATGTATACATGTTTTATTTTATACACGTGCATGTTATATTGTATAGAACCCAACCTTGTTTCCATGTTACATACAATGATGTTTAGTCATTGACTGAGCGAACCAGGGGGCATTATATCCAGTACCATTAGGAACTCGCCTATAGGCGGGACTCCTATAGCAATCAGTTTATTATGGAGCGCCAAATTAAAATGATCTCTGATAATTGACTGAATAGATGATATCAACAATTGAATTGATGCGCGCTACAATTCAATGGCAGAGAGCAATAATGCACTCAATTCATGCGCGTGTCAATTTAATTAATGCGAACAATAATTGAATTATCGCTTTCTTCAAATAAATTAATGATATCATTTGATGCGTGCAATATATCTTTTAGAGAGAGAAACTATATGATTTCAGATATCTTCAATTCAACATATCCACAATTGATATGGGTGTTTGTTTCTGTTTGTTTTGGGTTGGGGGTTGGGGGTTCTTGTTTTTGTTTTGTTTTGTTTTTGTTTTTGTTTAGTTTTTTTGTTGTTGTTGTTGTTGTTTTTTGTACATTCTTCTACTTGATTTGAACAATATTTTATTATGTTGAAAACATAACTGGATTGGACAACAGACATTGCCTCTCCATGCAAAGTATAGTTAAAGACATACAGATACCAAAATATTTGACTGCATGTTTGTATAATTACAGATAGATAATAACAATTGAACTGCTTGGTAACAGCAATATAATAAAAATTAATGATATGTTCAAATTCTGTAATGATTTACAGCATAATGTATGACTGACAACGTAATTTAGGTATGAATATCAAGAATTATACTACATCAAGGAAAAGGAATATATAAAGAGTTCTTTTATGAATCTCTCTCTCTCTCTCTCTCTCTCTCTCTCTCTCTCTCTCTCTCTCTCTCTCATGATATTCCGAAACTAACTACACATTTTCTTTTATCGATGTCAACAATTCTCTTATTTCAAATGAACAGACCTCTTTTCAAGATTTTATATGTGAAGAAAGCAAAATATCGTTTCTATCACCACTACCTGGTATCGTTTTACAAAGATTACACCTTAATACAAAATGGAGATGTGCATATACTCTCTTCCTCTGAGTAAAAGGATATCTAAGTATGTGAGCCTCGCCCGAAAGTACCAAAACGTATCCCAGATAAATGTCTGTAGCAGAATAGCATACTGATTATTAAATGAGAGTGAAGAGTACACACATGGCAATTTTGACGTCACCCTGCCAACATATTTAGACAGATTCCAGAATTTGCACATCAAATCAATATTACATAATGCTGACAATATTACTGAATGCTGACAATACTAGTGAAAGTTGACAATACTAGTGAATGCTGACATTACTGAATGCTGAAAATATTACTGAATAATGACAATATTACTGAATGCTAACAATATTACTGAATTCTGACAATACTAGTGAATGCTGACAATATTACTGAATGTTGACAATATTGCTGAATTCTGACAATACTAGTGAATGCTGACAATATTACTGAATGTTGACAATATTACTGGATTCTAACAATACTAGTGAATGTTGACAATATTACTGAATTTTGACAATATTAGTGAATGTTGACAATAGTACTGAATTCTGACAATACTAGTGAATGCTGACAATATTACTGAATGTTGACAATATTACTGGATGCTGACAATATTACTGAATGCTAGCAATACTACTGAATGCTGACAATATCACTGAATGTTGATATTATTACTGAATACTGACAATATAACTGAATGCTGATAATATTACCGAATGCTGACTATATGACTGGATGCTGACAATTTACTAGCTGACATACTGGCTGATGACACCGAGTGGAGGTAATACTACTGTGTGTAAACAATATTACTAGGTGCACACAATATGAAAGAGTGGAAACAATATTAAGGAGTGGAGACAATATTACTAGGTGCAGACAAAATCATTAGGAGCACACAATATTACATGGTACAGACAATATTACTAGGTGCACTCAATATTAATAAATGAAGACAATATTAAAGAGTGGAGACAACATTACTAGGTGCAGACAACATTACTAGGTGCAGACAACATTGCTGTGTGGATACAACATCACTAGGTGCATACATTGTTACTGAGTGCAGACAAAATTACTAGGTGTACACATTATTACTGCGTGCAAACAACATTACTAGATGCACACTATATTAATAAATGGAGACAATGTTAATGAGTGGAAACACTATTACTAGGTGCAGACAACATTACTAGGTGCAGACAATATTACTAGGTGCAGACAATATTACTTTACAGCAGACTACAGAAGGAGAGATGGTACATGTAATCAGGTCTGCACTCTTCTTTGCTCTGTACGAAAGTAGCTTAAGTGGATTATACGTTGATACTTAGGATCATAGCAATATTATTCCAGTTTTCCACATTTCAGATTTGCGGTTATTAGTTTCACTTTCATATCTGTGTATAAAGTGCAGGGCGTGTAATTAATTAGTTTTATTTTGTACTACACCAGGTAAAACGTTGAAATGAATGCTGACATCAATCAAACACTAGACATCGTCTGTGTCTTGTTTAAAAACGTTGAAAAAAATATATACATGCAATCGTGCTGACTATTTCATTTCGCGGGCAGATCTAATCCAAACAAACTTATTAAGTTCAATATCATTTACAATACATATCTCTGGTCCTTACTGCTGATAAGATATAATTTGAATTTGATTACAATGTCTTGGATTAATGCTCTCTCTCTCTCTCTCTCTCTCTCTCTCTCTCTCTCTCTCTGTGCACGCGCGCGCGATAAGAGAGGTATTTTCAAATTATCCATTACGTAAAAAGATTAACCTTTTAATAAATATTATATATTATCCAATACAAATTGAACACAAAACATTTTTATTTCAATGTATTTCACACCGTGTTTAACACTGCCTATAAATATATTTTGACACCTGTTCTACTTTCAGTTTTATTAAGCAGGGTACCTAAAATTAAACCGCTAAATCTGGAATCGGACGCTATTCATTTCATCACAGCTATTTTGCACTATACAAAAATACATAACTGTCCTTGGAAGTGTCATGATCATAGATTACGTGTGATTAAGAACAAGGGGGGTCATTGGAAAAGCAGCTTTCAATAACCTGTTGAAGAAAAAATTATTAGATTTTCTTTAAACGACCAAGTCTGTGATGAGGTCAAAGAGGATATTAGATATAAAATCGAACTTCAAACTGACACTCCTTTGACACAATAATAAAAACCGTGCCGTGCCATCTAAACGGCTATGCATTGCATTTTATGCCTCCTTGACAAATAAGTTCGTTGTTCAAAACACTAATGTACATTGTAGTCATGTTGAACAATTTGAACTTTGCATACGATAGGATTCTATTTTTAGGTGGCGTTAAATTCCCCGGTCCCAAATCTTTGTCTACCCCTATCGAGTAGTGGAAAAGTTACATAATTTCTGCTTAGTAGACTGAATTCCACGAATAACCGAATTCAGGGGGGAAAAAGTCGATTAAACGTTGGGAAAGGTACAGTATCGATTCATTTGACCCACCAAATGTAACTATCAGTGCACTTTTTGGAATCTATAGAAAGTCTCCCCATGGCAGTCACAAAAAAAGAAGAGTTGGCTGTCTGGATTGGTTACGAGAAGTGTCATGACATTTTTATTGCCGACGTGGGTAGGCACTTAATATATATAGTGACTACTTGTTAATCAGGAGTGTTACCCACATCTTGCTGTCCTGCAGAAGATACCTAGTATTTAAAGGGTAGTACATGATGCAATATAGAAAATATCGCGGTTTTTACACATTTTTCATATCTCTCTCTCTCTCTCTCTCTCTCTCTCTCTCTCTCTCTGGGTTGAATAAACTTGAATCTGCACTACCTAGGCTGGGGATGCTTGCTTATTAATACGAAAAATCATGATCCTGCTGTTTCTGAGATCTTTTTCCTATATATTCCCAAATAAAACTTTGATCCTAAATTGTGGCCAACCCTACTTCCGGAGAGCACAATTTGAACAAACTTGAATCTGCACTACCTGATGATGCTTGCATAATGATATGACAAATCATGGCCCTCTTGTCCTTGAGAAGATTTTGAAACAACAAAGAGAAGCACTACTTGCTTGATTTCATCTATGATGCTTAATTTTTTATTATTCAATCTATTTCTGTAGTATTTCTGAATCCTCTTCCATTTGCCTGTATTGTATACCGTGTACTTATGAGCTACAGGACTCTTTTGGTCAATAACAAACAAACATGAAAGATTTCCCTACATATCCACAGGTTAAACTTTCATCCTCTATTGTGGACTCGCCAAAACCTCGGAGACAGCTACAGAACATTTGGGCGAAATTTTTGTAGTGGACATTTGGTCGACAGCTTTGGTGGTCATTTGAGCTACAAATTTTAACGTTCACCTGTATTTCCAGGTGGACATTTCAGAGAACGATTTTCACCGGTTAAACGTGCTCACCTGTAAAGTTGTCAGTTTACCTGGACATGATATAATATACATGTACTATAATCAACATGGACTTAACGTTGATTGAAACAAACAAGGGTCGAAAAAGTATAATATGCGATGGTTACCGAGACCGAGTTGATGTAGAATTGAAATCTGGGGAAATAGCTTGAAGATGTACTTCAAAGGGATGTAAAGTAGGAATACGCACTGATTCTTCTGCAAGTATGGTCTTACAACAAAAGAATTCACATGAAACAGACGACAGACAAATCAAGAAGTGTGTACTCCGAGTTAGCGCCAAGCGAAAAGTAATAGATGATATGTCATCAAGACCATCCAAGATAATAAGGACTGAACTCCAATCTATGACGGAAGAAAATTTAGTGCCGACAGATATAAAAAGTTTTGCTAAAATTAGAAACATCATGAAACAGCGCCGATGTCTAGGCTGGAGAGGGAAAAATCTGATTATTTGATGGACTTTTATCAGCAGTATGCAGATGGTGAAGTATGTCGCTCCAGATTTACTCGTACCCTTGGATTTAAGTATCAGGCTAGAACTGACATGTAAATGTTTTAAGTTTTAATATCAAAAAGTATTTTTAAAAAAATGTGCTGTTTTACAAAAGAAAAAAAAATTAACCTGCTCAAAATCCTACTTCCACCTCCCCGCGGTGAGCAGGGGGCGACAGACTTCGTCTGGATGAGGGAAGAGGTACAAATCCAATAAATTTGTCCAAGAATCTCTTAAAGAAATAGCTCGAATGGGGTAAAAACCTGACGCTCAAATATCTACACCGAATTTGAAATTTCGCTCAAATGGGTTAAAAATCTGTCGCTAAAATGTCCACCATTTTGTTGCTCATAAGTACTTTTTTCCCCGCTCTTTTGTCCTGCGGGCTCGCTCAAATGTCCAACGGCGTCGGAGACAATGATTTCAACAAACTTGAATCTGTTTTACATCAGCAAGCGTTCAACTAGAATTTGAACTTTTCTGGCCCAGTGGTTCTTGAGAAATGTTTAAATAACCTCACCCTATTTTTACCTTTTCTTGATTACTATTATCTCCCTTTTGAAGGGAGGATAGCCCTTCCATAATCTTGAATCCCCTTTACCCAAGCATACTTTGTGCCAAGTTTGGTTGAAATTAGCATGCGGTTCTGGAGAAGAGGTCGAAAATGTTAAGAGTTTACGGACGGACGGAAGGCGGACAAAAGGTGATCAGAAAAGCTCACGTGAGTTTTCACCTCAGCTGAGCTGATAACTGCTGCTACAGGGAGGTCGTAGTCAATCAATACCTGACCAGCTCCGTATAACCACGAGTAGATCGAATCAAGTCAATGTCTGATTTATTAAATGATCAGAAATTTTACAAATTTTCACAATATTTGTTTCATTTCTTCAAAAAATGAACACATGTGCATTTTGTTTACAGTTTCAATGATTTTGTCTTTTGCATCTCTACAAATTGTAATATCCATTACCTCATGAATGTCCTTCAGTTCTGAATAATGCGCGTATGAATCCAGATAAATGTAATAAGTATATTTCAACGGATGGTAATTCCAATAGAAATGAAAGTAGAGTGTAAATATGAAAAATAAATTTAATTTTTGAAAATACTCACCTCTGCCCACCTACCCGATGTGTGCGAGTCATTCTTAGAACTTATGTATGGCGGTTATAAAGCGATATATGAATGTGATATAGAGTGCCATATGCATCATTCTCTCTTCCCCAGGATGCCAAACTGTTCAATGAATAAGGATGTTTTAACAGATTAAAATCTATGTTAGATCATTAAAAGCTATACTAGATCATCGCATATACTTACAGACGGTAAACGGAGCTGATTTGAAGGTGTTTGGCCTCGAGTAAATCGTGGATGTGATTGCGTATTTACTAGGAAGCAATACTATAACCAAACACGTCATACAGACATGAAGGATCAGATTTCACTGTTCCTTAATATCTCCTGGTTGATCTACCACGCATGATAATTCATCCAAATCACGACTTCCTGATACACAACACAAAAAGCTGAAATAGCACAATATACATCACCTTCCCAAGTCCAAGGTTGTGAGAAATGTAGTAGACCACAAACCTTGACTTGGGAATATGACCACTAAAGAAAATAATATTACCTCTTGCAAGACCAACCAAATACTAAATGAATTATTTCGCCTTTTTTTTAACAAGCTTTATGTTTCCCTTCGGAAAAACACGAAATATCAAATCTCATGTTTTTTCCTTTCTTATTTATAAATATCTTCATGCATTTTCCTTGGGAGTTCCGACTTGGCAAGTGCTTACTAACAAGTACAGGTAGTTCTAGGAAAACTGATATTGCCGCACAACACATGTAAAAAATCCAATGTAATTATAAGCGTTTAATGGTTTATTTAAGAAATAAATTTTTATTTTTGGAAATACATACGGACATGAACCGTGACGCTTCACACCGACCTACTTCATGAATTTGCGCGATAGCGCTTCTTGAAATGAACAGCAATGCTTCAAGCCAGCATACACTCATGAATTTTCCAAAATGAAATTCATGATTCAATTATATTTACAGTTTACTTTCATTTCCATCGGAATTTTCTCAGCCGTTAACATTGTCGTACTACATTTATCAAGACTACTACGCACACTGCACCGGTCGCGTTTCCAAATGAAAGATCGATTCTTGAAGGGACGCAAAAACAAACGAGGGTCTTACTTTCCTGTCTGTCAGATTATCATTTTTTCCCCCTGAAATTCAGGATTTTTTTTTTTATTTCATTGTGACCGCCTCTGGATCTACTATTAATATAAACTTGTTTATTCTTTCCGCTTTTGATAATCATAATGTTGCGGCTGACACTTTGCTCTTTCTAACGGAATCATCTTTTACCCAGAATTAAACTTGCTATTTTCATACTTCCACATGTACTTTCCAACTGAAATTTTCATACAAAAAGTGTTTATTTAACGCATACTGTATCCAATACTTCCCTTCTTTCGATCGACAATCAATTAAACGATTACAGAAATTCAATTTTCGCTGGAAATTAATTATATATTAACAAAATTTTAAATACAAGATCAACCTTTTGTTTACAACTATTAATTACATCCTTAAATGATTGTACGTTATCTCAAAATCCACAAATGAAAATTTCCTGAAGTATTGATGAATTTTTAGTAGCTGCCCATTATGATTATCAGGCGACATGTTTGTATTTGTATGTACAAACGTTTTAAATTTCTAACGATTTGGGAACGAGCTTTGACCTTGTGAATATCGAAATGCTTGAAATATTACTTGTTGAGGAAATTACACCCCTTTTGCTAAATTGCATATGACCTTTTCAAATAAAAGATTTGAGAAACGATTACATCTCCCGAATCGACTCTCTCACACCTTTCCCGCCCTCAAGAGAAAGAGCGTTCAGCCGAGAAATCTTTATACGATTGTCGTCTCCAATAACATGTCGAAAAGATCTCATATATTGTGAATAACTGGATTTATAAATCGCGTCACAAGATTGAGAGGAATAGATCTGATTCATGGCGTCGTGTGTTACAGACATAATGGAGTGCAGGGAGCACCCCGGAGAGAAGATTCAGAGACTGTGTGCCAACTGTAATGTTTATGTGTGTCTCGAATGCGTTTCTCAGAGCCATGCTGGACATGTGTTTAAAAAATTTCGAGACATTATGGAAGAGAAGAAAAGAGAGCTAGAACACATTGTAAAGCTGACTAAAGACGAGACTATTGACGATCTACAGAAAAAGGTCGAGAGAACCAGAAAACAGAAGGAGTCGTTTTGTGAAGACACCCAGATCAGAATCGATATGGTCCAGAAACGGGCTGATGTTCTCAAAGCTGCAGTAGATGTTGTTAAGGATAGCTACCTACAAGAACTGAAGACAACGAGGGATGATTATGCGAAGGAGTTTGACGTTGCTGAGGAAAAACTCATAGAAGCGATAAGGTCAGTCAGGTGTCTGGTGGAGGGATATGAACTTGTACTGAAGTCTGAAAACCAAAGTTCTGTGATCGAATGCTCACGTAATGCCGAGCACGAAATTGAAAAGTCAATTCCAACAGTGTCCATTCCAAACGCAAGACTTCAAAATTTCGTTTTCCATGATATTGGTGAAGAAATTAAAACTTTGTTTGCCAAGTTTGAGGACGAGGATTCTATGGGATCCGATTACGTGGAGGGTGGAGGGAGCAGCGATGATGGCGATCCGTCGGAGCTGAAATTTACATCCACCCTTACCAGACAACGGAGATCACCAATCAGAATCAAAAGGTGTGAAAGTAGAGCTCAGAACAGGAAAATTAACAGAATTCTTCTCAGTGCCGACATACGAACACCCGCCAGAACAAAAGTAGGAAGCGATGACCAGTATGTTACATGTAGATCAATTTTAGATTTCAACTCTAGCAGAGCCTGAATATTATTAATTGAAAATATTCTAACGGAGTACAGAAAATACAATATTGATTGAATTACCAAGGAAGTAGAAAAGACACCAAGGAGAAAACTTTAAATACGATCTTCAAGGTAAAATACTGCAAGAGGCCATACCAGTCTAACATAAAACATTGTCAATGGAATAAAGTCGTGTCTGGTGACCTTCCGGTGGTGTCCATCAAACAGTCTTAGTTTTGAAGCCCACAGAGCACTCAATAGTGACACTGAAATACTGGGAGTATCCACTGTCGTGTATAACTACATTTGTTTGCATTTCACACAAAGCGTTGGCAAAGTGCTGGGTTGGTACAGATTGTAAATTAGAGAGGTAAACGCTTATTCTTCCATGCAAAGAATTGAAATTAAAACTTTTAACAACTGAAATGTTTGTTATGTATCAGAGTTTGCTGATGTTAAGTAGAACTACAGGTCTACAAAGTTATACGTTACCTTAGCCGAAATGGAAACAATGGAAAATAAAACCTACTAAGTGTTTCGTTGGGCATCTATAGAGAATGGAGGACATGATTTAACAAAACAGCTTCATGGTCCTCAACAGCCACCTGTTTACTACAAAACAAATAACTTATTAATCAGAAGAGTTTGTACCATATTTTTGGTACAGTGACATCGTCGCAAACCACGGTCACCATCTCCTGTCGCACTACGCAATAGACGGTTTGATGCAGGGAAGGTATTCTTGGACTCAACAAGCATGGCCAAAAACGATGGTGAAATGAGTACCGATAACCGAATTGTTTGTTTTTGTGGCAAAAATAATGTCGATTTCTTCCGGTTCTCCATTATAGATTATGGCCTGTACAAATATATCAGCGACTTGATCTTGGCCAAAAGATCACGATTGATTTATTGTATAGTTTTACTTCCCGCTTGAGAATATTTCACTTATATGAAGACGTCACAATTGCCGGTAAAGGGCTGTGAAATTTAGGCCTTTGCTCGGCACTTAGGCCTTCGAGCTGGCAGGGATCTTTATCGTGCCACGGGGCCTCGGTTTTTGCGGTTTCTTCCGAAGGACCGCCCCATTTAGTCGCCTCTTACGACAAGCAAGGTGTACCGAGGACCTATTCTCGCCCAGGTCCCAAAAGATCATGGGTCTCTGCCATCAATCGATCACATCGTTATCTTTATAACATGCTTGCCATGAGTTACCTGGATTTTGATTCATCACCTCCACATCAAAAAGGGCATGACACTTTTCTCTTTACCCAAGCATGCTTCGTGGCAAGTTTGACTGAAATTAGCCCTGTGGTTTTCAAACATTAGTCGAAATGTTAAAATTTTATAAAGACACGGGGTCAGGACAAAAGCTCACTGGAGCTTTCAGCCCATAGAGATAAAAACACTTCTAATTGCTGGTGTCATGAACTACTCCACCATTTTGAATTGTCAGTGAGCATATGTATGATTCAGACTTGGATACAATATGGAACACATGCACACACATACAGACAGAATACACACATTATTGTATCTCCTCCTTTATTACTTATGAAAGATGTACAATTTACATGTATACAACTTCAAAACAAATGGTGACACTTAAGTGACCACGAAACTTCAAAATATCATGTATAATTATGCCTTTTTAATAAGATTACCTATAAAATGTAATGAAAATGAGTATTATAGGACAACGCATGGCTACAAACAATATATGGCTGTTCATCTATATGTGAGGAGGTTACAAAATATGGCACTATGTGTTTCAATGCATGTGCAAAGAGCGATTACTATTTATAGCAAAACTTACATCAAAATGAACACAAATATGGTGAGTAGAGCAAGCAGCAATGAACATGAATTTTACATATTCAATAATGATCAAAATATGAAAATATATTCCATCTCTTCTCTAATAACAAATCCACGGGCTACAATACTCACATAAATCACCTTGCTCTTATATACTCATATTTTAAATTCTTATTTGGATTTAAGGACACAGATATTTCTCAGTAATATATAATTTTTCTTGACAATGCAGGAAAAATTCACTTGTGACCTATATACTTTCTACAAAAAATCTTGGGTTATATAACCAGTTAGCATATTTTGATAGTCCTTACTTGCAACAACCAGGAACTATGCAATACAGAGGTTATATACATGCACAAGAGCATTACTACGTTATTGCAGCAAAGAAGGCGAGAAAAATCTTTCGAACCCGGTACCCTTTACAAATTAAGTATTCCTACCACTGAATTACCCAGTTTGGTAATATTACTACAACATCAAATTTAAAGCTATTTTAGAAATCATAACAGAACTCTTCATATTGAGATGAAAAAATAAATTTAGAGAAAATGTCAGAAACATTGCACATATCCTTAATTCTATTTAGTTTAATGAAATTCTTACTGTAACCCTACATAAGCTCTGAGGTCAGGTGTAATCAAACATGAGCATGCACTACATGAAGATGTTTGCATGTAAATTTGACAAACTGCTTTTCTGATTCTTTCAAAATATGTTTTCCTTTATATATCATGTAAAACTTTAAACCCCCTATTGTTGTCCCACAGTGATCCCCTGGGGGTGGGTCATGGTGTGAACAAACACTAGAATATGCACTAAATGAGGCCATTATTAATTTGACACATTGTAGGCTTTTGATTCTGAAAACAGGATGAAATGTTAAAAAAGATCTTCCTATATGTAGAACTCTGAACCTCAGTAGTGGGTCTAAAATAGGTCTTATGGTTTAAACAAACATAAATATATACTCTACATAAAGATACACATAACAATGATAATAGGAGAGGTTTTCCTCATTAAACATTTTATGTTAATCCAATACATGCTACACACATTAGGTTAGTGAAAAAAATACCCTACTAACTAGCTAGCCATAGTTAAACAAGTCATTTGACCTCACACCACTAGCAGAGACTACAATATGTCTACATGACTTGGACTACTGACTAGCTACACATATGTACTACATGAGTGGACACTTATGCTTCTACATGTGCTAACATGAAACAAACTACACACGTACATGACTCAAAGAGCACAAATGGCTTTGCTTTAACTTCACTGCCCATGGGAAAATCATATTTTCCTGCACCAACACTGCTCAGGACAGTGCATAAATGTAACATACGTTTTAACATCTGCAACATTTTATTGATATAATGTGAAATATCCTATTACTCCAAATTTATACACAAGAGAACTAAATATGCAAACGAAAAGTAAATACAGATTTGAAACTCTCCCAACTTTCAAAGACAGCCATGCTGTGATTGGCTTAGGGTTATTCATTGTCTCAGGTCACCAGAACTTGACCCTCAATGTGTTGTCAGTTGATGTTAGTGTAGTGAGTATGTGAGATCTTTAAACACTTAATTTTCATGAGATTGAATTTTAATCATCTTTGTTTTGACTTTCTAGTTCTTGAACAGTTTTTTACCCAACCTCATTTTATGTTATCAATATTTCTCGATCATCTCTTCCTGCAAATGAACAAAGCATTTCATTTAAACAAATTTGAAAAAAGTTGAAAATGTGAAATACTTGCAATTAGCCTATTGCTCAAGTGAACTAAAAATGTGAACCAACAATCTGTGTACGACTTATTTCTAATAATTCACCAACACCAAGTTACATGAGTAGAGATTGATGATTTAGTGGTGAAACAATCTGAGGCTGGTGTGCACCATGACAATGCCGTGTTGATTGCATGCCTTTATCACTTCTTCATCATTGGTCGATCCTGCAGGGACTACTATATACTCCACACCACTCTGTCAAAAAGGCAAAATAAATCCAGATAAACACAATCCCATCCTACATACGACCCTTTATTTTCACGTTTGAATAAAAGTTGCATAATCATCAATATATTTCTGTCACACAAATACTGGTTTATTGATAAAATGTAGGAATCCATTTTCTGCTGCAAACTGCATTGTATATGTAGCAATAACTATCATAGGTTTGAAAGTTAAAATTCAGTAATTTCCATGTTAAAATAGTCAGAAATACTAAAAACAACTGTGTTTGTGAGACATTGATGCCCATGTATGGCAGCGAAGTAATTCTGATACACAATAAAAGCACTTGACTGTCACAAGGAATACTCATGTGAGACAAAAAAGCACTATACCTAACCATTCAATAGTTATAAACTAGAATAAGTTTTCAACAGTAGGTCCAACTCCAGATCATGAAGTAAAAATGTTGGTACCAAAAGAAAGGTCTTGTTACAAGGAATATACGTTTGAAATTTGAAAGCCCTATAACCAACCATTCAAAAGGTATGTCCAAGGTCAATATTTCAAAAGTAGATCAAACCCAGAGGTCAAGGTCAAAAGGTCAAATTTTGGTACCAAAAAAAGTTAAGGCCAATGTTAAATTAAGGTGATATGCAACAGGTAACGCAAATTTTCTTATAATCTATTTCCTTACAGGACTTCTGTTTGCAAAATATAAAAGAAATTTGACCTTAGAATTTTTTTTTTTTAAAACAGTCACAAATCCAGTCTTAAGACACCTCCATCAGAAAAGAATTAAATCCATTAGTTTTCATTAAAGCAATATAAGCTGCCAAAATTGCAATTTTTTATAGTGGCATTAAAAGAGGTTAAATGAACGTTGATATGATTGAAAAAAAGAACTGCATCGAATTTCCTCTCTCATGCATCGTTTACACACCTTTACGTGATGAAAAATATATTCCTCGACATTCCGTTTGACCCTAACAATGGCAGCTGATTAATCGTCGGCGACAATCCCGAAGATAACCGATGTTGACAACGAATGATTCTGATGCCGATCGGGGTGGATCCGGGTCATTAAAATATGGACGGCGAGGTGAGATAAAATTCTAGTTACCATCATTATTTTGGCATTGCTAACGATGTTATATGTTTTTAAGTTATGATAGTATGTTTTTTTTTTTAGTTTTGATAGTTTTAAGGGATCGCTTGAAACATTACGCAAAATTCCAAAGTCGGCTTTCTCCCTTCGAACCTTTCGTGTCAGACATCTTTTGTGCTTACCGGAAATATTGCACTTGCGCATTTGATTTTGCCGAATGAGTTCAACTTTAGGTCATTGCATACGGAAATAATGTCGGGAAAATTAAGGTACGGGAAGACTTAATTTCAACTGTCGAACATTTTTGCATTTAATGCAAAAAATACAACATGTCAAAAGTTTAATCGATAAAATCAGGTATTAGAAGGTAGATGTTTCGATTAAATTTTATGACCCCAAAATAACAATTTTGACAGCTTATATTGCTTTAAAGTATATGTTTTAAAAAAAATTGTCTAGAAAATGTAGATTTTGTGAAAAAGGTTCATTAAAAAGAGGTAAATGAAATATAACAAGCATTCCGAGTGTATTGCAGGCAATACAAAGTCCCCTATTGGTAGGATAATTCAGTCAGAGGTAGGCCAAACGAACAGAAACTCAAACTTCATCTGTAACTATCCAAGACAAAGCCACATATCAAATTTTAATTGAACATCTTCATCCAATATGGAGAAAAGTCTAGAAAACTGATTCTAGCAATTCATCAAGGGCCATAATTCAGTCAAAGTAAAACAAGTGTACTGAAACTTAAAACTTAATCTGTAACTATTCAAGACAAAGTCATATATAAAATTTCAGTTGAATATTCATCTGCACCCAATGAAGAGGAAAGTCCGAAAAACTGATTCAGAATGACAGACAGACAGACTGAGGGTAAACTAATAGTCTCCTTCGGCAAAGCAAGAAGGAGACTAAAAAAGTAGAGCACCGCTAAACCAGTATGTGATATACTCGCATACTTTATGGACCAAAAAAATCAAATTCCAAGGGCCATAACTCCTTCAAAAATTTTGGAACAGCATTCTCCTTGTAATATGCACAGCTACATATTGTGATCTGTCTTTGTACCTAATTCATTAAAATCTTCCCAAGGATTTAGGAGAAGTTGCAAAGACAAAATATTTGGAATAAAAAATACTTAAGTCCAAGGGCCACACCTCCTTTAAAATAAAATTGAACAGTGTTCCCCTTGTAATTTGCACATCTACACATTGCAATCTTTCTTAGTACCAAATTTATTAAAATCCCCATTAAGGTTTAGGAGGAGTTGCAAAGACAAAGGTAAGGGAAAAGACAGATGGATAGACAGAAGCACAACAGCTGTATAGCATAATACACCAGCATTTTATGTGTGTATATAAAAACAAAATTAGATAATAATCAAAGCCACAAATTAATTTTTCTAATTGTATAATCACACTTGAGGATATATATGGAGGTCAAATTTGAAAGCTATTTGTCATACTCAGCAAATGATAATAGATCACAATACATACTGACATATCTATTACATGAACTAAATGTAAGCATGAATTTCTTGAACCATGTAGATTACACACCATGACTGCTCTGTCAATATTGTCCGTGAATGGGAAGAAGGCATCAGAACTCAAGGACACTCCTTTCAGCTTAGAAATCCACTCAGTTCTCTCTTCCTAAAAAAATCCACATAAAAAAAAATTTGTGTTACAATTATGAAACAAGAAATTTAACCTAATGTAAATGGTTTGTGTGTGAGGAACATATGGATTGCTTATTGCCTTTCTGGTGCAAACCCAAAATATTGTTTGGTTTTCAACAAGAGGTCCATGGGTGTTATAAGTCACCTGGATATCAATAAACCTACATGAGAATGTCTGGTAATAAGCAACAAGCATTCATCTTTCAGTACTACCATTAGAACATAGATTAAATTTTCATTGGTTCAACATTCATTTCATTTTATTTGTTACAATAGTGACTACAGTTAAAATGAAAACTGACCCACCAATAAATAATTGATCTTTGCATATAACAATAATAAATTTTGCACATAATAATAAAAGAATAAGTCCGTTGTCAAAAAAAAAGTCCACCTTCCTCATTGCTACATTGGAGATTCATGCATTAAATATCATTGAATATCAGTCCGTTGTTATGAAAATCTGTCAAATTACAAACTGAGTAAACATCAACATACAGCAGATGAAATACCCTATACTGTATTTTTGGTTTTTTTTGTTCCCTTCCATTATCAAACATCAGAAATTTAATCAAATAAGTTCTGTATTCTGATACAGTATTCTGAAAAATAATCTTTAAATCAGAATAATTTTGTATCAGCAATGAGTCATCTTTAGCTAACCCTAATTTGTATATAAAAGTTGCTCAAGTGTCACATAATTTTTGTAACTTTCTTTTTCTGAAGAGTTCAAAGATATTCCAACTTCATGCACTAGATTTTCCATAGTAAATCTTTTTTAAAACATATTTTGTATACTTTCAAACACTCCGACAATAAATTTCACAACTTTGGTAGAAACCTCTATATTTATTATTACCGTACACTCAGTTTGGGCAATTGGTGTCCAGGAGCATTTTCACTATACGAACCATATTGCCCCACCCTTCCAGCTGAACCCTGAACCTTAGTCATTAATTTCACAATTCAGATAAAAGTTCATCATCACTACACACATAGCTTGCCTGCTAGATGGTCATAAATAAAGAAAAAGATTTTTAAAGACTGCATCATTTTTTTAAGCACCCCCCTCCCCATCATTAAGTCTCCAAACAAAGACCACAAAATTCACAACATTTGTTGTTCTTGCTCAATTTATGCTCAACACCAATTTCATTCAACTAGACTCACAGTATTCAAGAATTAGTTGAAAGATGCACAAAAAAAGTATCACATTAGGCAACCTGAGTGATTCTGTTGGTCTAAATATGAAAAAAAATGCATACAAGCATCATTTTCTTTTATATACAAAGTTTTTAATAACACACTTTGTGCTATACATACCTCAGTGAGTGGGCTAGGAACAACTTCAAATATGGCTTCCCAGGCATTTTGATCCATGTCCTACAATAACCAAACTCAGTCAAATATTTTTATGACATAGAGAGGGAAAAAAAGAGACCCACAGGCTTTATTGGTTACTTGAGTTTTAGCTAAAAATATCACTAGCCCCAAGGACTGTGAAATCTATAATAAATTTCCTGTTCTGCATATCTAAGATAAATTCTAATATTCAGCAGCAGGGGAAAAAAAAGATGTGTTCTATTAAAAAACACAAATGCCCCAGAAGAGCCCATGCTGATGACGGAATTTCCAAAATATATATTAAATTAACCCTATATGATTATTTGGACCAGCCGTAGAATAAGAAACCTGAAGTTACAAAATTCATTATATTTTGGAACATCCCTTTCTACTTTTCCTAACTATGTATTTAGCTTTTGTAAAATATCAGCGAAATTAAAGATATGTCCTTCAAATGATAAAGACATTCAATCACTATGACCATTTTGATCCCGGCCACCCTGGAACCAAAACCCTACCCCGGGATCATGAAATTCATATTTTGGTAAAGGGCTACCCGCTCCTTTTAAATATCCATTTAGTTTCAACAGCATTGAAGATTTTATTTCAATGTTCTACACATAAACATGCCAAGTTAAGCCCTGCTCTCTACCCAAGGGATCATGGAATCATGGAATTCAAAATTTTGGTAAAGGCCTTACTGCTCTATATGACTATGTATTCAGTTTTTCTTACAAATGTGTTGTAGAAAAGAAGATCTGAAAATTGGCCATTTCCCCCCGTTTTTGCCTCACTCCCGAGGCCTAGGAGCCCCGAATCTTACAATTTATGTCCCCCTTGTTGCAAAGACTTTTCACATCAAATTTGATGAGAATTGGAAAGCATAGTTACCATAGCTATCAATAAGTTAAAAAATGTCCAGTTATTAATTACTGACTCAGGTGACTTAAAAATCCACAAAATCCCTTCTATTTGTTTTACTTTAGACTTGCCTTTCCTACAAATCCCAAAACATACTGGTCTATGGCATTATTTTTCTCAGCCCGTTTGACTCCCACTTTGAACTGCATTGCCATCACTTTTGGATGCTGTCTCAACCACCTATAGATTTAACGATACAATCATCATAACATACCACAAACCTTCAGGAACTACAACTTCAAACTTGACAATTTGACCTAAGATCTTGGATAAACTTTATGAACATATAAACATCTAATATTCTGAACATGAATAAAAATTGATGTACTGTACATGGGATAGCTCTTCCTGATATGCATTATATCTCGGTGTAAAACAATTTACAGTTACTGTTAAATCAGTTGAGTAAATAGCCAGGGTCAGAACTGACCAATTATTGGCTTTGTCTCCTGCCAGACGTGTGCAATGAATCCTAGACTGCTGTCCTGCTCCAATACCAATTACCTACAAAACACAACTTTATAGCATGAAGTCATCAATTCAATTTAAACTTGAGCATTAATCTCTTTGTAAAGACCATACAAAGTGGCAAAATGAAAACATCTTAAATAGAAATCTGTCTGATAAATAACAATGTTTACATAGAGTCTTCTTGAGCTCAAGAGTTTCCTGAAAAAAAGTCAATAAAAATCATATAAAGTGTACATCTTGATTAAATGATTGATGACTATGAAGCAATTTTATAAAGTTTTCTAAATTGTTAAAGAGTGTGAAATTACTGAATCTACACTACATAATGATATTCATATATACATGTACATGATACACAAATACTAGAGATAATATTTACAGATTTTACTTTGGGTCTCCATAATGGAACCACACTAAGTACCATGGTCATCAATTGAAGACCCATCAGTATGCCTGCATTTAAAATTGATAAACTGCAGTCCAGCATTGGTAAAACTGATTCCTTGGACCCATTATATTGCCATTCCTTGGCTTTGGAACACATGGTTTGAACAAGCATACCACAAAACGGAGCATCCTCTCCAAACTGGGAAAATTTATAAATGAAAGATACACCTGGATACATTGGTGGTATACCATGTATGCACACATTTTCCAGAAAATTCTGCCATAAAGAAGGAATCTTTCACATGAAATTTGCCATTTACAGCAGGTTCTTACGTGACTTTAACCGTCGCTGTTAAATGATCTCTATTCAAAAGGATTTAAAACCCTTAACCTTATCCAAGGATGCTTTATGGTAAAAATTGGTCCAAAAATTCTAGAAATTGAAGAAAAAAACCACTCTCTTTTGTTTTCCAGTGGCGTCAGCAAGTATACCTCAATACAAAGGGAGATAATCCAACTTAACTTATTACAAGTCATATTGTTGACATGCAAGTTACAAAATTTAAGTAGGATAACTCTTGCATCCTTATTGTCAATGTTCCAGGACTGGCCTTTATATCCCCCCCCCCCCCCTTTTATAGGATTTTCCCCCTGTATTACACATGTGCTGAGATTTATTCCCATCCTAAATTCACTTCCACCAAAAGTCACCCCATCCTCCCACACCATTCCCCCCCAATATTCTAGTGCTACCATTATTATAATGCTATTGTTCATTTTTCTTTCTTTCTGCTGTTATCTATTTGTACATTTTCAGATACATATCATCCATTGACAGTTTTGCCTGATTTTTCATATTGAAGCATTAGCTTTACAGTGACTTCATTTGTGCCTAATCAGTTATTTTGTCATATTTTGCTTGCACCTGCCTTAGATTCTGTTTCTCCCCAGCTCAGTGGTCAATAATTGGCTTTATATTCATTGACAAATTGATTGATTAATCAAATACATTGATTGATTGAAAACATTGATATACTGATTGCTTCTGACTGATTGACTGAGACATTCATTCACAGACTGAAAACATTGACTGTCATATTGTTTGATTGAAACATTATGTGAATGAAAGATTGATAAATTGATTGTTTATTGATCTTGCATCATAACTACCCAAAAGTCGATAAGATCATGTAATCAATTCATTGATATGTTTGTCAATATTGATAAGAACTTATAATCATATTCTAATATTCAAGTAAAGCTTTGACAAAAGATTGCCCAAACTGTGATCTTTATCTTATTCTATAGAAATAATCTATTTACTATAGAACAAGTAATCTTTATCTTACCTGGCCAGATTTAGCATAGCAAACGGAGTTGGATTGAGTGTATTTTAGTGTTATTGTTGCCACAATGAGATCCTGTTCAGCTTCTCTTCTCAGCTGTAAATGACAGAAAGATGTGTTTGTAAAACACTGATTACAAAGTGGAACTGAAGATTTGTAAAGGTCACCAGGTCAGAGATTTTGGTGTCAATAGAACGGTTTTGCCATAAGGAATACACATACCAGATATGAAAGGTCCATCTCTCATGGTTTAAAAGATATGACCAAGTTGATGTTTCTTAAAAAAACAATTTCCAAAAAATAGGTCAAAGATCAATTTCAGAAGGTCAGTAAATCTGGTATTGTTGGAATGGTCTTCTCACACAAGAAATACACATGCTAAATATAAAAGCAGTACCTCTTATGATTTGAAAGATATGGCTTATACTACAATTTTCTAAAAGTAGGTCAAAGGTCAATGTAAAATGTAAATGTCACCGGGGTCAAATGTTTTGATATCAATGGAAAGATCTTGCCACAAGGAATACACATACCAAATATGAAAGCCCGACCTCTAAAGGCATAAAAGTTATGACCATGGTTGAAATTTTTTTTGATACAGACAGGAAGACAGACAGATCAGGGATGATAGATCTCCATTAGAAGGCATGCAAAATCGAATTGACATTGTCTGCTATCACTACCAGTATTCACTGAAAGTGGTAAAAGAAATTTTGAAATTTTTCAAACCTTGTCTTTTAAATTGAACCTGAAACATTTTATTATGTCTATTTTAAAATGTCAAAAAAAGTTATCCCACCAGAAGTTGAACCACCAACTTACGATTATTTAAAAGAAATTTTCAAATTCTTATTTTTCAATACCTTAAATCTTGCTTAAAATTAAGTGTTTGACTTGTATTTAGCATATGTTGGAGACACTATACATGTCTAGAGTAACATCAAAAGTTTTTGCAAAATTCACTTCCACTTGCAAGATATGATGTTAACAAATTTAGACCATGTTTTTCACTTTTTCTCAGAAATGAAAGTTGCAAGGATGTTAGATTAGCAATAACCCATGCTATACATATTGTCTATATGTTGTCCATCTCTTCTGGTCAACACAGGAAGTTGTTGAAACGAGGCCCACAGGCCTTAACGGTCATCTGAGTATCATAGCCCATACATGGACCTATCAGGGAGTCTTGTATTTGCATTTAAGCCTCATTCTGGAGTCTTTTGTTCACAGCTTTATGTTCTTTCTATATGTGCATATAATTCCCATTCAAGTACAATAGAAGGAAAGATGAAGATTGAAACATTTAAATCAGCCCTTATTTCCCTGACCAAGGTACAATGAATTTCACAATTTTGATTTAGGGCTTCATGGACATAATAACCATGTATTTGATATTTTTCTCCCACATGTGTGGGAGTAGAAAAGATTTTTAAAACTTTTGCATTTTTTTAAAAATAGTTTTGGCCCCAATCATGAGGCCCTTGGGGAGCTATGATCAAGAAATTTCACAATTTACAGTCCTCTTTTTCTAACAGTTTTTGCCCCACCCCTATGGCCCAAGGAGAGCTGGAGCCCTGAAATTTTAGTTTGTTTTTACAGACACATATCAAAATAAAATGCAAATTTGAAAATTTCTAGCCCAGTGGTTCTTGAGACCTATTTTTGCATTTTTGTGATCATCTCCCCTTTGATGGGGGCATGACCCTTCATTTGAACAAACGTGAATCACCTTCACCCAAGGAGACTTGTCTGAAGTCTGATAAAAATTGACCCATTGGTTCTGGCAAAGATTTTTAAAATTCTCAATGTATTTTCGCCATTATCTATTCTTGGAGAAGGCCATTGCCCTTCAATTGAACAAACTTGAATCCCCTTCACCCAAACATGCTTTTTGCCATGTTTAGTTGAAATTGGCCCAATGGTTTGAAAATGTAAAACGTTTACAGACAGACGGCTGATGGACAACGGGTGATCAGAAAACCTCACTCGAGCTCATTTGAGCTAAAACAGTGTAGAAATCCCTTGGTAATTGATATGGAAAAATGAAGGTAATGAGACTGATGATTTGCATAGAACAGAACCTCATGAAAATCTTCTTATCTAAGTGGGAGTATGTAGTAATCACACACCTCTTTCCTAGCTGTTACAACATTTTTCATTATATCGCTGTTGATGACAGCATCATTTCTCTTCTGCTGTAACTGTAATCCAAAAACTGTCCTTGTTTCCATGGTGGGTGGCTCATATCCGGGGTCAATCTGAAGCAGAATAAATCACAAAATGAAAATGAGTTTTCATTTTGAATTTAAATCATGATTGATTGATTGATTGATTATATATTGTTTAACATCTCGCTTGAGAATTTTTCACTCATATGGAGATGTCACCATTGCCGGTAAAGGGCTGCAAAATTTAGGCCTATGCTCAGCACTAAGGGCCTTTGAGCAGGGAGGGATCTTTATAATGTCACACATGCTATGACACAGGACCTTGGTTTTTCACAGTCCCATTCGAAGGACCGCCCCATTTAGTCGCCTTTTACATCAAGCAAGGGATGTTATACTGATGACCTATTGTAACCTGGAACCTCAAGGGGCTAAATAAATATCTTCTACTGATTATGCATTTTGTCTGCTCCAGGTGGAAAGCTAAGGTTCAATCCACATAGCTTTCCTGTGTCTTGTCTAGTATCTTGTACAATTACACACACACACACTCAAAATGCATTAAAGCAAACATTATATTGTCATCAATATTTAAGGTTATTGCATACTGACAAAATATTAACAGTTTTTCATTCAGAAAACTCAACAGTCATCTCCCACAATGACATTAAAGGTCATGAAAAAAGGTAATTTTCAAAAACATTTTGTTTTGCACGAAAATGTATTCTTTAATTAGTTAATATATTTACTTAATATATGTAAATATGAAATTCGAAAAAACTTGTAAGGTAACAGATGTTACAGATCATCAAATGTTGCTGTGATATGTATATCAAAATAGTATGATGACTTACCTCCCTTGGTTAATGTCAAAAGAGACCAGTTTGATGCAAAAAAGTATTTGTTTACACTAACAATAGTAGGATTTAGCCATCAAAAACACCTCAATGTGCCTGCATTCAACTGTAATGTATGAAGTCAGATGGGTGTTTGAATGTACTTGTGTCCAAAATATCCACTGTTTAGAAAACTGGGTGCGAAATCTACACTTAGATCATTTCAAAGTGACACAGAACTCGAAAGTTGTGTGACATTCATTTTACAGGGCTGGGGGTGATAAAGATCAGTCTTGTGTATGCCCTTCTTGCGCAAAAATAGGGATACAAGAAATTGAATCTTAGACCAGATGCTGCTCCAACTATTTTCAACTATGGACCTACTTCGAAGATGTATTTTCAAATCCTCCAAAGAAAACTGTACTAATTTGGTCAAATCTAATATCAATACATCTTTATTCATTGAAAGGCAAATGCATGAACTAGCCTGAAAATATGTTTCTTCCAATTAACAGGAGGTGCATTAAGTCTCAATATGGAATCTTTTGTGCACATGTTTATGATCTTTCAAAATACATACAATTCCTATATTCAATTACATAAGAAGGAAAAATGGAAGTTTGAAGCATATAAATCATTTTAAAATTCCCTGATTATTTTGATACATTTTCATTATGTGGCCATATTGGCCCTGCACAAGGGCCTGAACCCCTGACCCATAAATTTAACATTTTAGATAGACAGCTTCACGGACATCATAATCATACATTTAGTTTTACTCAAATGTATATAGTAGTAAAGAAAAATAATACATTTTCTATATGACCATATTGTCCCTACCCTAAAGCCTGAACCCCTGACCCAGGAGCCACAAATTTCATAAGTTAGGTAGAGAGCTTCATGGACACCATAATCATGCATTTAGTTTTTCTCAAATACAGATTTGACCCTCAATGAATCAAACTTCAATCTCTCAAAGTTCTTGATCTCTCTAAGTGAAATTTAAGTCCCATAACACATATTTCACTGCTTTTCACTCTCAAAGTTGTGGTAGCATATACCAAGGCCAAAATAAAATTTAGTTTGTTTGGAATTGCCACCTACCTGGCTATTAAAATTATTCCTGCTGGGAAAATTTTATTGACAAAATTATTTATATATTTTTTTTATTGCTCAATCATTTAAAAAGTATGCAATTTTCTTCACTTGTCGAATTACTTGTCTTTTTAACACCAGGTTTCACAGCCACATTGATTTAACCAGTTGGATCAGTAAAATGCTTTTTTCTTGCTCTCTGTAATAAAGCATTTATAAGATCATCATTGACAAGAAGCAGCTGCCAAAATGTCACACCAATGTGTAAAGTCACTTTACTGAAATACAAAACCAGGAAATAGTCTTTTTAGAATGGATTACTTGCCAATCACATCACAACTGCAACATCAGTGTTTCATTAAATTAATATAGCATGACCTTTCTTGTCTTCACTATAGAAAGTAGGCAGTGATTTTAGTCAATAGTAGGGAGCGAGAAATTGCTGGGTGTCGGCTTTTAATGAGAACCCTGATTTAAGTGGCCATCCCTTGGTGTGTTGCATAGATAATGAGGTGAAAGTCAGCATCAGAATTTACAATTCTAATATTCAAAATACATGGAAAGCGAATTATTGATTAGAACAGTCACCTTTGTCAAAGTTCTGAGTGTTTTATCACAAGTTTTGAAGGTCAGTTTTGGCTTGTTTGTTTCAGAAATCAAAGCAGTAAAATAAACAGGTACACCACTTTATATTGTGATTTTCATTATTGATTTTCAAAATCAACTTTAATGATGGTTGGTAGTATATTGTTTAATTTCAAAGGAAAAAAAATAAATTTCCATCCTCCCTCCTGAGTCTGAAAGTCAGCAATTTTCAAACATTTCTTGAAGGATGGCCCCATCACCACACAAGCATATAATTATTTCTGCTCAGACCTTATGTGGATAACAGTTAACACCTGGGACTAGCTCAGCTGTGTTCACCAGGTGTTTATATAGGAGACACAAAATGTTTCCTTGTTGGGGTGGATAGTTAATTGTTTAATTAGTCTAACAGCTGACATTCTCTGAGAGGTATCATTCTGTGTCATTTCAAGTTAAGTACCTAATGTTATTGTTAGTATACCAACATCATAACTTTTTTTACAGAAACAATTACCTGTGTCCAGGAGTCATGAATTTCACAATTTAGGTAGATAGCTTCATGGACATCACATTCATCAATTTAATTTCACTCAAATATATATGGGAGTAGAGAAAATTTTCTAGGATTTGATTATGCAATTTTACTATATGGCCATATCACCCCCCTCCCCCTCCCCTAGTGCCTGAACTCCTGGCCCAGAAGCCACAAATTTTAAAATTTTGGTTGAAAGCTTCAGACATCATTATCATGCATATAGTTTTTCTCAAATATATATGGAAATAGAAAAGAATATTTTCCAAGATATAATGTATCTTCACCATATGGGCATACCCTTGGGCCTGACCCAGGGGGCCATGAATTTCACGATTTTGTTTTGAGGGCTTTAATATAGCCCTTTTTTAAAAAATATATTTGGCCCTGCACCTTAGGCCCAAGGGGTGGTAAGATAATAAATTTCACAATTTATACTTCTCTTAGCCTAGAGATGCTTCACACCAAAAATGGTAACAAATGGCAATGTAGTTTTCAATAAGTTAAAAATGCGAAATCGTTAACGGACAATGCATAACAATGGACAAAGATCAACAACAATAGGTCACATGAGTGACTCAAGTGACACAAAAAATGATTTACAGTACTTTCAGTTCTCACCTGAAGTATACAGTAGTTGCCTCCCTTTTTCTTCTTCAGAATTTCTATGGCCTCGGGCAGGTACCCAGGGGCAATAATTCCATCAGAGACCTGGAATTATGGTTGTCAGTTTAAAATTTTCCTGCAGTGAATATACAAACTTGTTCAAAAAAGAAAGACATATGAATGGAATCCAATTTTTTATTGTAACTTTTCAGCAAAGACCAAAGGTATTAAAAGATTCACATACCAATTATATATGCTTGCATGCTTTTCCATTTGTAGTAACAGAATAAATACTTGTACTTTCAAAATAATTGTGGTTTACCTCTCTAGATATTATTTTAGCAGTAGGCAAATCACATGGGTCTGATAGAGAGATGAAGTCACCAAATGAAGACATCCTATCAGCTCCTGAATTAAAATTCATATCGAATATAATACCACAAATCTTGTTATTTTTGCTGCACATAATTTTCTAAAAATTCTTCAGGTCTGTTGAATCTGCAAAAAAATCTATCAGAAAAATAAATTCTTGGCAAATACTTGCCTATCTTTTAACAGTGACAATTTGATGTGCAGTATTTTGATCCATAAAAATAAATCTAGCACCCAAAATTATTCAAAGTTTACATCTGTACATATGTAACAAGTGAATGCTAATATAAATTCTCCAACATTGGAAATTGAGATTCTGACAATTCTTTAAGGATCAGCATTCCCACCTCGTGCCCTAGCATATGCTTCAGCTAAAGGAGATAACTCCTCAATGTCCTCCACCATGCACAGTTTCTTTTCAGTCTCCGACATCCCCTGGCCACCCACAGCAGCACCTGGCAAATGCAAGGCATGTCATAAACACAAGTATATTTTTAACCTTGAAAGAAAACTTTACAATGAATTCCATATTTTACCTGCTGGGCTGACATGTTTGAAGGAGGTGGCAGCAGGTTTGCCTAATGCTGCCTTCAATTCTCTGACAAGCTGCCAGCCATTTAAAGCATCCAAAAGATTGATGAAGCCTGGAGAACCATTCACAACTGAAACAAAATATAGGAAATAATTCTATGCAAATAGAATTCAAATAGAGCAATATATTTCCTCCTTTTTTATCATATGAAAAAAGGTTCCTACCTTGAAAATTAATAGGTGGTAGATAAACAAACCAAGAGCTCGTTGTATAAAATATTTCCCCCAAAATTAATGCAATGTTCAACACTTGTATTTTTTCTTTTTCAAATGAAATTGTATAACCTGTAATTTTTTTTTCAAACATCAAAGAGAATTAGAAAATTGTTGGAAATCAAAATCCTTGCAATATGTGTATCTTCAAGTTGTCTACCAAGTCGTGTGCTTGAAAACTGTGAGACATGTTAAATGGACAAACCAGTAATCACTCTGTAACATTTCCTCAAATGGAAGAAGTTCAACAATCTGTAATTTTCTCTAAAATTAAAAACAAAGGGACAACAGGCCTGAATGGTCACCTGAGTACCACAGCCCATACATGGACCATGCATTTGGTTTTTCCTCACACATGTCTAAGAGAAAAGATGATTTTCTAAAACTTAACATAATTTGACTTAAAGAGTCATATTGGACCAACCCTTGGGCCTAAATCCCTTACCCTGGGGTCATGATTTTCACAATTTATGTATAGATCTTCATGGACATCATAACCATGCATTTAGTTTTTCTCACACATCTGAGAGTAGATGAGAAGATTTTCTAAGATTCATTATATCTTGACTATATGGCCATATTGGCCCCACCCTAGAGAATGAATCCTTGCCCATGGGGATATGAATTTCACAATTTTGGTAAAGGGCTCTATGGACATCATAACCATTCATTTGGTTTCTCTCCCACATGTGTGGGAGTAGAGAAGATATTTGCAGTTTTGGCCCCACCCATCAGACCCTGGGGAAGCTAAGATCATAAATTTCACAATTTGCATTTCTCTTATCCAAAAGAAGCTTCACATGAAAATGGTAACTGCCCTTAAAGTTTTTAAGAAGCTAAAACTGTAAAATTGTCCATGGACAATGCACTATTATGGACAAATACCTAAAAACCAAAGTCCTTGCACATCTTTAACACCCACACTAACACTGAACATTAAGAAGATCCTACTTTTAGAGCTGTGAGAGGAGTAAGACAGACAAACCATGTACTCTCTATTTAATATTTATCAAAACTGATGAAGTTCAAAAATCTTTTATTTTCTCAAAAATTAAAGAAAATTAAAATCCTTCCCAAGTGCACATATTCGTTTTACACTTTATTTTACGATGATTAGTAAACAAGTTCTAGCTACAACTTATATTAATGCTTATCGTCGTCTCAGATTTTGGCATGAAGGGGTCTTTAATGTGGGATGAAACTGGAGTCCCAAAGGAAACCCACGTGTCCCAAGTGGGTGACCACAATACCCCCTCACATGCAACCACTGCCGATCCTGAGGATCGAAACTTGGGTCGCACTGGTGAGAAGCGAGTATGTTAACCACTACACTACCTGGACACATATTCAATACCCATACGAACACTCTGTAAAATATGAAGGGCTACACGTGAAAATTGTGGTGGTGGTTGTGGGGTGGGTCGGGATGGGTGGGAGTTAGAGAAATCATGTATCTTCCACATAATATTAAATTTCAAACTTCTGCAAGGAAGATTGAAATGATTAAAATTGCAACATGATCTTGAATGACCCATAAGAACCTACACAGCAAATTTTCATTTGACATGTTGCAAAGAAATGAAAATAGAAAAAGGAAACTCTAAATGGATGTACAGCCATCACTGTACCACAATAAGTCTTGTCTTTAGATGGGTACATAACATGGTGAAAAAAATCAATTCATGACAGCACTGCTAAAAGATGCATAACCACATACGATAATTGCATCCGAAAATATTGCTATACCAGAATGTAGCAATGTTCAATAAGAGTATGGTACCTTTGAGTGGAAGTTCTGCCATGTTGGTTGAGATTTGTGCAGGTTTCTGATGGGGATTCATTCCGTACCTCAGACTGAGTTGGGACATATCAGCACTATACTGACGTCTAAAGTAGTCCGATATAGCAGCATCGTAGTCAGCTGTGTGGTTAAAGGCCTGAAACAACCAGAGTTGCCCATGTGGTGCAAATTACTTCTCCACCAAATATGGTCAAGTGTATATTATAAAGCAATCACAACTACTGTACATTCACTGTTAAAGCAAAATTCCTTGTGATTTTCATTTCAAATCAACTTGCTAGAATGGTTGTTTATGGGGTAATATTAACACATTACTGTTGAAATTCACTACTTGATACAAAAATACTGTGATGTGTATTTTCATGCCAAGATTGCTTACAATTGTGAATTGCTATGATGTCAATCTTAGTCAAATTACAAAAATATGAATGCTGAGGTCATCAAATGTGTAAATTACCAGATAATTTCACAAATAAGTCTCAAATATATATTATTGGAATATGCTTCAATTCAGAGAGTGTTTTAGGTCACACCGAGGTCATGATTATATGCAGCACATACAGGTAACCAGGACAACAAAAATTTCATCAGACTCTTTTTCAGCAAATTCACATTGGAACACAATTGAATGAAAAGGCTAAGGTAACAATCAGTATTCAATCTCACAATTCCTAAAGAAAATACAAATCACAGAGATGGGCAAACACGGATCCCTGGGCACACCAGTGGTGAGGACCAGGTGTCTATGAGAGGGAGAATCCCCTGTCAACCAGTCACATCTGCAAGTGAGCCCTATATCTTGATCAGGTAAACAAAGTAATCTGCACTCAGAATCAGTGTGCCAAGAACAGCCTAGCAATTGATATGAAAAACACCAGACTGCATTTAACCTAATGGAAGGTGGTACTGGCAAACTAGATAGTTATAACGACCACAGAATTTGCAAAATGCTGACTTTGGATGAGACTGTACAAACCCCTGTAATATCAATTGTTTGTCAGTAGCCTGCCTCAATTTTAAAGACTGATCATATGCAGAACAAGCTGTGGTGTATCGAATCAGTTGAGAGATATAAACACCATATGCAGGTGATAATGGAATATTGCTACATAGATAAGGGAAGTTGATGATGAAGAAATTGAAATATTGTTATCTTAATCTTTACCAGTGTTTTTACATGCTTTCACCCAGCCTTTTCAGGAAAGGAAAGTAATAAGGTACAGCTAATACTGCTTTGACAACTTAATATTAAGAATTTAAGAAGAGTGTAGTCTGACTTGTTGAATAAAATATATCATTTAAATCAAAATATAAATCAAGTTAATTATCAGATTGATCAAAATGTACCTATGATATTAATTCTTTAAAAATTATAACTTCCCACCTTAACTGCCAACATTTTCCTGGTTTCTATCGTTGTATCATTACTTGGGGAATTTGACATCTCATCAAGGACTCTGTCAATGAAAACATTGGATATCAAATGTATTATGACTAATACTAAGAGATACAAGAAAGGTACACATGTTTGTGAGTTAAATGTACTGGTACTTTATGAATAATTCCTTGATAGAATCAATATATTTGTGTAGCAGCAGACAAGGCTGATATTAACAGAAACAGGAAGCATTTAAAATACAACGGCTTCATCAACAAATAGAAAATTCCACTCCCAAATTCCGATGGGGATGGATGTTATAATGTGGTGTTTTAAACTTCAAACTTGCTGACAGATAGATCAGATAGTGTACAGTTGGTACACTTGCCATTAGGAACTCTATATCAAACCTGTTATAATCCTCCGGGTCGCAGATTACCGACACTCTCATGTGGTTCTTGGCAGCAGCCCGAAGCAGTGTCACTCCACCTGGTAGACAATTTAAAAGTAATTTCTTACTCCATGTTTTGAATTCTTAGTTATTAGTCAAGAAATACTTCATATCTTATCAAATGCATTTCAGGTCTTTCTAACTGTTTCATATCATGATTTAATAAATAATGGAAACCTTTTAAAAATTCAATACATATGAAAAAAAAATAAAAAAAAAAATAAAATAAAAATTTTGAATCTATACTTGAATAAAGATACCTTGGTAACATTTAACCTTTGCTTTATGTCAAAGTATATACCACAGTTATGAAATGCCATATTATAATATTGTTTATTTTGTCAAAAAGTTGTACCTTAGAAACTCATTTGTTCAACAATGGCATTAAGCCCCATAAGGCTTTTAAATTTTCACATATCTCTCAAAACTTTTTAATTTTTTCTACTAATGTTATAGAACATAATTCAGTTCTGTTACTTAAATGTGATGAATATTGATAAAATGAAGAAACAAGAGCTCCACAAAGCAGGCCCTCACAATGTAGGCAATCAGTAACTGCAATATTTTTTTCGTCCCAAGTCCTGTAGTGATTTTGACCTTTGACCTATTGACTCCAAAATGAACAAGTTTTTTCCTATCACATGAGGACCCGGGTATTGAATAGGTCCTCAGCACCCTTAGCTTGTCGTAAGAGGTGACTAAATGGGGCGGTCCTTCGGATGAGACAGCAAAAACCGAGGCCCCATGTCACAGCAGGTGTGGCACGTTAAAGATCCCTCCCTGCTCAAGGGCCGTAAGTGAGGATAGGCCCAAATTTTGCAGCCCTTCACCAGCAATGGTGACATCTCAATATGAGTGAAAAATTCTCCAGAGGGACATAAAACAATATATATATATATATATATATATATATATATATATATATATATATAGTGTCTTCCTCTCTTGATAACAAAACTACCAGTGAAGTATCAAATCAATCAAGCAAAAACGGTGGCCTATAGAGTGTTTAAAAGCTCTTTCTATGAAGTACCAAAGTGGCCTTGACATTTGGACCCCAAATCATTAGAGTTCATTCCATCTTTATAACATGTTAAGATATTGTACATGTGAACATGATGAAGCAACAAATCAATCAAGCAAACAATGTGGCCTGTACAGTGTTTACAAGCTGTGTTGCTCAATTAATATAGAGAAATATAACCTGTTGAGAATATAGGCTACATGTACACAAGTTTAAACATTGTTAACTTGTATCTAATTACTTCCGGGGATTAATACATTAGGCTATCAAGCTGTTGAGTTTTGCGACTCCCACAGGAGTTTCCAAACTTTTTCTCAATTTTAGAATACACTTACAATTTTTCAATAAATAAATCAAACTTCTCATTTATTATACCATTTGATTATAGATTTTTTTTTAGTCCACTGTGAATGTTCTCAGATGTGTTTACATAGTAAAACCCGAGTATCTTCATTCTCAGTATGCCACCTTACAGTAGATTTTTACCTATATCAATCTGCTCCACTGCCTTCTCAATCAGGACATGGGGATCAGCGACTGTCTTGACAAAAGGGTACAAGTTGCATACCACCAACCTGCCAAACAAAGTAATGAAATCACCAAAGACTTGCCTAGACTAAAGCAATATAACATGATAGTTTGTTGAGCCAACATATTTCGCATTATTTGTCATTTCATCAACACTGAGTTGGTCTCGGAAACCAAAATGTATTTTGGTATGTTTTTCTTCGAATAGAATGAGGTATAGATTAAGAAACATGGTATATTCTGCTCCATTGCATTAGGTTATGTGCCACTACCATATCTACATAACAAAGCACACAAGTTAAATGTGTACAACATAATAAAACTCACTTGTGAACGGTTTTCAACAAATGGCTGGGATTTTTTTTCGATGATGCTTACCATTAGTTTAGTTAATTAGAGCAATCTGAACTTCCTTTCCATCCATACAAGTGTATCAGTAATTGAAACAGCAATTATTCTTAGTTCAGAAATTTTTAAAATCAACCCGTTCAAAAGTTCTTACCATCAAATTTCATTTATACTAGTTAACAGCCGAGTATATTTTATTGCTAAAGATTGACTGGTACAGTCATTAAAAATGACCAGTGTGTAAGAAACATTTTGCAAAAAGTTCTAATGTCATTAAAAATATGAAAATGTTAAATTGCTTGTATTCATGTATTATAAATTGCCAATTTATGACTTCAGAAGGAAGTGCATCTTTGTAAGAGATGATGTAATTTGATTTCTACCTTTCCTACTGTACAGAGGATTCCCCCTCTACTAGAAATACAAAAAAAAAACCAAAAAAAACTCGGACATGGACTCTGGTTTAGACTTAACATCCATACTGGAAACAGCATGTTGTTTAAACAGAATCCAAATAATGATTCTATCATAAAAATCAGACCTGAACCAAAATACAGTGAAATGAAACTGAACCCAACCCAAACAACTGACCCCCAGTTTTCATGCAGTTATTTTGGGTACCCATTGCAGCCCTAGTTCATCATATATCAATGCAGGTATTTGCGTTTATTACGAACACAGTTTGCCAGTTTACTTTCGGAAGGTTGGTGGTCTCTTCCCAGATACATTGTATCTGGGTTCTCTCCTCCACCTACAAAAACTGGACGCCACCAGATAACTGAAAAATTGTTGAGTGTGGCAGAAAACAAACAAACAAATGAACACTCAAACAACACTTTCTAACAATCTACAGGGAACTGTACGCACATAAATTTGATGTGATAATTTTTATATCACACGTTGTCAAGTACTGATCCCAATGCTTGATACTACCATCCTGGAGGGTGTGCTTTGTTCTCAGAAGGTAACACTGTTTTTACAAATGTCTCAAGACCAATCAGATTTGAGTAGTTTACATGAAAATATAATAAATCATTTCACATTGTCAAATGATATAAGATATTCACCTGATCATTTCAATGTTCTGGGATTGCAGATCACTTTGATCAGAATCAGTTAACCTGGCCAAGATACCTGCAAACAAGTTCATTCAGAATTAGGTCACTTCATAAAATTCATGGATTAAAAGTGTATTTACATCACTGAATTTTACTTATTATTAATTCTTTATTCCATACGTACCACAGGAAAGCATTTCGTCAACTGTAGACTCCTCATTATACAAATGTTATATGCGACAAATTTGGAAAGGTCTTCATGACTTTATAATTCTCAACAAATAATGTAGCTATCGAGTGATCACCAATTTTATCAAAGTACTTGTGTAATATAAGGAGTCTATATTCATACACACTAAATCACAGTCATAAGGTTCTTTCCACATCAATTCAGTCTTAGCCATAATGTACCACAAACATATAACATAATTTAAACAACTGATTATACAGAACATAAACTTAAAAGTGGTGCTTTCTGCTGTTGCATAGGTACATGAAATGCTAAAGATCATTTTTAGTGAAAAATCAAAAATGTTTGAAAATGTATGAAACAACACACTAAAAAGAGGATGCAACAACTAGATCATTTATGTGACCTAAAAATGGGTAACATTTAGAAAACAATCCTGATGCACATTCTTAGGAATAAATGGTCCACTGACAAATCCAAGAACAAATACAAAAATAACAAACAAAATAACAAAAACTTACCACCATGAATTGTGGGATGTAGAGTCTTCACTCGTCCTCCCAGCATTTCAGGGGCACCTGTAATCTCTGACACATCACTGCAATTGAATAAATTCAAAGTGAAGGCCAAAGAACTGGCTGAACTACACCTGTTCCAATGGGACATATACTTCACACAGGGCTCATCCAAAGTGGGGTATAATCAAAATACAAGGTACTGAAAATGTAACATTCATGCAAGCTTCTCCAATTCCTGCATTATGTTGTTACAGACCAAATCATGATTCTAAATGACTCATTGTATTATGCCATCTGACCTTGGAATGGGGTTATAATAGGGCTGTCACAGTTTCAAAAATTCTTTTGGGTCGGGTTGGAATTTTTAATTTGGGTTTGGGTATTTCAGCTGGGGTCTATACATCTATGTTAAAATAAAAATGCCTTGTATTTGTCTTCTGTTACAATAATTACTCACGGAAGTGGACTCTGGTTTAGACTTGACGTCCATACTGGAAACGAACAGTGACGAATCTTTCTCATGCCACACCTACTGTGACACGGGACCTCAGCTTTTGCAATCTCAACTGAAGGACCGCCCCATTTAGTCGCCTCTTATGACAAGCAAGGGGTTACTGAGGACCTTTTCTAACCTGGATCCCAATGGGGCCAAATATAGTGGAACTGAAGGTTCTTTTCACATATAAGGTGTATGTTCTGAGTGACCATGACATTTCTAAAATGACCTTGAGAGACCTTGGTCCCCAAGTCCTTGTCTAAAGATATATTTGTATCAATTTCCGGTGAAAGGTTTAAGAGATATGAGCTCAGATAGATGAATAAACATGACAGCAACTATATCCTTAGGATATAAAAGCAATATTTTACCTTACAAAACAGCTACCATTGTTTATTTCGTCCATTTTTTTTTTTACCTGGTAAGAGTTATATCCCTTGTGTTACATATTTCGAAAGCTTATCTTTTTTTTTTTCCCCTATATGTTCTTCGTAACCCAACTAAGTAAAATAATAAAAAAATATTATATATTTTATAATAAATACTAAGCCACTATTGAATATAAAAGCATACAACACATGCTAATTATCATTTTGAAGCCCAGTTGTAAGAGACAACTAAATGGGACAGTCCTTTGGATAAGACCGCAAAAACCCAGGCTCCATGTCATAGCAGGAGTGGCATGATAAAGTTCCCTCCCTGCTATAGGCCTTAAGCAACAAGAATAGGCCTAAACTTTGCAGTCTTTATCAGCACTGTAACTTCTCCAAATGAGTACATGTCTACACTCTGAAACCTTGGATATCTTGTACAGAAAAATTGCCAATATTCCAGATATATACGTAACACCACCCCCCACCCCCGTATCAACATGATTTACATTGCAATCAAGCTAATTTTCCACTCTGTTGAACATAATGGTATACCAGGTGCTAGAATTTTACATCCGATCTACTCCGCACACCTCCGAATCCGTTGAAATCCACACCTTTGAAAACTAAGCTCTTATTTCACTGAACTTGGATTTTGTTAAATAAACAACAACTTGGGTTTTGTTAATTAACCCAACAAGACCCTGCATGTTGATTACATGCTAGTTAATTGATTTAGAGTGCCAATTAAACAAAATTACCACTGAACCATTACCTATGCATTTTAAAGTGAAAGTGTTAGGGATGATAACTCCCAGAATAACCATGCTCAACCGAAAGCGAAAGTGGGAATCTTGTTGTAATCGAAAAATGTATGGTTGTTGAATAAAGGTAAAATTTCATGAAAATACGCGAAAATGTAAAAATCATGGTCGTTGGTCACATCAGACAGGTGGTCGTTTAATACAGGGCAATGAATAGGGCAATGCCTTGAAGGGTTTTTTATGGTCACATACGACCGAGAGTCGCTTAATAAAGTGGGTCGGTTGATACGGTAGTTTTGACTGTATAGTCCATTTCATATTTCCACTAACTTTCATGAACATGTTTAAAAGAGTTATTGGCATACCAGTCCTGTTTTCCCTGTGGGAGAAAGTAGCCATTCACAGTGTCTACATCAGCAGATTGTTTGTCTGCTCAGGAAAGGATGATCTATTCAACTTACCTGACAGGTATCCCAGCATCCCTGATACACTTTGCAGTTCCCCCTGATGCTACAAGCTTTAAACCAATGGCAGATAACTTCTGTGCAAACTCCTTCAACCCAGTTTTGTCTGATACACTCAACAGAGCTGTAAAGGAAAACAAAGGCCTATGAACCACAATGCTCACATGAATCACCTTGGTCTTGCCGTTGTTTGGCTGTTGTGATTTTTAAAACATTTTCCTTTTAATCTTTATTCTCATGAAAAGGTTTGATGGTCATCAAGTTGATGCAGGGGCTGACAAATCCCACTGCCCGATGCCCTGGGCTAGTAAGATTTTCTGTTTAGGCAACTGAATATTTAATAACCACCTGCCTGTGGGCAAGTGACTTAAAAAATCCAAATCAATAAAATATAAAATAAAATCTGTTGTATCTACGGACTGAAATTGAAGGTAAATCTTGCATTTAGCTGGAACATGTACAAACCAGTTAAATCTGTGTCTTTGCAAGTCTTTATTCAATACAATTCTTACCATTAGTAGTAAGTGCTGGTTTGAAAACTTATTGGGACAAATTGATAGAAGTTGAGAGCTAACAAAAGTAACATGAATGATGCTGAGTTTGTATCTAAGTATGGTGTGACAGTGCTGGAAAATTCTTTTTATTTTCTGTTAACAGTTTCCAATTTTTGCCAATCCCCAACATTTAAGTAATTTTTGTTCTGAAAAGGTGTACAGTATAAACAATACGAAAGCCCATTGAGCTCATTTTCGTAGGTAAAAAAATAATCTTTTTTCGCGTTATACGAAACTTTCGCGAAATAACGCGAAACTTTCGCGAAATAACGCGAAACTTTCGCGTTATAACGCGAAACTTTCGCGAAATAACGCGAAACTTTCGCGAAATAACGCGAAACTTTCGCGAAATAACGCGAAACTTTCGCGAAATAACGCGAAACTTTCGCGAAATAACGCGAAACTTTCGCGAAATAACGCGAAACTTTCGCGAAATAACGCGTAACTTTCACGTTATAACGACAAACTTTCGCGAAATAACGCGAAACTTTCGCGAAATAACGCGTAACTTTCACGTTATAACGACAAAACCCTACATATAATACATTTGCATAACCCTACTTACAAGTTTTACTATGAAGCCGTGTAACGAAGACCTCATCGAGTTATACTTTGGACTTGGGTTATCTCATGCCGAAATATTAAGTTTTTTGGCAATTATGCATAAAATCATCATAAGTAAATCAACATTGAAGAGAAAGTTAAAAAAGCTGAAACTTACGAGAAGAAAAGATCAGTGTGATGTCTGTGATGTTGCATTATTTATTTTGAACGAACTGCAAAATTCGGGACAACGGCATGGCTACAAATGGATGCACAACAAGTGTAAACTATCCGGTTTTTCTGTTTCGCGCAATACGGTATATCACCTTATGAAAGTTTTGGACCCAGATGGAATGCTGATGAGAAAAAGAAGACGACTTCACAGAAGACGTTATGTCAGCAACGGCCCTGATCACGTTTGGCACGTTGACTCCTATGATAAGTTGAAGCCATACGGCATAGCTATAAATGGAGCCATTGATGGTTTTTCTAGAAACATTATTTGGTTGGAGGCAAATTCAACCAACAGTGATCCAAAAGTCATCGCTAATTATTTTATCAACGCCGTGCGACGCCGGAAGGGATGTCCGCAGCGGGTAAGAGCCGACATGGGAACGGAAAATGTTTACATCGAGCAAATGCAAAAATTTCTCAGACGCAATCACGATGACGCCCAGTCGGGTGACCAGAGTTTCTTGTATGGAAAAAGTACGCATAATCAGAGAATTGAGTGGTTCTGGGGGATATTAAGGAAAGAAGTTGGACAATTCTGGATGGATTTGTTTGCAGATATGGCCAGTTGCGTTGGGGAAACTGTTTATTGTGGTACTTTCCTCGATAAAAATTTGATTCAGTTTTGTTTTATGGACCTTATTCAGGTATAGTACTAGTTTAAAAGTCTTTGAATACAATTTTTAGAAAGTCGTCGAAATAATATAATTTTCAATATTGATATCGCAGAGTTTACAATTCCGTTCCTAGTAAAAAAAATATAGGATCTCTCATGGTTTTCGGTGGTATATGATTTGTATCCAACGAGTTGTGTGGGCTTTTTTTTAATCCCCTTACTTGACGTCGCGTAATGACACATAATGTACATACGAAACGATATCCCAATGAGCATTATTTGCGGTATATAGGGGCAATCATGTAACCAGTTTTTAGAATTTTTGTTGTTTTTTTTTGGGGGGGGGGGGCAAACTTTCGACAGTGGTGTCCCGAAATTATTTACATCGTAATTTATTCCTGTTATCAAAACACATCAAAATATCTTAATATTTGTAGTGGCACCCCTGCTCTTATAGATTTCTAGACCAAAATCTAGACAGTAATAAGCTGCTGTATTAGCAAATTGAGTAATAGATAAAACCTAAATTTAACCTAATGTTAAAACCTAAATGAAAGTTCAATATATCAATTCATTGAGGTATGATATTTTACGGGAAATAGATGTCAGTATCCCCTAGAGCCCCAGTATAGGTCAATTCTTTTGTTACTTTGGGCCACTAAAGTCGTTAGGTAGATGTTGAGTAATAGTTTGGATATTATTAATTCAATAATTAATTGGCATTTTGTATTCATTAAAATTTTTGTAAACATTTTTTTAAAGATAAGGTGACATTTTTTTTTATTTTAAACAGAGGGACTTGGATAAATTGGTGGAAATCTGGAACACACACACAATTTCGGGTGGAAAAGAAATGCTTGGTGGAAACAGGCCAATTATGCTTTACTCGCTTCCCGAACTTTACAATAAAGAGCATTGCTTATGTCTAGCAAATGAAGGAGAAATCGAAATTTGTTTGGAAGAAACAACTCCAAAAGCTGAGTATTCTTGTGATGAGACAGTCAAAGATCTTTGTCTTTTGATAATGGAAGAAGACGGGTTTGATATTCCGAAAGATTCCGAAGACGCTAGAAAACTTTACAACCATGTTAGAGAAAACATTTTGTCATTACTGTAAAAAATAAAATTATATTCACTGTTTTTCTATAAAATGCATGTTTTTGCTACACATGTAGGTGGAAGAAAAGGTTTTAGAAATTTTACGAAAGAATTTAATTATAGATAATTTTTGTCTCAACGCTATTTTGAGAGAGAGAGACAGAGAGAGAGAGAGACAGAGAGAGAGAGAGAGAGAGCAAGAAAGAGAGAGAGAGAGCAAAAAAGAGAGAGAGATAGATGCTAAAATCTAAAGGAAGATTCCAACTCGGGATTTGCAATTCAATTTTAAATACTCGGGCTTTGGGGTAGTAAAAGAGGTGGTTGCCTTTTGGGGTTTTCTAAAATAATAAGCATGTAGTAAAATAAATATAAACAAACATAATTTATAGTCTGCGTCAATTTTCAACAGGGTAAACTTTCCACGTGAAAAAATCACAGTGAAAATTGACCCTGTTGAAAATTGACGTAGACCATAAATTATGTTTGTTTATATTTTTTCATTTTAAGAAACTATAATTTATCAAATATTAAAGAACGATAGGAAATGAACCGACGAATGTGCCCACCCAAATCTATTTGACAAGCAATAGTTTTTCACACACATTTTACTTTTGTTACTTTTATTTAATGTATATATAATCATTGACATTTAGAATTTTCAAAACCTACAAAATCACTGGTATAAATCTGCATGATGTCGTACTGCAATGGTAATGACGGAAATGACTGGTCGAACCCTCGCTTTCTGATATTCAATGCATTTTATACGTATAATTTACTAAATTTGAAGCGATAACAAGTCAACGACATAATTGTTCATGAAGTTATGCCCATGTTTTTGATAAGCGATGATGTCAGTAACTACCGAGATCGTCCTCATAGCCAGTAAATAGATATTTTATTATACCGAAGAATGAAAAAAATCAATAAGTTTACTTTATTACCTAACCTACTCTATAAATTGTAATTGGTCATTTTGAACTGTTGCACTATGTATTTTATGTTTTTGCGTATCGTGAAACAGTCGAACTGTTTACCATGCAACAGAACGAACTGTTGCATGTTTCAAGCGTCATCGTGATATTCAAGCATTTTGATGATCACAACATAGTTAATTATATAGTAGGTCAGGTAATAAAACACTTATTCAATGACTACTCGGTGAAACAGCCAAACTGTTGTCCCGAGGTAGTGGGGAAGACCTGGGAAACTGTTGCCCGAGGCCAAAAATGACGTCATAATCAAAACAGCGCTAAATTTCTGACGCCACTACTCAAAGTAGTAAAGTAAACGACGTTGCGAAGATGTCTAATTACTGTAGAATGACTTTGTACGGTCATTATTTGATTATAAAATTTTGAGCGCACAATAAAGTGACTAATACTCCAAATTATTATGTAGGGTAAAAGAATATTTTCATGGAGGAGGTGGTTGCATAATTGCATATTAAGGTAATAAATTCCATACCAAGCAAAAGATTTTATTGTACAAGAGAAATAAGTTGGTTGCACAGTAATATGCAACAAATTCTTTAATCAGCAACATTTTAATTAAGTGTGATTTTGCACGATTTCATTCGTCAATCTTAAATATCAAACTTGTTAGATTGTATTTTTTTTACTTTAATTAAATAGCCTTTATATGCATTGTGCCACTTCGTTTTTATTCTTATCGCGTGCTGCAAAAAATATGCAGTGAAAGTATTTGGAAACAGTGTTACTTACAATAAAAAATATCAATTTCCTATCATTATTATAACAAATGATATTTAATCTAACCACCAGATTAAGCTGATATTTTCAATATTATGATTATGGAATATGTTAACATTAATTTTTAAGAAAAAAATACGTAAACTTTCGCTTTTATTTTTTGATATCTTTTAGAGCTCTCTTTTTAAAGGAGACCAAAGTGGTATATACTAGTAATTGGCAGCCATCCCAGCCTCGTTAGACATTGTTTTATTGTTTTTATAGGGCTTTTGAACTTGATTACTGTTTAATTTGTTGTCATCATTTTCATATATTACATATAAAACAAAAGTCAATGATATTCCTTTATTCAGGAAAATACAAATTGAAAAAAAGAGTGTATTTGCAATTGTAAATTGACAAACGCAAACAGTAATAAAACTTACATGTACAATAAACTGGTATACAAATATTGTAAAGAAACATTAGCATTTTAAGACCTCCCTGGCACATGACATTAATTGTATTAAGAAATGCAATTTAAACTTTAGTACAAAGTAACATACAGTACAGTAAAACAAAATATTTTTGTGAAACCATTCACAGCATTTTAGTATTACATTTATCTAATGCATACAGACAAATAATACATTTTCCAATTATGTCCTTCTTGATTGTTTTCCTTTTTTTGTCTCCAGAAATCAAGACCCATGTTATATGATATCCATGACCCAAACGTTGGCATTTAAAATTGAAATGAACTCACTTCTGAACTGCAAGAAATTTTCATATTGCTTGGGCAATTCCAGCAAAGACGAACAGGTATGGGCCACCGGACGTCGCGCAAGACCATCTACTTTTACGAAAGAAACTTCTATAGATTTTTCGGTAATAAGATCGGAGCCAGTGCAAAACCTCAGAAAGCGTTTAAGAAGATCAGAATCCATTTCTCTTATGAAGCGTTTCAAATGATGCGATGTAGACGTGGATTCTTCGCACATACTTTCTGGAAATTTGAGCAGGTTCATTACACGTCTAGGGGTTGGAAGCAGGTCTTTGTAAAGAGACTGCAATTTGTCCAGCGGCAAATGTAACTCTTTCAATATGGGAGTCCAACAGTCGATAACAAACATGGCAGCTTGTACTAACTCTTTATGGGCCATTTCTCTGAGGATACGCTCCATGTTGTTTTGTCTGGGTACACGCTTAAGTTCATGCTGTGTAAAAATGTCATCAAGATCTGATTGGTCAACCGCAGATACGTCTTTTAAAGCTGCTTGCAGCACTTCCGCGTCGCTTTTTGGAATATATTGCATAAAAGCATCTAATAAATCTTCCTGTGAGGAACCATACAAACAGTACTGCACGAAGACAGGGGAAATATGGACAGGAAAGTAGCTGACAGTTTTCCACCCAAAATGAATGATTTGCGCCACGGCTTTCCATTCTTCCTCGCCAAAGTCGTGTCTTAGACATGGAATTTTTTTAGCATTGCCAAGCGTGCAGTCGGTGTAGAAGGAACCCCAAAACTCTGTTAAAACGTCTCTGGTGACTCCTCCGGCATCCTCCGCCACCTCCATTTCCCCGTTTGGCATTACCAATTGGGGTTTTATTATGCTGTTAATTGTGTATTTCTCTTTTATAAATGCAGCTATCATTTCCTTCATAACTTGACCCCTGTGTAATGTTAAAACTTGTTCTTGTGATTGCAGATCAACTGTTTGGATGAATGGAGTTATTGCAATGTTTTCTAACTCAATTACATGATTTGGGTTTTCGTCCTGGATTGGTAATATATCTGGTAAATCATCAGGAAATTCAATTTCGTTTTCAATACCCGCAATTTGAATGGCCTCGGACAGTAGATCATTTTCTGGCTTATGTTTTGGACTTTCAGCGGATACTTGTTGAATTGACGGCCTGTGAAGATCAGGAAGTGAATCTGTGTCCACATCGTCAGCTGCAGTCTGTTCATTTATAGTTTCCTCTTCCATGTCTTCGTTGTCTACGGAGGCTAGGTAGAACCTCAGCATTGGAATGTTTGTGTCCTTGTACATCTGGCCTACTGTTGCGTCTTCGTCCATTGATCTATCTTGGTAATCCCACACGTCGAACTGGAAATTACTCTGATTGCCTTTAGAGGACTTTCCACTTGGAAAAAAAAGTTTTTTCCCCATTTCAAGCAAATCCTTTTTTGTTGCATCTTTGCTCATTGTGAGCTTTCTTGTACCGCCTCCTTTTTTGGTTCGGATTTGGATGCTTTTCCCATGCGACTTGTGAATCCATCCCAATTCTATCTTGCGTCTTTCCTTTTCAGCATTTTTGTTTCCTACTCGCCTGTTTGACTGCCTCATATCTTTCTCTTTACTCTTTTCTTCTCCGCCCGATGCGCTTTGCTGTTCTCGTGCTTCTATTTTATTTCGGAGAACTTGAAGAAGACTTGTTCTTTTTCCACTTCTTTTTGACGCTTGACGATCTCTGAGAAACTTTCTGACTCTCAGTCTATCCCCGTGCAAAGGGACGTATGTAGCGAGTTCTTCATCCGTCATTAGTGCTATAAGATCTGGTCCAATCTAATTTTAAAATAAATTTAAAATTAAATCTTAAAAAATTGATATTTATAATATGAAATTTGCTATAAATATTTTAGCAAGTATAATTATGCATTTTCTCATCATACTATTGTGTTTTTTGTATAAAATATGTGTATAGACTGACATCATATGCATACATTATTATTTTTTGTTATCCTAATCCTATATTATACGTCAGTTTGAACAAACTAATTAGTTATAAAGTCTAATTAAACATTGCACGAACAAAAAGTTGATTGCTTAAGACATAGTGTATAATACTTGTTCTTTCACTGTCAATTTTGATATATAAAAATTAAATACATATTTTTATTTCATTTTCTTTATCTCGGTATGTATTTTTAATATATGATATATACAGGCACATTTTAACATATCTAAATCATTCAAGACTAATTTTATTATAATAACTAAGTAAAATAATTACATGTACTTAATTAAATAATTTAAATTTAAAATGAAATGTCTCGGAAAATTTGATAGATAAAGAGAAAGTGGAATTATTACTTGGTAAAATCTTTTGCTCAATAAATATGAATACTCATTATTTGGATCATTTAAATCAAAATACTGATTTTCAGGTACAGTTGTAATTTTTTACTTATATGAATTATAACTTACATCACATTAATACCAATAACATCCACCTTGACAAATTCTGTTACTGAGAAAAGTACTGAAAAAGTACTTGTTTTGAGTAATTTCATTATGTTCTAACACACACAAACAATCGCACGTATAATAATGTGACAAGTCAACATTACTTGGTTAAAAAATACATCTAAAATAAAAACAAGGACAAATGGATTTAACTTGAATGAAATGTTTGAAGAAAACCATACCTTCTCTTCAATCAGCTTCTCTTTTATTTCAATAGATGAAATATTACCAACAAAACTAAAAAAGTCTTCATCATTCATCTTTCTATTGATACTGAATTTTATCAAATGCCAAAGCATTTATATAAAGTTTCGCGTTATTTCGCGAAAGTTTCGCGTTATTTCGCGAAAGTTTCGCGTTATTTCGCGAAAGTTTCGCGTTATTTCGCGAAAGTTTCGCGTTATTTCGCGAAAGTTACGCGTTATTTCGCGAAAATTACGCGTTATAACGCGAAAGTTACGCGTTATAACGCGAAAGTTTCGCGTTATTTCGCGAAAGTTTCGCGTTATTTCGCGAAAGTTACGCGTTATTTCGCGAAAGTTACGCGTTATTTCGCGAAACTTTCGCGTTATAACGCGAAAAAAATTTATTTTTTTACCTACGAAAGTGAGCTCAATGGGCTTTCGTAAAACAACAACCACTGTGTAGCAAATGTTCACAAATTTCATTGGTTGTTGCTCTTTGTAGATGAAACTGCCAACTCCTGTGGACATACTATATACATTCATAAAAAAAGTGGACATGTATCATTACAATTGGTAAAGAATCTAAAGATGTGGAAGGCAGAAACATTGTAAATTTATATCTATATCTGTTAAACTTTATTGAATTAAAGAACTTGCATCTCATCAAATCAGTGATGCTCACGGGAGTTACATCATGATGAATGTGAAGTAGGCCAGAAACCTGAATTGTGTTTTGTTGTTTTATTTCGTAATATGTAGTAAGTGGGGCAAGTAAAATTACAGGTAGGGCAAGTAAAATTACAGGTTGGGCAAATGCATTTTGTCTATGCACTTCTCCTAGTGCAAGTGCTTCCTGTGATGAGTCAATAAATTCAATGGATCAACGAAATTTCAATAGGATTCTTTTACCTAACTGTATTCTGAGACATATGGGAAAAATGCTTGTGGAAATCCGATGTGATGAAAAAAATGATTAATTCAACAATGTGCTACAGTCCCTGAAATGTTGTACTTTCCCATTTTTCCATTCGTTCAGAATTCGTTCACCGTTCATTCACCGTTTTCCGTTCACAAAGCGTTCTCCGTTTATTGTTTTCCGTTTATCTTTTACCGTTTTCCGTTCTCCATTCTCTGTTTATCGTTCACTGTTCTCCGTCCATATTTCGTCATTTTCTTTCGAAACATCTTTTTTTTTTTCTTTTCTTTCTTTTCTTAATTTAATAGAAAAAAAAAATATGAAGACGCACTACTCCTGAAGATCGAATGTCTTCAATGTCTTGCAAGTATTAGCTAGCAAAAACCAAAACACACACACACACACACGAAGTATTTGAAACTATTTGTATTTTTGGGAGAAATTACGAGTGGAACATTTACAAAATTAATAATGTGTTTATATATATGTATCACTATGTTAAGTTTGTAATTACATTATATTTTCCACATTTCAATACTTTATATCTATACATGTATCTTCTGTGTTGTTTAATGCCTCTATCTTGACACCTTTCTGTGGCTTTTGTTAATTACAGGTATCCCAAACGGCTTCATTTAAGAGGAAATGTTGAAGCCACGTGGGTACATAAACACCCAATTCTGATTGTCACGATCTATAAATACATAAGGAGTCATTTTGGGTGCCAAATTGGGAGTTTTACTTCACTCGCATTTTTTTGTTTGTTTTAATAAGCTGTGGTGAAAGGGGGAGGGGGTGGATTTCCGTTTAATCAGACAATAGTTTGTGAATTCTATGTGCATTTACTGTGCAATTAAGATTACATTTCTATTGCATACCACATTTAAATGTTTTGTACATTTACACAACAACATATCACAATGTTTGCTTTGCTGAAACTAAAATAATTAATGCTATATTCATAATTACCTGCAGAAAATGCATTTTCCAGAGTACTCTGTTTATGTAACACAAAACACTTATATCCAGGGGTCCGTGTTTGCCCATCTGTATCGGAACTGTATTTTCTTTTAGCATTTACTGTTTGTTGCTTAGTCGTTACATTCTTACCTGCTTTCCATCCAAGGAACTTATTAGAAATATTTTGAGTAAACAGAACATTTTGCTATTATCGTTTTCCGTTCTGCGTTTATCATTTACCGTTTATCGTTCTCCATTTATCGTTCGTTTTCCGTTCACTGTTCTGCGTTTATTGTTCACCGTTCTGCGTTTATCGTTTTCCGTTTATTGTTCACCGTTTTCCGTTCACTTTCCGCTTAGCGTTTGTTCACCATTCAAGTGGGAAAGTAGAACGTTTCAGGGACTGTATGCTATCTGATTAATATACTTTGTAGGTTATGCTTCAATAAGTAAGCTTTGATAATTGAATTTAAGGGTTAATCTTTTAAATTAATGATTTGATTTGTTTTTTTATTCAAGTGTCAACCTGTTGACTTCTGAAATACATGTTGAATCCATGGCAATATAAATTTTGTTATCGATCTCTCAAGATATTCAATTTGTTTTTATAATTTTAAAGTTTTCTGTTTATCAGGTGTCAAATTGCTGACCTTTTTTAAAGATTTCTGGTATCAACTAGTTAACATTTTGTTGTGATTTTTTTTTTTAATGTTGTTTGAATGTCAACTTGTCGACCTGTCAACCGTTTACAACATATGAACCATTTTTTCAAGTGCTCTTTTATGTAAAAGAAATCTTCAAATAAAAAAAAAAAAAAAAAAAAAAAGATTGATGAAAAGTTTATCCACAGTTCAAAGTCAGAAGCAATGCATGAAAAATGAACTTCGATCGCGATATCAATCACTATGTAAACTAATTAAGTCACACTCAGTTGGGATTGGTGTTCACTTTTTGTGTACTACCTTCAATACTGTAAAGGGACATGGATCTTACAACTTTTGGATTCTCTAGATCATAATCGAGCACACACTGTCATTGATTCAAGATAGGAAGTTTAGATAAAATTTCGTTTGATGTGTTTGTTGTTTTTATCAATTGAATAAGATAAAAAAAAAAAAAAAAAATCAAGTAAGCTTAAAATAGATTATATTTCTGTGTTAGCCCTAGTGTAGAATTTTCTCTAGCCACTGTGGCTAATTGGGTCTAATTTTCATTATCCACACTAAATTCAAAGAAAAACAATGATCTCATAAGGTTCTCAGATTTTTATTTGCAAAATAGATTGAAAATTTGAAATACATACTCAAATTTCTTATCACCATCTAAGGATGGTCACAAATAAAATGGAAAAACAACTAAAATATAATGGTGAAATCATGATGTAGATGGAAGTATAAACTGGAAAATAAAGTTCATTATCAAATAAAACTGAAAATAAAGTCTTACTGATAATAAGTAAAATATTCTCAGTTCTACCTATTCAATATACACTGTACATTACATGGGAGAGACATATGGATAAAAGTGTTGTCACACGGTACTACAGTTAAATTTATGTTTTATTTTGCTTTGCTACCTTATAAATGACTGCAATGATTTTATCCAATTTGTCTTCCAATTCATCAAGACATGAAGCATTTTCGTCTGGTAGGTCAGCTTCTGCATTTGCTTCAGACTCTGCATTTAATTTCTTTTTCTTGGTTTTCAAAACATTTAAATGACGTCTTTCTTTTTTTCAATATCCATTGATTAAATGCACACTCAAAATCAAAGTCAGGGACTAAGGACCTTCAATGGAGATTGTACTCAATGCATCAACATGTTTAACTGTCAACAGATTTCTATGGTGAGCTTTTATCAAATTGTATTGACAGAAGCCTCTCACATTCAACTGACGTGCATGGTGCAATAAGTGCAATGGCACACAGTTTTGCAACATTTGGATAGGAATCAATATATATATATATATACACACACACACACAAACACACACACATATATATATATATGTCTGATTCACTTGTATGTCAAGTCTGTTTATATATTAATTATTCAATATGCATTGATGTATTACTTTGATTCATGTTATATTTTTGCCCAATAATATATGTAATGTATGCTGTCAGACTGAATCAACAACCATCTAAAATTACATACATTCAAAATGGTGAATGGGGCTTCCATGGCCGAGTGGTTAGAGCATTGCACTCAAAATCACAAGGCCTCTTAGCTCTAGTTGGCGCGGGTACGAATCTCGTTCGCGCTGATATATGTGAGAAAGTTTGCCAGTTTACTTTCAGAAGGTCGGTGGTCTCTTCCCAGGTACATTGTATCTGGGTTCTCTCCTCCACCTACAAAAACTGGACGCCACCAGATAACTGAAAAATTGTTGAGTGTGGCGGAAAACAACAATCAATCTATCAATCAACATTCAAAATCTAAAGTTCAGTCAATGCATGAATTTTTCTTGTAGCAATCTGCTCCTTTGCTACTGTGTTGATAGTCCTCATCTGGGCAATCACACCATTTTCAACTTTAGAATATGACTCGACAACTGAGTGTTAAAATCTTACTGCATTTTTGGAACTTGGACAGCATCTCTAGTAAATGGAAATAATCATAACTTAAATACCATTTGGCACAAACTTTATTATTAATAAAATTGACCAATAACCCATTATTCAGGATTGTCAACTAGAGTATATTGTGATGATAATCAATGTATTTTTTCAATTAAAGTCTGTTACACATGATATCATTTGTGAAATTGTTGTTTAATCTGACAGTGTAGTGTAAATACCTGTGATCTTTAGTTTGTTCGTGTTTTTTCTTTTTTAAAATCATCCCTCTTGGGAATATCACATAGCTTCCTCCTGTGAAAATATTTCTCTTTTTCCCATCAATGCAACCCTGCATTTATATTCATCATTGTCAAGGAATAACCAGCTAAACTCCTTAAATCACTGGCTCTTTATATTTCTGGAATGATTCCTGTCATACTTCGGTTTCTTAGCATTATCGTTCTCATTGTGCTTCTTGTCGCTTGAATTAAATTCAAAAAGCGACTTTTGACTGTGCTCACGTTTTCAAGGAAGACGACATTTTGTTACTCTATGTTTGATTCGGCACATTCCTACTATCACTCGCGTCTCATCTGCCACCTTCCATGAAATTCATCAAACTCAACCGACTCCATGATCAAGTATCTAAACTAATCCAAAAATCGCTCGGTCTTTTCCGGAATCATTACAAGAGTCTCCGAATGACGGAGACAATTGAAAACATTAATAAAATAAAAGTTGAGATCAGAATTCGAAGTACAAAACAAAAATGAAAGTAAAAATCTCGTTCGCCAATGTGGCGAGTAAGGCATGAAAACAACTCACCACATGCTGTTTACTTCAGCCATTGGCGAAGTGGCGATCGGCTAGCGCTTGCTCAGTATTTTAAGTAATATAGATTTCAAGTTGACAATATTGGACCTTTGTCATTTTTTCAGACAAGTTGAAGTTCGGACAACTAGATATCTATGTCTCTTGTCTGATTGGACAAGCAGGAAAATAAGTTAATGTAGAGCCCTGTGGTTCTGAAGATGATAAAATGTGAAAAGTTAACAACAACAAAAATGACAATCAATTGACAATTTATTTGATCAGAAATGGTCACTTGTGCCTCTGGCTCAGGTCAGCTAAAAATATTCACTAATCCAAGAAAATACTGAGAAACAATTGGGGGAAGGTGTTTTCAACCTGAAATGTACTATTTTACTCACCATTACACATGTTTAACATTTTTGTCAGTCTCTACTGAACACGTTATGCGTTAATTGTGAATCTATAAATATATCATATTTTAGACTTGTCACCGCTGGTAACTTTTTTTTTTAAGCAAACATCAAATTGGGCAAGGCTACCCTTTTCAAAAGCTCTAACTTCCTTACTTTTAAAGAAAAATAAAAAACAGTTTGGTGTTTAATGACCAGGAATACTTGTGCTTTTTTTAAAAGATCTGATACATTTATGTAGATTTATCTATATAGATACTTTTATGTCTAAAATTCCCATTTGCTAATATTATAATAGAAATATTTGGTCCAAAGAACCAAAATAAATTTTGTGATGATTGATATATATATCTTCTATTTTTGTAAAAGTCATTTCAGTGTCAATAACCGAATGCTCAAGGGTCACAACGTGCATGTAGCTGTGCAAACAACACAAATTCAGTTTCTTTATAAATTTTATCAAAATGACAAATGAATATATCAATGCAAGCACCTTCTAGATTACCAAAAAAGCAAGTTTAACACTTACCAATGTTTCCAGCAGTATTTGCCATGTTAATAACTCTGGTACTGAAACAGCATGCAATCCACGTGCAAATAAATAACAATTTACCTAGTTCCCGCGAAACTTCATGCCTGAGAGATTTATCGAGAACCAGTTAACAATTTCCCCGCCACTTATTTGAAAGTTCGTGAACAAGTGACGATAACAAACAGTGATCAATTTCATAAATCCTACTACTGATACAAATTAAGAGGAGGGCAAACACAGAACGCAGGACATTACAGGTGTGAAATCAGGTGCCCAGGAGGAGTACCATCCCCTATTGACCGGTTACATCCGCCATGATCCCTATAGAATCAGGACAACTCGCCATCAAGACATCTCGTCCCCAACACTGCTAGAGACAACCCGCCCCAAATTAGGGACAACTCGCCCCCACTCAAGACAGCTCACCCCAATATAGAGACAACTCGACCCCAATATAGAGACAACTCGACACCAATATTTTTATTTGATTTACATAAAAAATTATTATATATATTTTGTATATTTTATATGCAAATGTATATATGATGGGTTAATGGGTTTTATTTTTATCATTTTTTATCATAATTTTGCATAAAGTAAATACAGTATATGTATAATGATTGATCGTATTCTGCATTCTTTCTAAATTTAATTCTTATGGTATTGTGTTATGAAATTAAGTGAATATCCATTATGATTTATTTTATTTATGAAATATACATATGCAAATAAACGAACTTTTCATAGAAATTTATTGTCTATGTAAATAACAAAGTGTTTAAAAATCTAAATTATTTAATTATGAAATTAACGTTCAAACGGCAGAGTTCGGAAACTTATGATAATGATTATTACTAAAATCAAAACAGACATAATTTATAATGAAACCCCCAAAGCTCACATCTAATGTTGAAACTTCAAAGTGATCCCCAAGCTCACGTATAATTTTGAAACTTCAAAGTCATGACTAATTATGCATGCAAGCTCCGAACATTGCATAAATTAAGCTGATAAATGATTGGCGTATCCAAGAGATTTTATGTTGTGTTTCTTGTTAAGGAAAACAACATAGGATATGCAACTCAGGTTAATAAAAATATTAAAAACGAGACATCAGTTTCATCTTCTCAAAATTTTTAAAGTAATTTATTACATTAATATTTGCCTATTTTGTTTACGGAAAAATAAACGTTATGACAAAAGTATTTAAACGTATTTTAAAGGCAAAAATTGCGAATATTGATGAATTTAATACAAAACTTATTTATTTTTTTAGGCATCTCATGAGGAGTATCGGCGAATGAAAACCTAAGGACAAGTTATGTTCCAGTGTTTGGAGTGTCTAGAGCTATGATAAGTGAAAGTGCAGACGATTTTACGATTTTCAATCACTTGGAGCTATTGTGGACTTCATTTTATGAACTGAGGTAAGAAATTCAACTTAAAAATGATATCTAATATCGCACATTCTATGTACTTGCTTGTTGCAATGCACAAACATTCTGTTTAGTCGTACAGTGCCAGGGCCCTGCTAAAACTCAACCAAAATATTTTAGCCATTTTTCTGAATTCATTTCTGCATATCTTGGGAAGTATTCGGAATTTCGGGATTAACTTTGGTAGTAATGACGATTGGTTATATGTGATCATATGAGAATACAGAGTAGAATTTTATATAATTTGGTTTACTGATTTTTCATCGGCAAACTTGAGTACTCTATATTTAGAGTTCTATACCTTTACTCTTTTAATAGTAAATTCGAACCCAAGCGATATAATTGCCTGTGGATCGAACTGCACCACAAGACCTCTCTACAAGAGAAGATATCATCACCTTCCACGTCACGGAGAAACTCACTCAACGAGGGAAGAAGAAACTTATCTCCAGCGATGGATATTCCAACGTGGTGAAGAAGGAAAACGAGAGCGGATCCGTCTTCTGGCGTTGTAGCGTAAGGAACGGCAAAATATCGTGCTCAGCCACCGTACACCAACATGGGGACACCTTCACCACCAACAGTAAGGAACACACCCACGCCTCCAAACCCGGGATACTAACAGCAGTGCAGATGACACAAAGGATAATCGAGACGGCGAAGGAGGACCTGTTTGTACCGACTGTGCGTTCCAATGGGGACAAGCAGTGTGACGTCATGTTCAGGAGTTTGGATTACAGGTATACTTATTTATATTATAATAAATGATTTTAAAATGACGAATGATGCTGAAATATTTAATGAATACATGTACTAAATTTTAAGTTTGATTATGAAATATATATGGATACGTATGGAAATATGGATATTAATATATATGAAAACAAATACAAAGATAAATATTAATATACATGTATATATTTTTTGCACACGGACTACGGCAAGCGGAATGTTGTGTTTAAGTTTGTGAGAAATCTGCTCGCCGTTGCCGTTTTTGCCGGAGGAACAGATTCCAGTTGCATTCTACGCCATGGAGGAGACCGTCAACAGCGACAGACTACAACAGCTGACAGCTGACCAACGTCATCGAGAGGACCTTGATCAACGGAGGCATCTGGACACAACATCGTGGACCGTCTACCGAATGGCTGTGAGGATCAACAACAACGTCGAGGGATGACATTACTGCATCAACAAGAGAGCCCAGAAATTCGGCCTGCTCTTGTACGTGCTTGTGATTCTTCTTTTCAAGGAAACCGCCAGCATCCCGAACCAACTCAAGATGATCAGCGAGGGAAAACTCCGGAGTTACCAACGAAAGACTACAAGACTTCTACAGTGCCGCACCACCCAACTCTGGGACAACTACAACGATGGATCCATCAGCGCCAACAAATACTGAAGAAATGTGGACAGATCTACAGCGGGCAGTGAAGGAGAAGAAAAATGTGATGATGTGTTAGAAAATGTGTGAATTTAGTGAAAAATAGTGCTAGTGTCAGTGCTAGGAAAAGACTTATGTGTTCATACATGTTTTATTTTGTGTTTTCTGATGCATTTTACAATAAAATTTAGAAATTTTATTTTCGGTTGTCCGTTATGATTTTCGAAAGATAAATACAACTACGACGTGAAATCGATATCAAGAACATTATAAATTCAAATATGTATAAAATATGTTTGAAATCCGAAGTCTTAGAAATGGCTGCGAGTTGTCTTTATGTTGGGGGTGAGTTGTCTTCACTCGGGGCGAGTTGTCCAGCATTCATCCCTATATATATTTGATCAGGTAAACGGAATAATCCATACGACAATAGTCAAAATCATTATGCAAAGAACGGCCTAATATTGGTATGAAACGGAATATTCAAATTAGTAAAGACATGAATTGATGGATCTGTAAAATAAAGAAGCTCTATTTTGCACAAATGACAAGACAATTTGTCTTTTGGGCGAAACTATTTCGACCATGTGATATTTGCATTTAAATTTGCAAATTATCAATAGATTTTAAAGGGTAATGTAGCAGTGTGTAAATTTTGTAAATAACTTTCAATTTTTATAATTAAATGAAACGAATTGAATTTACAGCAAAGCAGATTATTTCTAAAGTTCTTGAATATCATATGATGTAATTTTGTGCTCAGTTTCAAGTGATACAATATATATATATATATATATATGTGTGTGTGTGTGTGTGTGTGTGTGTGAAATGATGTACAATTTTCATGTCATTTTGCGATGTGGCTTTCTATTTATTATAGGGCATTTATTCAATTTGAGTAATTTATTCCACTATTTGCTGTGCCAGTGAAGTCCGACATAGATGATACATATAAAAAACGAACTTTAAACGGATTCATTTTGTTGTTGTGTTTTTACCAACACAGAGCGAGTTACAGTAAGATGCAATGATGCAGTAATATCTATGACCTCATTACACTGTAAGTGAATGGTCTTTATAGGAATGCATATTCAGCTCTCTGCCCAATCCTACCGAGAGCTGCAGATCTACAGCAAACCTGGTAAATAAGATATTGAATCAGAAATGGTTAACTTTGTTACATAGAAAGTTATGCATGATCTCTTGACGTGCTTACTTTTTTATGGGCAATAATTTTCATTTTTGTAATGTCGGGCACCTGTGCCGTGACTGGGGCTAGGCTAATTGAATGTATTCGTAATCCTTCTCGAAGGGACATTAAAACAAAATGATTAAGAAATATTCATATTCACTGTGTGTATTTTACTTAATCTCAGTGGACATTTGCAACTATTAAGACACATTTTATTCAGTCTACTTCATTTTAGTGTCATCTTCAGTCGGCTTCATTTTAGTGTCATCTGTCCGCTTGTGAATATACACATTCCATTGTATTTCTTCATTCTATGAATTTCTATATAAACTCCTTAACTGACCAAAAGCAAATCCCCCGAAAAATTCCCCTAAATCTTTTACATAATAAAATTCTTTCTTTGGTTTATTAAATGGAAAATGAATGTCGCAAACATTGTAGGGGGGATATTAAATGCATAAACCGCGTACATTTTTTTCCCTGCAATCTTTGTGACTTTGATATCCCGTTTAACAAAACAGAAAAAATACATAAATCTTATCAATAATTATATTTTTTGCAATTTTGAAAATATACATACTTTTAAGTACGTAACATATAGATATTATTGACCTACAGGTAAGTTGTTCTTGTCTCCATATATGGTAATGTTTTCCATGTTTAAAGATGTACACGCTAGCTAACGGGATTACGGGAAATGACAGATTCTAAACGCATACAATAAACCATCGTAAGCGTTAATATTGTCATACTTATGATATATTCGGTCTGGGTAACTCGGCAGTGCTTAGATCACCTGACTAGTAATGCAAGGGTACGGGGCTTGATACCTGATTGTTCCAAAGATTTTTCTTTCCTTCTTTGATACAGTAATGTCCTTTATAGAAGTTACTGTAATATACATAACAGCCGATTTTACATTTTTACCAGTAACAACGAAGAACAATCAAAATATGTATTATTGAGAATCCTTAACGTGCCAACGCCTGTCGTAGTATGCGACCTCTGTTTTTAAAATTATATCCAAAAGACTCGCGTCTCTTGCTTTAAATGCCACCATGAAATTTTCAAAAGGAGTCTGCAGGAACACAGCATGTACATGTATAATTATTTTAAAATCATCTTCAAAAACTTAGTTTGTGACGAGTTTTCTTATTCTGTATGATTGACGTTCAATCCAACTATACTTTTTTTTTTTTCTGATGGACTGAACAACGAAGTATCCTTGAGAATATCGGTCAGTTTCCTCAAGTCTAATTAAACTTAAGCATAAATACCTGAGATAAGCGAACGTAACCGCCATTAAGCATGTTTAACAAGCGATAGTCCACAGAATAATAAGATCTCGGTAATCTGGCCGCCAAACAATACTCGCATAGTATATCTCAGAGGATTATCACCATCCAGGTCTCAACCAATTCTCCTCTGTTTCGGTTTCATAGAAAGTAGATAATTCCGGAAAAGAAAGGTGAAATTTCAGGGCCTATATATGTTATTAATATATGTTTTATTCTACTTGTGTTCATAAAGTGTGGTTCTGTTCAAATGAGGAGATAATAATGATCTTTTCGTATAAAAATGTAATTTTTCATATGTAATCAAAATTTCAGAAAAATTGGAACTTAACAATCATCACGGTTTTTAATCTGATTGTATATGGTATGGAATCATATTACCTACCGCATAACTTATTACCCTGTTACGGAAGCCCGTGGATGCCAGCCACATGATATGAAATTAATATTTCATTGCGTTTAAGATCTCGCGTTGCTCTATTTTTATTCCACTTGATTCAGAAGGATGGAATGCAATGCATTTATAAATGGATGCATCAACGTTGCTTGTTAGCAGACGACAGTAGATGCACTTTTTAGTATTATTCATCCCGAGGGAGTCAAGTCGGAGAAAAAAATGAAAGGACTTTGCTGATGGAAATACTTTGCCGAGGGATCAAATCTTCAATATGGCATCTTGATTCCTATGGCAAATTAAAGAGCTATGACATACACATGAATGGATGCATTAATGGATAGTCTCAGTGTCAGAATTGAAAGGTAAGAGATACAGAATGAGTAGAAATGATTCTTCATTCAACAAAAATGTGCCGGGAGACTCCGACATGCAGGCGCTGTTTCAGATTTTGTTGGAGAGAGAACAACCTCATTGGGTGAGGCGTGTGATATGTATGTCCTATCTCCCCATTTAGCAAAATAGAACAACGTGGTTAACATAATGTGGGTAAAAATGTTTCACTTAATGTTCGTTTTCATTTGTTTGGTTTCGTATTTTTCATATTGCTAATTAGTGAACTCATAGCAATTAAACAAAGCATTTCAGTATTGGCATACCGTAACAATGGTTAGTCGAATACATCTACTACTAACTGGGGTGAGATTTAAGATATTATGAGTTAATATAAATATTATTCATGCTATTAAGTTTTCAGATCAAATCATTTGATTTTACACCAATTGGATTATAAAAATATGGAGATGATGAATACTTTGACATCTTGATGAAAGTTTGTGATGCATGCGTCCGTTTACTATCTATCTATTGGTCTGTCTGTCTGTCTGATTCTAAGAATAAAATGTGGAGATGATTGATAATATGAAATTACTTTGATATATCTGTGTGTGTGGGGGGGGGGGTTAAACGCGCAGTGTATATATGTATATTAAGAAAGTATACATCTATCCTTTTCTGTCTGTATTTATCTATCTGTCTATCTATCTATCGGAACATGAATTGAATTCTAAATATATTTGTGGGAATGGTGAATAATAATTATACGTGTATTTATTTTAGCGTAATTAAAATTTGACGCAGTGAGCTCGAACTAGTGAAAACTTCTTGTAACAAGGTTTGAAAATCAGTTGATTTTTCGGCATTGCTCATGTCAAAAGCCAAAAGGAACTTTTAAAATCATTCAGAAACTATCGTATGTGGCGTCTATCTATAAAATTTTAACTTTTAAATAGTAGAATTGCTTTTATTGACCAAGGAAGTAGGGGCCAGATCCAAAAGCTGTTTCACCTCCTCCTTTATTGTGAGAGTATTCTTTTGAGATGTGTGTGTTTATTTTTTGACTTTTGACCTTCTATATCCATAAATATAATCAAGTAATCCATTCGAAACCCATTCTTACCCCGTTCCCGCCGAATTCTCACTTGTAGTTATCGGGACAATTTTCTGTTACTAATAGTAAATTCGAACCAAAGTGATGTAATTGCATGGGATTTTGACAATGTCCGTGACCTACTGAAAAAAATATTTGTATTATCTGGTATTGTTGTCTTGGTAAGATATTAGATGGTAATTGGAAATTACTTAAAATATAACTATTAGGTATGTCTCAATACAGTGCATTATAACAACTTTTACCAGGCTTTGTACTGATTTCAGCTGAAAACGCTTGCAACAACATTGTGAAGCTGAATTAAATAAGATGTTGGCGGTCCTCATTGACAAATGTTATTTCGAGATCAGTTCTTCCTGCTGTCTGTTGGAATATCAATAGGCACAAACTTTGCTCCTTTATTAGCTGACCTGTTTTTGTTTAGGTGGATTTATTCAGAAGCTTCTACACGAGAAGAAGAAATTTCCATGCTTCTTGCTTTGATCTTGAACTCGATATTTAGATACACCGACTACCTTTTTTCTGTTAACAATATTTACATTCATTCATATGCTGATTAAATCAGTAAACTCGAAATAAAATACACCACAAAGTCTCCCACAGGTTCTTCATTGCTTGAATATTTTACTGAAAATAGGCGCTATTTGGAAATTAACCACTCAATGACAAACGGGAGGACTTCAGCTTCCTCACCGTCAACCTCCCATATTGTAGTAATTTTGCATAATTATGGTGTTGATTCAATAGCGAGAGATGATCTGCGAATGACCATTTTAAAAACCAAACAGACAACTGACAAATATGTTGATTTTACAGAGGTTTCAACAATGTCGTTTAAAATCAGCATTCGTAGAACCATCAGTGTTGTTAAGTTGTTCAATCGACACCAGTTTTAAAATATCTGTCTACATGTATCTTTGTAGTTGTCTATATATGTATGTATGTCTATCTAATATTTCCCTGTATGTCAATCAGAAAATGAATTGGATTCTAAGATTAAATGTGGAGATAATGAATAAGTTTATTTCATATTTCTCGGAGTGTAGTTGTATGTGTGTGTGTGTTTGTGTGCGTGGTATATATATTTCTGTGTAACCTTTAAGGAATATGTGTGGTGTATGTATGTTTTGTAAATTTAGCTCTATCATCTATCTATCTATCTATCTATCTATCCACCCAATATTTTGTATGTTTCCTTTTTTGCGACAAAATGCAAAACTGATTGCTTACATGAATATTTTCCCGTTTCACTGCCATCGTTTATGCGTAAAAAATCATTATTGAAAGTATATGAGGCTATGAACTCCAACGTTTCAAACAATTGTGTGTCGGCGACACCCTTTTGTGTGTCGGCGTCAAACGTCGCAGTTTATACCCTCACTCATTTTCAAAATTGAAACAGGCAATTCAAAAAAGCAAAAACTGGCATCAATTGTCTATCGTACTAAACAAAGGATTTATGATTTAAAATTTTTTGTCAGTATACATTTGAAATTTGTATTGAACGGTTTCTAAAATTTTTGAAAATGGTTATTTGAGAAATAAATTTCATTTTTTGAAAATACATGAGGGTCGCGTATCCAGAAATATGTACATGTACGGTGTTTATTCCTCTGATGATGTGATTCTTAAAAACGATAAAAACAGGTCGGTTGAAACAACTCTTCGCGGTCCAGTTTCAATTTAGGTGTTTATAACGGTTCTTTTATAAGGTTCATAGTTATTATCATAATTATTTACACATGCACTGTGAACAGCTCAAATCTCGTGATTTTCAGATATGATATCGTATTAGTAATCTGACTAATGGGTGAATATCATTACTGTACAAAGTACTTGGGAATGTATTCCAATTTCTTAAGTCACCTATTAACGCGATTAATAAGGATTATACTTCGGTATGTCATTTGACTAAATAACGTAAGAGTTTTCGCACTCCTGCCAAGCTCAAGTTCAATTATTTCATTAAAATTACTCACAAGTGGTAAAATATGTGATATTACAAATGTCACAATTTGCCAAAGTCGGTTGTTAATTTCTGATTGGATTATTTCGGAAAAATTACAGCATTAATTCGTACCACTTGAAATCAATCTGAATTTAATCAAATTATGTAGACATTTAAATAGAAATGACATGACTTAGGGGTTAGATAAACTGTGCAAATTCCTCATATCGGTTTCATTGATAGAATGATTTCTCTCTATCCGGATTTTCCCGTCAATCCGTTTAACTTTGTAAGTGGTAATAATGAAACAACTCTACATGTTTAAGTTTAAATTAAGATAATCTGGAGTCTTTTAAATATGGGACCCCTATACACTTAGAGTCCAGCAAGATGTTATCATTATGTCCTAAATAAGCAAATGAACGATAGGCAACTTACTCCAGGTCTGTTCAATTATGGATAGCTATAATGGATGCATTTGCATTTTATCTTTGGTAAGTAAAACATACTTAATATGCCTCGTATATTTTCACACCAAACCAATATATATATATATATATATATATATATATATATATATATATTGCATGCTCACTAGTTACAAGTTTCGAAACAACTAATGCATTCAAATGCACTTTTTGAGGATTTCAATATATGCTAATTCATTTTATTTTCTATGTATATATCGGCGATATTTTTAAACGTGCAGAATTAAATATTTCAAGAAGTACAGTTGCAGAATTCGGTCTTTGCTATCTGAAGTTCATGAATTCAAATTATTACTGAAAAACAAAATCATACACGTCGTGTATTTAAAGCTTACTGCTTCATTTTTTGTAGATACTCCCCTGGCTAGGTAAGCAGTTGCTCTGGCTATTTTGTGTATATTTCAGCACAATTTTTCAAACTTACAGAAGTTGAATAGTTATTGCAGAATTTGTCCTTAGTTTAAACAATATTTATTTAATAAATTTATGACAGTATGTAATTAAAAGATACAAGTAACAACAGAGATTGGAAAGCATTACATACAACGACTCATGTAAATCCGTTCTCTAAATTCTGATACCCCGAGAGACTGATGTGAATAAAATTATGGGAAATTGCGGCATAACACACACACACACACACACACACACACACACATATATATATATATATATAATTATTATTACTAGCACAATTGTTTTATGCGTAAGACAAGACAAAAGTGGACAATATAGAATACGTCTATACACTTTTTTGAGAAAGAGAAAACAACTTAACTGAACGATATGTACAAGACAGACAATTGCAGCTGATCAAATAAACCTTTGATCGGTAAGAAAAATATGTACTGGTATATTTATTATGCAGATACGTAAATCTTTTACTCTCTATGATAAACCCTTGTACCAGAAGAAAAATATTTCTACTTTCGATGTTTCGGGAGTTCATTTGATCCACACAAAAGAAAACCAATATGATCTTCTAGACAATGCTCTTGGGGAAAATACGCTTAAATAATTAAAAACAAATGTAGATTTGGGTGAGAGTGAATACAAAATATAAATATTTTGATGTTATGTTTTAGTTTTCATGTTCACTACCGTCCTGTGAATGAAGAAAACATAAAAATTGCAAGTTTTCAGTTTTACAATGACTTAGAAAAAAAAAATAAAGCGTGGCAAAAAGTTGTTTCTGGAGACTAGGACCGGAAAGAAGTGTAAAGCAATTACGAGAAATCAGACATAATCATGTGAGAGTCACAATCATTTTAAATGATGTATTTGAAAAATGTCAACTCTACGGATACATTAAGGTCTATCATAGTACAATATTACTTCGATCTTATGGTTCATTCAAAGTGATAATTCCCTTGTGAGACTGTGAAACATTCTTGATAGAGTTAAACAACAACAACAAGCAAAGAAAAAAGTAAAGAAAAAGAAGAAGAAAAACAAACTGCAGTGTGTTACGATTTTAAAAAAGATAAATTATTGAATACCTTTAACTTAATTATTTGGCAGTATTTTAACTCATACCTTTATGTAAACTGTCAGAAAATATACCAAACTGTTTATAAATGTGTTATTTATTCCAAAAATCATGTCACAGTACAGAAATTAAAATTCTAGATTGAGGGGGGGGGGGGGGGGGGGGGGGTTAGGGCTTCCCCTTTTGGGTGAAAATTTTCAATAGAAAGACCATTTTGTGCTATTTTGGGGTCTACAGTCTCCCTTTCTAGGTGGAAAAGGTTGTAACCACTACCGCCTCCCTTTGGAAATGTCCGGATCATGACAAAACGTGTAAAATCTATCGTTTTAGAGTCAGTGATCCTTGGGAGATTGTAGCAATGATAATATTTACTTCATTAGTACGTTAAATCCACCCACTGACCCTCTTGCTAATCTGCTACCGTTTGATTGTTGTTACACTGGACAGTGGCATGATGTATTAAACTGTTGACTAACACAACAGTCCCCTGTTTGACAATCACCTCTACCAACATTGCATAATGAAGAAGTGTTAGTTGAAAAGTTTACACTTTGGAGTACTGTAATTCAGTAGCGTTGGTTTTAAGGATTTTTGTGAACCCGCGGTAAATAACAGAACTCCTTCAAGAAGTTTGTCCTGCAATACATTAACTCCCGAGTGTACAACTATTTGGAATCTTAATAGCGCATGGTCTATTGGTAAATCTTGTTTACAAGTCAACAAATCAGTAAAGTTGATGGAGAACCAAGAATGCTAAAAGTGCCATTTCTGACAATGTGATTGCTTCATAAAGAAAAAAATATCCTTGATCAGACCCAATAACATTTTTTTTCAACTACCAATCACAATCGCTGGGTGCGTAGAAATAAGAAATAAATTGCAAAACATATGTTAAAATCGTTAATCTGTCTTATTCAGATAAAATAGAATGTTCATCTTATCGACAGTTTCGTTCCTTCACTATGAATTTACTGCATATTTATTCCATAACTGTATTCCAGGTTTCATAGACTCGCAATTCATCTTTAATCTCAACGAGTCCTCGAGCACAGGTAACTATAATTCTCTGGAGATACTGTAAAATAGCTATTATGGAGACATACTCCATTAAATAGGATTTGTAGATGCAGCTTGCATCCATTACCTTTATAAGGTTTTGACTAGCCCGTGTTACATGTGTTGTATCATGATAACAGGCTGTACAGAGAACGCAGACCTAGCTTTCCTGATTGACACATCTAGAAGCCTGGGCCTACAAGCCTACCAGAAGGAGCTTCACTTCGTGGAACGAGTCTTGGAGGGATACCAGATAGGACCCAACAAAACCAAAGTAGCAATCATAACCTTCAGCGCTGGTAGTAGACTGGAGTTCGACTTCAATAGATATGATACCAAAAAAGCTGTTCTACGAGCAATCAGGGATCTTAGGTACACTGATGGAATGTGTACAACGATCTACAGGGCACTGAAACAAGCCAGACAGGAAGTGTTTGTTGCGCACGCGGGCGACAGACCGGGTTTTAAGAATGTGGTCATAATTCTGACGGATGGAGAGACAAATCCAGGTACGGATTTGTACAGAATTCTTTCATACCCATATGCTTACCTTATAACGTCACCCCTGTTCTTTAAAATCTGCATTTGATTATTTTGGTTCTGCATTTCTGCATTTATTTTATTACACATAAAATGTTGTCCACAACACCCAATGTTTATTTCATTTTGTCATGAGATTCTTTGTAAGAGCACAAAGTTTTATTTTTGTCGTCTTCTTGTTGCAAAATATCTAAAACTGAATGGTAAATTTTACTCGATGCAGGCAGATATGACCTCTATAGTCTGCCAAAGGCTAAAACCTTGACTAGGAAAGAAGCTAACGAATTGAAGTTCCACGGTGTAGAGATATTTGGTATTGGGGTAGGCCACCGTGTGGACCACGCGGAGATGGTGGGAATATCTAGTGGCGCGAAGAACTATTATCGCGTGGACGACTTTGACGATCTGGAGACATCCAGACTGTTTAAAATTCTCCTCAACAATGTCTGCACAAGTAAGATTTTCTGTGTTCTCGTATACAATATACAAATAAAATTTTACTGACAGCTTTTTAAAGAAATGCCATAGACAATAGTTATTTGGAGAGAATTCATCAAACCCCATGAGCTCTTAGTGGCACACACGCACGCACGCACACACACACACACACACACACACACACACACACACACACACACACACACACACACACACATATATATATATATATATATATATATATATATATATAGTCAGATTGAATTAATGGATTTTCATCCGAAAGTGACGTGGTTACTAATGATGGTAGTCAAATTAATGCAATCAGCAGCTCATTTTTAAAAATGTTATCTAAAAACTTTGGTTATTCATTGCATTTACTGATGTGTTTTTGTTAAAAAATACATTTTTAAAACACATTTTGTTTTGCCACTCTCCATTTCTTAGAATTCTTTATTTCTTTTATTTAGAATGATTTTGTTCTATGTCAATATGATGTAATCTGATTACTAATTTATTTACAGACCTTTACAGACCTTTATTCCAACATGAAATGCGATAATTTGATGGTGTTTGTCTTACATTTCAGGTTCACTAAAAAGGCGTAGGTACATATATGTTCATGATGTTACACTATATGTTCACGATGTGACACTGTATGTTAATGATGTGACACTATATGTTAATGATGTGACACTATATATTAACGATGTGACACTATATGTTCACGATGTGACACTATATTTTCACGATGTGACACTATATGGCATATTCAAGAACCCTTAATGCGTCGGCTGTAACGGCTAAGCATATATCTAAATGTGGTACTTCACCTACAACTGGTGACGTCTCAATATGAGTGAAAAATTTTCGACGGGACGTAAAACAAACAATCAACCAACTATATATTCGCGATGTTACATTATGTATTTACATTGTTTCACTATAACTTCAAGATGTCATACAAGACATTTACGATGTTACATTATATACTCATAATGTGACACTATTTTTTCACGATGTGACACTATATTCACGATATGAAACCATGCATTCACAATATTAAGCCGCTGTACTGCTAGGTACTTTACACTTGCTTGCTTCTTGAATTTGTGCCATTTCGATATAGTGTACTGTTTGATGTTGTTATGTAGTTATTCACCATTCTGCTATTTACTTGTATATCGATAGTTCGATGATGCGATAGCGTAGTGATGATAAAGCCATGATAGTACAAAGGAAGTGATGACAAGATACTATATCGCGCAAACGCACCATCGTCATTACGCCATCGCGCCATTGTCATTATCACCGCACAATTGTTGTCGCACTACAAGATAGTACAATCATGTGATGTATGATCCTAATCCCATTAGAAAGATTAAAAGGAAAAAAGTCTAGGAGATACGAGGGCTGATTGATATGTTGTGAGCCTTATGTTTTGTTTGTTTGTTTGTTTATAGCCGCCTGAGCAATTTTTCAGCTATCCGGCGGCGTGAGCCTTATGTAAAGCGAACATATTGCATTATTTTTCAACATAACCCCTGAATGTTTTCTCATAGCAAGATCCTCTGTCAAAGCGTTATGTATTCTTTCCTGTGAATTGCGAACTGTATTGGCTGTATATCTTTCTGTAACTCGTCTGTTAGTCATAATATCATGGACCATTTCTGGGGTTGCAACAGTGACATGCCTTCCAGGACGGGGATCGTCCTGAAAGTTCTGTCTTCAGCGTTTAAATTCAAACACCCACCCTTTTACTGTAGTATATGAAGGGGCATCTTTCCCTAGTGTTGCTACCATATCAGTATGGATATCATTAGGTCCTAAAACCTTTCTTATGCAGATATTGGATCACTGCTCTTTCACCTATTTTGCAAAAGTCACTTGTCTAGTTTAGAGTGCTACACCGTCGATATAAACTGGCCAAATGACAACAGTCTTCGGGTACACGGCCTTAAATAGTCAGGGAATAGTAGGCTGAAAAAGGACAGCGATGCTAACCTCCTTCAGTACAAAGCTCACAACATATTAATCGACCCTCATGTGTATATGTATGTTATGGAATCTGAAGAGGGCCATGTTGTACATTGCCCTGCATTATCGACAAGATGACGCGATGGCTCGATACTCTATCACCACATAATTGTGCGATCGCAATATCCTGCCATCGTGCACTACTTCAACTATCATTGATATTGTGCCATCGTCATTGCTACATCGTGCTTGACCTACGAATCAATAGTTGGATAGCGCAATAATAAAAATGGACTGGCCAATTCGGATTCCGTCGTATATGTAATAGCTAAGATTTCCATGCCAGATGATCGTTTCACTACTTTGAAAGCTATTAACGAATGCCGTTATCTTTATATTTCTAAAACAATTCTTTGAAATTATAAAAAGATTTACTTAAGTATTTTGAGTTCAAAAAAATAGTAAAAGTTTGAAATTTATACTTGTAGGATGTAGTAACAAACCAGCTGACATCTTCTTCATGATAGACAAATCCTCCAGTCTAGGTAGTGTTGCGAACTTTGACAAGGAACTCTCCTTCATCGCCAGATTTGTAGAGGGGTTTAACATCGGACAGGGTAGTGAGGAAGTGAGGATAGGGGTTATATCATTCAGCACTAATGCTCGGTTAGAGTTCGGGCTTTCTGCTCATGGCGATAAAAGAAGCTTGCGGGATGCATTGCTGAATATTGAATACTCACTTGGGAATACGTACACTCACAAGGCGTTTGAGATTTTACTGGGTCAGGGATTCTCGGCTTCTCCACGACCCACTAACGTGCCTCGTGTGGGTAAGTATTCAATAGTGTGCTAAAAGAGATCTAGGTTCGAATTCATGACAAACACAAATCTGCATTTTGAGAGTGAGTGGACACAAGATTAGAGGGGATTTAGAAAGGGTTCCCCCCTTTTGCGACCAAACCAATTATTTGTTGTTGTTTATTGTGTTATTTATGTATAAGATATAGGTAAAATAACCCATAAAATTAACGTAAAAAGCCTTAAAACCCTGTAGCTTCCGGGGGTTTTTGGATACTCACTGGGGGCCTTGCCCTTAAGGCAGACCCCAGCCTATTTGGCTTTCTTTTAACAAATCCAAGATTTGCTACGGAAGGTAGTTTTTTGAAAACCTAAACGAATGCAATTAATGCTATATGAATGGTGAAGATAACAAACAGTGATTATTCTCATGACTCTCATAAGGAATATAAAATTAAGCGTTGGGCAAACACAGACCCCTGGGTATACCAGAGGCAGGATCACGGCCAAGAAGAAGTTAGCATCGCCTGTCAACTGGTCACATCCGCCGTGAGCCCTATATCTTGATCAGGTAAACAGAGAAGTCTGTAGTCAAAATCAGTGTGTAAAGAACAGTCTAACAATTGATTTGAAACACGTCTGACAGCATTTGACCCAGTGGCAGGTTGTACTGGCAAATTGGATCGTTACAACGACCATAGAACCTCGAAATGCTGACTTTAAACGAGATTGTTGAAACCCATGTAACATCATATTTGTCATTAGCCTGCCTCGATTTAAAAACTAATCATACACAGAACAAGCTCTTGCGTGTAAATTACTTGAGATATCTAAATACAAGACAAATCATTTTCGCTGGCCAATAATCTCTATAACTCTTGACTGCGTTGGCACAATTTTCATAGTTTTGTGTGGGTACTCTAGCAGATGGAGAAAACAAACTCTGGTTGGATTACATCATGTTCAACCAATGAAAATGCGTGTTTCAACTACTTGAATAAAAAGACTAATTGTTTGCACATTCCTTCGTCTTGCACGTGAACTAATGTAATACGCTATCTGATTAGATGCTGGGAACTTAGCCTGCATCCAATCATATGCAGAAAGTTACTGACAAGAAAATCGTGCTAACGCAGACAAATGTTGTAGAGAAGCGGAGCGGATTGTAAACCCTTGGCTAGCGAAGATGGAAACAGATGCGAAAGACTCTGTTGTGTCTTTTGTTTGAGTTCACTGGGATACATCGAATCGACATATGAATGAAAATTATTATCGTTATTAGATAAAAACACAACAATATAAAAACAGTAAATTAATAAAGGAGCACAATTCGTGTCCATTGGAATTGCATGTCTCCTTTAGCTTAGCTCGCTCTGAATGATGTATACCTGTGCAGACTATCATATTTACAAAATAATAAAGATGATTAGAAATACTGTTATATCATAGCTCATACAGTGCACTTGGTGGAAATTTCAGAGCCCCCCCCCTCTCTCTCTCTCTATCTCTCTCTGCAGATCTTAGTGACGTCATTTAATTAAACATGATTTCGTTTGATTTTAGTGAAGGATTTTTGAAAAGATAGTGTTGATTAAAGCACACAGTATATATATATATATTTATATATAAATATAAAACAGTATTTCAGTGCACGCGTTAAAAGTACTTGTATGTAGGTATTTAAAATTTGCGAAATTCTATTTCGTACGATAATACAAATTCATTACCAGAATACGTCTTAATGTCAAGGTGAATGAAAATAAAGAACATGTTTTATCATATAGATAATTCTTTTGTCATAAAATGTTCCTAAATTCTAGAGTATCTTAGCGTGCAATATCTGGGCCATAAGTGAACGCACCGAAACGTTTCGAGTATGACCGTTATTCCACGCTTAGTTTTTAAAGAAAGATCGTATCTGCTGTTGTTTGGTAAGCTCTGGTAGCCGGCTTCAATGTTTAACATTTCAACTCTAGTTTACTGTTAAGGACCAGTAAATATTATTCACAACTGAAACATTTCACAATCGCTAATCGATACATTTGGATAAACACTGAAACTCCGCGTAACTTTGATATTGCACACATTCATATTAGCAACAATACTGCATCAGTTTCCGTCTTAACGAGAAAATGAACAAATTATCAGAATAAAACAACTGAAATATAGTTTAGCTATAAATTATTGAACTTATATTGGTGAATATTGGCACTTGTTGGGTTTAACTGAAATTTTTGCTCACAAGTACGCAAATTTTTCACATTCAACTCGGACATTATTCACCAATGTAAGTTCAATAACCCTATGATATAGCATTTCTTTGAACACATTTAGTAAATATCTAGAAAAAAGAGAAAACGTGCTTTTAGACATCAAAAGAAGCGATGCTCGAAGAACATTCTTCCATTCTGGATTTAAACTCATTTTTGAGCGTTTTTAAATTCCGACCCAGGTAAAACCAGTGTGCTGCCCATTAAAACTATGTACATGCATATGTTGTAGCCGGTATAGTGCCATCGTGTTTCTGAGCCTATTCTGCTCGTGTTTCTGAGCCTATTCTGATCTAATTTAGCTCGGAAACCATCCAATGATTGAATTGAGGTGATGTCCTCTGGTAAGCTTAGGGGATTCCAGTCCCACATGTATCTGGGACCGAAGGAGTGGTGAAAGACATCTTTGTGGGTCCTCTGTTGACAGACGCTGTGTCCACCACTCGTTCTGGTATCTCCAGGGATATAAAATTGGATACCGTCCACCTCTATTAGTTCTTCTGTACTTTGTAGCACATAATGAATCCCACTTTCACCTGTCCAGCATTGCTGTTACACTTCCCGGATTGTGGCTTCTGTAATTGCTGTTGACAAATCTGGCAGTTGTCTGTTGTACCGCCTCTAGGTCCTTAATGTGAATAGCATGGTATGGATCCCATACCCTTGAGGTTTATTCTAATCCTGGTCTTACCAGTGTGCAGCACTTCCTGCCTGCATATGTTGAGGTTTCATCTCAGGAAACCGATAGCTGTGTTTGCCTTGCTGACATTCTTGTTGATATGCCTCTACCAGTGCAAGTCCTAACTAATCGTCACGGCCAATATGGCACTATTTCTAGATTACATCCATGAAGCTTGTGATTGGTTTGCATTGAATCATGCATGTTGGTTATTAGGTCGTTCCTTCAACTCTATAGTGACTCTCGAGGAGGAGGCGGCGATGTGGGACTTTGTCTGATGCCTTTGAGAAGTCCAGCAGTTTTATGTCTGTTTGAGTCCCTTCGTCCAGGTTCTTTTCCAGTTGTTGAATTGTCTGGATGAGCTGTGTCTCAGTGGGTCGTCTAGCTCCGAAGCCATGTTGTTCATCACAGAGGGCGTTATGTCTGTGATGGTGCTGTGGATAATGTATTCAAATGTTTCACCAACAACTGATGTTGGTGGCACAGGTCTATAGTTGGATGTTAGGTATTTTCTCCTTTTCTGAATATTGGCATGATGTTTGCTGTGTGCTAATCATTGGGTATTCTTCCACTGTCTAATGACATCTGATATAATCGAGTGGCGTAGGAGAGGGTTCTTGCTGCAGCTTTAAAAATGAAGGCAACTATGTCATCAGGTCTTGTAGCTTTGTGGGGTTTGTGTTCCTGAATAATTTATCTACTCCCCTCGCGTGTATTCTGATGGGATGAATGGTGGGATGATCATGAGGATCAATGTCTGGTAGATCGGACAGGTCCTAGAGTATATGTAGATTGAAACTGGTTATTCAAAATTGTAGCCACGGTCTCTCAGTCACCGTGAAGTAGACCCTCCTTTGACTCCAGGGAAACTATCTATTCCGAGTCCTGTATTCGGCTTTTTTGTAGGACCAAAACTTCCTTGAGATCATTGTTCACTGTCTGTTCCATATAGGATGCATGGACAATCTCTCTCTCTGAAGCTAGGCTTTGAGGCGGCTGTAGCGAGTTTTGTCTTTCTGCCCCCATCTTTTGTGCGATGCCTTCTGTTTGATTTGTACAGCTGTCATAGATGGGTATTCATCCATGGATGAAAGTTGTACGTAAATATTAAATCAGTATTAAATTGTCTAGCGTGGAAAGAAGATCAATTCAACCATAGAAAAATATTCCAGTCACTATTGAAAGGAATTTCAACTACATACCGTCTTTCACTGAAAACACACAATAATTACGTCTTTAACTGTTGCGTTGTTGTAGACGTGGTTAGAACATCATTGACGGTGGAATCGTCAGTGTAATTATGACGTAGTTGAGTGAATGAAAGATAAAATGAATATGCTGTTTCGTAAAATTTATGACAAAGTTACCGTTTGAATTATTGAAGGTATCATCATGACGGACGGCCAGTCTACGAATCCATACAAACTGGAGGATGTGTTGATGTTGGTCAAACTAAGGGGAATAGAAATATTCTCAATCGGTATGTATAACTTCGTTACTGCCCGCCAGGACGCGGGCGATTACGTTATGGTTTTAGAAAAACGACTGTGGATCTCTACAGTAAAAACTTAATTACCATCATTGTTGTCTGATATTCTATTAAATCAAATTACTGTAGTCACACATATTTAATTACGATTTGGAGAAAGATTTTACTCTGTGCATCTAAGATGTTTGATACACGGAACCTATATCCGTACTATTTATTTTGACTTTGAAAGAGACAATTTAACTTTGTGGTTTTCCATCAAGTAATACGAGTTTGTAGTTTGTTTTTTTTTTTGGGGGGGGGGGTTGTTGGTTTTGTTCTTTTTTTTTTTCTTTCTTTGTTTTGTTTTTGTTTTATTAATTTTGTCTCCGTTATGCGCTTTATTTTTTTCCAATATTCATTGGTTACTTTTAAAAATATATATGTACAATAGTCATATAATATGGTATTGATTTATTATTATATATGTCGTGGGACATTCTTATTGAATATATCCATATTTTCTCTTTTTGTTCTGTAATCAAACTCAAGTGATATTATAAACTTTGGTTTGTTTTGATAAGTTTTCTAGCCAAGGCTAGGCTTTTTTTTTTTTTAAATTCCTCTTGGTAATTCGTATGTTTCATAAATTCTAAAAACACAGGGCAAATAATGTGTATGTATAAATTGTGCAAGTTTCAAAAATATACGTAAATATTTCCAACTATAAAGCGTTTGGAACTTTAAGTAAAACTAGTTATTCCATTATCGCTCTCGTTACTTATTTTCTATTTTTCACAAGTCTTAAAAGTTGCCCTTGCAAACGTCAAGTTTTTGCTATTCTTCTGTCTTTGAAAACTCTTTCATGTTCATTATTACTTACAAAACACAAAGGTATCTAAATGATTTGCTTTACGTAGTTTAAGTAGTTATCAAGAAGTTGCGGCCGAATTTGATGCTTGCGTCATTAAGTTTTCTTTTATTCATCGGTTGCGATTAAACGTAAAAGAACATGTATAATATGGGACTAATCTGGCCTCCTAAAATGACTTCAGATTTTTAGAAGCCAAGTGAATGCATGCTTTTTATAGATGAAGGCTCGTTCTTAACATATGACATCATAAATGTACGTCTTTTCACCGACTTTTGATGAAAAAAATGCATATTTGAGTAACACGTACCTTTCAACATAGAACGCATTTAAAAACATGATTTGTATTGTTACTAGCAGTAGAAATGTAGCCCCCCCCCCCCCCCCCCCCCCCCCGGTTAAATTATTGGGATAGATCAGATCCAACTTATTCAGGTCTTAGATCTCCGCATATTACATCGATGCCCCATGATATGAAAAAAAAAAAATCCGACATATTTTATGAAGATATACTCCAAATATTCGAACTGGAAACGTATGATATACTTCGCCTGATTACTAAACTATATGGGTCGAAGAACATGCTCTCAAATGCGCCCAAAGTTTTCTGTAAATCAAAAAATGAACAAGTACTTAAAGTGACGTTTACATTCATTGAACGTTCTAAACAAACCTGTAATAACTAGTACATGTAATATAACTGATGCCATTCTTTCTTGTTACTAGGTTTTGGAAGCGTAGACGTCACAGAACTGAATATGATGGCAACGGTACCGGATCACACTCACGTGTTCATTGTAGACGATATTCATACGCTGGACACAGTGCGGGACGAACTATATTTAGAGATCTGTAATTTGATTGGACAGTCGTAATAAACGTTCTAGTTACTGAACCAAATCTACCTCATGTACATATGTATCCTATTGTTCAGTCTTTTCAAATTTAAATTTACCGTTGAAATTACTGAAAAACTACACTTAAACAGGTCCATAGTGTACGTTAAGTTTCACAATTGTGTATATGTATACGGTTTGCTAAGTTAAAATTAAAAGAGTTCAATAATAATTTAATTGTACTAATCAATTTCTGAGGGGGAAGACAACGAAATACAAGATATCTAAAACAAAACAGAAGCCCACTAATCCAAACATTTGTATATGCATGTATACTTATTTTTCAGGAGATATATATATATATATATATATATATATATATATATATCGCATTTTCATCTTCATAAAATCACAACAAAACTTCAAAGGAGCAGGCATAATTTTAAATCACATGACTGTTTCATAAAGCCCCTGTACACAATATATTTGCATCCTCCCGTGTGATATCTTGTCGTATTGGTGTAGTTTACAATTCAATGTGTCGTAGTGATTTTGGTGTGTGCCATTGTCTTCTGCAACTGGCGTATTTGTGCTGTCATGAACCAGCTGTTTCAATGTTCCTTTGAAATTTAACTGATTATAGTTCAAAATATACTGATTATCAAGAAATATGTTATTGTATATTCCACTACGTTGTCGGCGACCCTGTTTTTCTAGTATATAATAAAACGGCTCAGTGGCATTTTTTTCCTGTACACGTACTTTGCGTTGTCTGAAATAGAGAAGATATTTACAAGTTATTATGATTATTTAACATTTTTGTAAAACAATGTCGGATTTAGAGGTGTCACATGGGTTGCAATCTCAATTTCGGTTGACTGTTACAACCAAAATACTTTTCGAACCATTGGGGGCTGTACTTCATTTTTGGGAGACGGAAAAGTGTCATTTTAAGGTTGCAACCATTGAAATTTCTGGATCCACCCCTGCAAACTCTTGTGATGAACTCACCTTGATCGTTTTATGTAGACACCAACCAGCACCATGGACAAGAACAGAAACACTGCGGCTACTGTTGGGACAACTATCCAGTACATCACTATAATATACACGTGAAAAGGACGTATTTAATATTGTATACTTATTGGAATAAGCAAATTCCCAAATACTGATATATCAGAAATGTGTTCTTAAAGGGGCGTAAGGTGCTAAAGTAATACATAGCGATTGTTATCAAATAAAATCATTACTTTCAAATATATTTTTAAAAAAACAACATATTTTGCAATCCTTTGTTATAATTTTGACATTAGAATTCCTTTGGTTGATATAGAAAAAATGAAATAACATGGATAGAAGTAAATAATTCATTACGGAGAAATTTTACATCATTTTCTTAAAATTCAATTGGAGATTGTGTTTTTGCACTCAACATTATTGTTTCTTCATTTTAATCGCAGTTTAAAATTACAAAGTCATAGTAGATAAAAAGATACTTACAGTTTGCTTTGATGAAGTGAGACGCGTCTCTAGTTGTTGAAGATAAATATGTAATCTGTGTAGTTTGTGCATGCGTGATATGATGACTTGTGTTGTGAATATTTGGTGGTCCATTTACATGTAAACCTCCCAAAACAAACTGAAGTGCTGAAAAAATAATAATCCACATTGTTCATTTGCACTACAAGCATTGAATATTGACTGACATAAAAAAGAGACCAAATTGATATATATTGTCTGCCCATAAGTAACTACAAATATGCAATTTGAAAACAAATAGGTTTTATATAGAATGAAATTTTGAAAACCAGAAATGAAAGTACTTGACTGGCACAGTGCTGCATGTTTGTTACTACAAGAAGTTGGCGTCAATCCCCAGCCACCTCTCTGTCTGTATTGCAAAGCAATGCACAACTTTTCCCGCGTTGACAAGAAAGGAATATGACGTTTCATAGACATGCCAATTGTTGAACCTAAAAGAACAATTATCAATTCACCTGTAAGTACTTAGCAATTAGTAGATCCACATGAAAGCACTACATGTATGAGTGATGTATTCAGTATTTGGTATTTGGAAGCTCTAGGGGGTATGTCTCATGCAACGTTATCAAAATTTATATAATTTTGATTAAGCATTTATTGTGTACCTGAGGTTATAATTGTCCGCGTAAAATGTGGAGTAAGCACGGGTGAAATTATGTGAAGTAGGAATATATCTTCCATTGATTTATAAATTTCAACACCAATGCATTATTGCACATAAATGAAACTTAAGGCGGTGGAACTTGTTATTGATAACAATTTCAATACACGTGTCATATCTATTATGAATTATGTCGAAAATCATGTCAGACGATGGGCTAAATATGAAAAAGAAGAACTTGACACCTTGTTGAAATGGATAAAAAGTTTAAGAGGAATATTAAAATCACGTATTAGACACATCAAAACTATAGTGCGTACCATCCTTTTGAGTTTAGTAAACCAGAAGTGAATTAGATAGGTTACATGAGGATTCCAGCTGACAATGCTTGCAACAACATTGTCTTGTTTGTAATGCTCATTATTACAACTGTATTTTAAAAAGAACATTGCATTGATCATGCTTCAGTTTTAAACATATTTTAATATCCCAGTCAAGGGACGAATGAATAAGAGTTACCGTACTTATACTGAATTCCTAAACTTCAAAAAAAAAACTCTTACAAAGAAAGATACATTACTGGATCCAGTGAATGTTCTAACAAGCCCCTATCTTTGCTCCTCACGAAAATATCAACAGTTGTGAAGGATAAACTTCAAACGTATTATGCCACAACATATGCCAGAGGTAGTGTAAATCAAATGTGAATTCTAAAAAACTTTGAAATCACAAAACTTTTCTCAAATCAATAACATCAAAACATATGACTTCTCAACACTTTAGACGACCATTTTTCATGATGAATTAAAGACTAGACTTTTTGATATCATAGATAGTTGCTTCTTCAACAAAAATGGAAAAAGGAAATATTCATATTTAATGATTAGTTATTCAAAAAAATACTTATTTAAACACTAGTTTGATTCGTTTCGATATATCCCAGTGATTTCGAAATAAGACATCACAGAGTCTTCCACATCTTCTTCGTACTTTGATATTTTATTGAACATAGATGTTAACGGCAAACTAACAACTCAAGTTTATGACAAACGGGATGACTTCAGCTTCTTCATCGTCGACTTCCCATTTTTTGTAGCAATATTCCATTAACATCTGTATATGGTGTTTATGGTTCTCAACTAATTCGATACAGAGGAGCTTGTTCCACATATGATCAGATTTTAAATCGAGGCAAGTTACTGACAAACAAGTTGACGTTACAAAGGTTTCAACAGTTTCTTTTAAAATCACCAGTTTCGCAAATTCTAGGATCGTTATAATGATCTAGTTTACCAATACAACCTGCCATTGGATCAAATTTTCCTAATGTGTTTCATACCAATCATTAGACCGTTCTATACACACTGAGTTTTACAACGGATTACTCCATTTACTTGATCAAGATGTAGGGTTTTTTGCAGATGTGATCAGTTGACAGGGGGTCTTTCTCCTAGGCACTTGATCCCCCCCCCTCTGGTATATCCAGGGTCCGTGTTTTTCCAACTCTTAGTTTTGTATTCATTATAGGAGTTATGACATTGATCAAAGTTCGTTATCTTCATCTTTTTATTATGCACATTCTTCGACTCAAAAGACCGTACTGTTGTTTACACACTCTGACAGCTGTTCGATATTGATACCCACAGGACGTGCTGCTTTCAATGGGTTACTAAATTATTCTAAGGGTTGTACAGTAATAACGTCATGAGAGATTATGCAGATAATGCGCTAAAATTATGCCACCGCAAAATATCGTGATATTCAGCCGTTGCTTTCTAGGTAAAAGTCGAATTCAATAAAAATCACATGCAGTGACAATGCCAGTGTTTCTATGAATAATTCCTTACTTCCGTATTTGTATCAGTGCTGAATAATTTACTTTGAATGTCCTGTTGTCGAGATAACGTTAAATTCGCGAGAGCAATTCAATTAAAAATGTAATCTATATGTCTATATGCAGCATTGCTCCAGATCATCAAATCGATTAAGCCTCTCGAACCATTGACCCCTACGTACAGCTAGATGAGATCAATTTTGTTAATTTTCAAGATAATTAGCTTCATTTACTGCTCGTATCTCGTTCTTTACGCTAAATTTATGACAATTTCTAGCAATAAAATTTCATCGTCCTTAACACTTTCTATCCCCCATTCACCCAGTAAATGATTATTGCCTTGTCAATAGACCTTATCTAAGTTTAACTCACCGTCGGTCCAGATTTGCCGCGTCCTTGTCAATCCAGTCCAGTAATAAACATTCGAAAGATTCAGATTATGATGACGCATGGCGTCGCGGTCCACTAGATGCCCGTGCATCTGATTGCATTTGTAGCTGGCTGTGTACCAGTCAGTTTTCTCCGATACAACGTACAGACAAGGAGTTGGTTGGTTCAGCCAATCACACATGGCACTTTCATCTACAAATAACATATATTGGCACTAACTTAAAGATTCAATAGACATTAAGACATTAGGGAAGTTTATTTATGAGCAAAGTCGCAAGAAAATTTTGTTAAGTGTATTCATTGATGACGAAGATAAAAAATCGAATCCGAAAGTGGAGGGTCTGTTGAAGCGCACATTAATGAGTCAGATTGCACTGCGTGCATTTGACTATTTTCACTTCAAATTCAACAACTAGCTAATTCATATATACGGCTTGTTATAACTGGCATGATTGACAGTACTATATCCTAAATTTTAGAATTAACAATAAATTATGGGGTTCTTGTCGAAATTATCCATAGAGTTCTGTTCGTGGAATTTAAGGATGGATGAAGTTTATATATAGATTTCTTAAAAAATATTTACCTAGTATTACGTCTTCAAAACATAAAAACGCTTTACGTATCAGTTAATACTTAATCCCTAAAATTACTGGTAACAAACTTAGATGTTTAGATGGGGGGTGGTCGCCAATAAAAAAAACCCACTGTTTTATGCGTAAAGGGATATATCCTAGGATAGGAGTTCGTAAGTTTACAACGTTTTACTACAATGAAAAAATAGTGAATAAAATGTCCACTTCTAGTCACATAATTTTCTCTTTTTGAAAATTAACATACTTTTCATCATTGAAAGTGGGATACTTTAGGTGGTTTACATTGAAAAAAGAAATGCTACGTTGAAAATACTAATCATATAATTGTCAAAAAGAATTTTTAATTAATGTGTAGCTGGTCCTGGTTAGAATTGATACTACAGGTCCTCCTTGAAATGAAATTTATACTCGTCAAAACATTTACATGCAATTAATTCCGTCATGCAGTAAATCATTTTTTAGTAACGTTACTAAAAGATAATCAACGAATAATCAAATTTCTTCCTTCCAGATTAGAATTATAATAATATTTTGTAATACGCAGGCTCTACTCACTGACATTGCAGATAAACTCGTGTTCTTGTCTGCAATACTCAGTGGTCCAGACATATTGCTTATTGAAAGTCATCAGCAGGGCGCAGTCCTTCCCGTATCTTTGTATCGTTGGTTCATGTAAACCCCATTCTACAGAATCTGTCAAAATATGGAAAAGAAAAATGAAACATAAAATCTTTCCGATATAATGAAATATTTTAATCAGATTTCAAAAAGGGATTTGGTTGCAAACAGACCCCATGTTGGAAAGACGGAGGAACGATTCGGTCCACCACAGAACTCCTCGGGGTTGCCTGCACACGTGGTATTGCATTCATAGATTGGAGCTTTTTGGAGGATCGAGGTGTCATATAGACAGTAACATTTACGACCCTGTCAAAATGTTCGCAATAAGTAGCAGACCACTGATTGAATACAGTATTCGAAGAAAAATAAAACACACTATTAATAAACTGAGTAAATGCATAATTGATATTATATATTGTCATAACAAAAAAAAAATATATGAAATTCAAACAAAAACTTAAAACTACCTGAAGAGCAGCGAATTGTCGCTTGAGTGCGATTTTGCAGAATGCGGTGCAGAGTTCGGGGTGGTTATTATGGAGAACAGTGTACACCGCCAGCGTCAGGTTTCCTTGGAAACACCCGGTGATCCTGCCAATCTGAGGTCTCTGATCTACGTGTATATATGCCATGACGTATGTAATTGGTTGATTGAGATTATGTTAGCATGCAAGTAATAAAAAAATGAGATCATGATCTTTCAGATCTGTCCTTGTTAGAAAAAGCAATACGAGGATGAATGTGAAATGAATGTAAATATAAAATAAAAGTACGTGTAAATTTGAATGGTTTTAAATCTAGATAAAGGTAAAATTTGATAACGGATGTGCAGGAGATTGGAGAAAAAAAAAATAATAACAAAAAAAAAAAAAAAAAAGGTACAAAACAAAACAAAACGTAGCTGCAGACCTATAGCTCTCTGGGAAAATGTTGGGGCAGATCAGAGCTGTAATGAATATGTGAAGGTATGTTTAGACACAAGTATAGTGAAAAAATATATTAGGAATTTTTTTATATAAATTTTTGAGACGGCGATGCAAGAATACAACGATATAGGGCTTTCACCTGTGCGCATATTTTTTTTTTTGCGCCATACATTGCAGGTTTTTATAAGGGGTGGATCTGCAATTCTCTAGTCTGTCCCAATATTTTCCTGGAGAGCTGTGGATATACAGCTAAATACAATGATATGATTATTCATGAATGTGAAAAGCTATAATAAATCCATTTATGAAATATTAAATTTCATTTTTGAAAAATTATGAGGGCATGAAATGTGACGCTTTACGCCAGCATACTTCATTCATGAAGCGCGTTATAGCGCTTCATAAAGTATGATCACGTGAGGCGTCGCTGTCGATACCCTCTTACGATTTTATTTTTAATATTTACATTTCGCTTTCAATTCTGACGGAATATTCCCAGCCATTTAATTAGCAGTACTTTAGGCCAATATTTTTTTTATTATCTGTTTTACGGGAGGGCCGACCCAAATTTTGGCAAAATTGAAATAAAAATAAAAGTGCCCATTCGTTGTAATTTTTTTTATTTCATCCGCCGACCGTTCCATTTTCAGTGAGAAAAAAATAAAACGTCAGTCTAGTTCCTATCCTCACCACTCGCAATCACTCCATTGGAGTGATTAATGAGTGGCAGGGACTAATAAGGGTGTTTATAAAAGGAGACTTTTTATTGGCAGATTCCACGGATATCATCCAATCAGAGACATCGAAACGCATGACGATATTACTTCGAAAATGAAACCGAAGCGCCGAGATGTCAGCCTCAGCTTAGGATATGAGACATTTGGTTATTCAAGATTGTTACTGTTGACCACAATGGTAAAACTTTAAAGTAATCGAAAAAAGGATTCTCGCTTTCCCTATCAATGACATGATTAACGAGATGGACGATTCTGTGGCCGTTATGGTGATGGTTACGTTGAAGTTGACAGCACTGTTACGAAATCTCAGCTGAGATTCCGCTCGGTTGGCTATTTGAACTAGTAAATTAAGGCGTCAGTCCAAATATCCAGCCGAACCGAATCTCAACCAAAATAATATCACTAAATATTTCATTGAAACACTTTATAGATTTTTAAATACTCTGTTTTTGTTTATAAAAGTACAAGACTGAGAATTTAACAGGACTTATGACGGAGGAAATTCCGATGCAATTGCTCCAAAATAAAATCGATCTATATATAATTATATCAATTAAATGATGACATCTTACATAAACAAGCCACTTATTAACAGTAGGACAGTGACAGTGCCTTGAATAAAGAGTTCCACAAGCTTGAAGATGAACTGTCTCGAACAGGTCCAGCACAATCTCTATATTTAGCTACATAGCTTCCTTAAGCTATATAGCTCTATAAAGCTGTTTGAAATAGCTTGATTTAGCTATTTCAAAGCTTTCGTGAAATTTATTTCTAAAAGCATAAAACTCAAATTTCATCGAGTGAACATATTTCAACCTTGTACTCCATAAAGCACAATGTAAACAAAAAATAAGAAGAAAAATTTGATTCAAAATCGTCAGATATTACAAACTTTGATCACTGTATCTGTGCAGAATTCTGTGCTCTTGATGAAGAAGAATTTTATACATATTTGTTAGGTAAAGCCCCAACATATCCCCTTTCAAAACAAGAGGAGAGATATTTACTACTTCTATGTGGGAATTATCTAATAAAAGTATTTGCCATGTACAAAAGAAACATATGTAATTAAAACTAAAATAGGCTAGTACTACACTGAGTTCTTTTACCTTACTAGCAATTTCTTTATCTACTTCTATCCATGTGATGTTCTTTCCTTTCTTATTTGTTCTCACACTCTCATAATTGTATATATGTTATGCCATATGATTTATTGTTAATGTACTATATGTATTTACTATGTACTCTCTGCAAAGAGGAATAAAATATTGAATGAATGAATGGATGATTAGTTCAAAGTTTAAACATGCTCAAAAATTATCATGCGACTCTATGGCTATGTCATTTCATTTACAAAATTCAATCTGATTTCAATGTAAGCTAGCTAAATCAAGCCATTCCAAATAGCTTTATATGGCTTAATAAAGCTATACAGCGAAATATAGAGATTGTGCTGGACCTGTAGGAATTAGAGGGGGGGGGGAGTAAAATTTTCCCTCTATTTAATGATTTTATTTTATTTTTTAGACCGACTGCTTGAATTTATAGCTTTTAATTTTATTTTTATTTCGACCCCCCGACCCAATTTAAAAAAAATTCCCGTAAAACAAATAATTAAAAAAAATGGTCTTATTAAGATTCATACGCACATTGTTCATATTCATGAGCAAATGACTATCATTTCAATTGGAAAAGAAATCGAAAATTGGAAACGATATCGAAAAAAAAAAATGAATGTATTTTTTACATATGAAATGAGTGACTGGTTGGTGTAGTAAAACTGGCGCTAACTGCTCCAGTCGTATGGTGCACGTACTCACCGTGTGACCACACCCACTGAGATTTAATCTCCCTGCCTCCAATCCAAAACGTGACGAGACTTCTATTGGTGTAGCTATTTAGTTGTCGTTCAACACGAAACATTTCCTCTTCATTTTTGAATGTAGCAAGTTTTTCGTCATTTTTCCCGCAGTTTCTTTCGGCAGCTTGCCAGGACTGAGGTTTTGGAAAAACATTTACTACCTTTTCTTTAAAATTGTGTTCAGATGAAGCACCACGACCTAAATGGAAATGGAATATGATAACATGCTACATTTATAATACTAGAATATACAAATAAATTCCTTATGTTCCTTCCTGCAAGGTCGTTATAATTTTATTTTGATCTGTATGTCTGTCTCTTGCCAGAATGTCGTTAACTAAAGATGGGAATAAATCTGGGGATGGCGGGTTTAAGGCAAATCGTGCTGTCTTTGAATGTTGTCATAGCATCAACGTTCACAGCGTTCGGTATACCGGCAATATATAAATATGTATTAGACAATTCAAGAAATACTTAAAAGGGGCATAATTTTCATTAGTTTAAATTTTGTTAGTCATAATATTAAGAATTTTAGTATGTAGTATCTCGAAAAAATCACACTAACCTATCATTCTTCCACAATGAATATTAGGTATAGATACAGTATCTAGATTTGTTTTGTAGGAGATAGATTCTAGTAATATTTGTGGATAGTCGTCGAGGCTAATTATACAAATGACCTCTATCTGATTATACAAATGACCTCTATCTTTTTTTATTGTTTTCCCCATAAATGTCTAAACAATCTAAACTTCATTCCTTAAATGATACATTGATAAAAATTGCAACCAAATTTGTTTTCAATCAACCAAATGTCTTTCATTTCACTCCCAAAGAAAACAAAAGAGAAAAGGTAAAAAATGAATAAAGGAATATAAAATAAATGTATTGAAATCTGATACGGAAATAATTAGTCTAAATAATTCTTACCTAAAAACAAAATTATTAGAATACATCCTACTGATATCATTGTGGTCGTGTCAAAAAGGATGAACATCATATGCTCATGTAGACCTGCTAGCTCATGTGACTAAGTACTTTGGATTTTAGTTACTGTTATTTTGAGAGGTTGATACTAAACGGCCACGCACGGAGAGCGGAACCAGCATCTTCAGAATAAGGCCAGAAATTAACTAAGGCAGACGACGCTTACATTACGTAGAACTGAAATGCAAACGACAATAAATACTTATGTACTTATCTACTCGCCAGACAGACGACTACTGTTCATAAATTTGATAGTTATTTCCTATCTGCTTCAAATATTTCGTGAGGATAACAGAATTTCATTGTATTATTTAAACCTAAAAGCGTGCAATCGGTTACTAAGAAGCACTTGGTGTGCTCTTAAGTAGCGAGAAAGCGAGAGCAAAACAATCTAAAAGAAGGTATTTATTTGAAGGTATTTTAATGCTTCTAAATAAACCGAAAATCTTAGAACGTACCGTAATAGTATACACCGTAAGCAATATGTATTTGTTTATTATATGTATAAACCTATGTTCCTCTACGTGAGACGCCGATCGATAAAGCTGGAATCAGTGGGCATGGTATCCAATATATTAGCTAGTAAATGTATTCAAATTTCAATCAGCTAATGCTAGATATTTACCAGTAGCTCAAATGTTACAACCGGTCATTCGTACATTAAAGGCAAAGTGATATTCCTTGTATTGTCAAACTATTTGTAGCGATCAATAGCGGCCTATAAAGCACTCCAAGGCTGCTTTCACTTCCAGAGCTATTAGAAGCGTTCCACGAGGAGAAACCCACACACTCTCTCTCATTCTTTTTCTCTCTTCCAAACACAGACAGACAGACTAACAATGTTTTGTGTGAAGCCCGGATTGGTTGTTGTCTGTTTGTTTGTCCTCGGTGTGGAGTCCTATTGGTACCAGTATTACAACCATGGGCCCTTATTTCAAAAAAATTGGAAACTTCACCGAAGAAGTCTAAATGTGAGTTGTATTTTATCTTTTCCCCCTCAAGTATCATCACTGGTAATTTGCATAAGTCGTCTAAGATTGTATAAAGTAATCAATGCAGAAAGTGAAAGCAGTTGTAAACTTTTTTTTTTTCGTAGTGCATTTTGGACAAGTCAGATTTAAATATTTTGAAATGTACTAATTTCAGATTTAAATATTTTAAAATGTAGTAGTTTTCATAATCTCTCTCTCTCTCTCTCTCTCTCTCTCTCTCTCTCTCTCTCTGGCAGTCTATTACATTTGTGTGTTCATAAAAAGGTTTAAGTTTCGCATTGAATTCTTGAAAATAAGATTTAAATACGGAAAAGAAAGTCGAATGATGCTTCAACAGCGCGGATTACCATGTAAAAGTTTCTTGTACATATATCGCAGTGAGGTAGATCAAAGAGGTACAGGAAACTGAAAGTGGGGTAGATTAAGGAGATATGGTGGTATATCGGGGAGATGTAATACTACAAATGGGGTAGATTAAGGAGATGTGGTGGTATATCGGGGAGATGTAATACTACAAATGGGGTAGATTAAGGAGATGTGATGCTGAAAGGGGGGTTGGGGGTTGGAGGAGGTGAGGAGTAGATTACGGAAGTGTTATACGGAAACAGGGGTAATTAATTTTCATTCTAATTATATTTTTTGTATGTACAGCTACAATGTATATGAAAAATTATAACACAAAAATTTCGAGTCCATTGTAAATTGATGAGCCAGGTGGTAATAAAGTTGACCCTTTTGTACTTAAAATTCATCTTGGGGCCTTTTTTTTTCTTCAGATTTGTTAATATTGCATTGATTGGTGCGATTACAGCACGGACTTGAAGGTGTTGAAAGTCTATGTTTATTTCCCCCAAAAGTTTTGCACTTCCGAAGTCGAAAATTAAGTCTGCTAAATATATCTTACAAATTATTTAAGACTCGTCTGCGTCATTGATGGTCACGTGATTTTCTCAGTATGATGGAATCTAATATTGCGTGGTCGATACTACATGTAAAATATCTATATGTAGTTAATGTTAGAAGTGGATAAATATCCTAATCTATTAATTTTAACAAATAAACTAAAAGGAGGTCTTTATAATTGTGGAAAACAGCATTCTAGAAACAAAGTGAAAGATAATTTAATAAAAATGTTTCTGTTTCATAGAAAGTGTGACTTCCGAATTTTGTTTCAGAGGTGCATATTATTTAAATTTATAATTAAACTGTAACGTGCAAATCCCATCTAGCAGTCGGGCGATCGCATATGATTTCGTTTCTTGTTTATAGCTTCGCTGAACTTCAGTTATTTCCTTTTTTTAAATCCCACATTTCAGATTTGAAGTTGTAGACATTGTGGAATAATTCACAACGTTTTAACGAATCCCACACAGAGTGTATTCTATACAGTTGTATGGTCTAGTGGCAATACTGCTTGTCGAGCACATTACTTGTAAACAGGTTCGAATCCTGGATTGGACGATTAAGATTGTTTCCTGTATTAAGCATTACATTTATCATCTACCAACTATGAATAGTTTTTCACATGAAAAGTAGTACTGGATATCTGATATCTGTTACAGAATCCACTAGTATATAACGGAAACGGAACTGATAAATAGATAAGTCTGCATAGATTTTCATGCTTTTTCATCTGTATAGCCCTCCGCCTTTAAATATAGCCCCTTTCCAAATTGTATCTAAATTGTATTTAAGTACAAAAATAAAATGCAGTTTTTTATTTTGTGATTATAAAGTCGTGGGTAAAACCTTTATGTATATGATTGAAATAGAATCCATACACTTTAATAGTAACAATACTTACATATTTTGTAAATGTATACCCTCATTTCTTCATCTCTACTTAAGAATGTAAAGAAATGATCTGCTGTTTTCAATGCTCACTACAATTCTACTTGTATACTATTATACCTGAAAATCAATTACATTAGTGTGTTTCTAGCAAAAGCATTCAAGGAATAAATTTCAAAAAGCATCATCACTTACTTCTGCTAAATAAATGGTGTCAATAATCGGAAATTATGAATTTACAGAACAACTTTGTCTTTAACAAGCAATAACTAAAATGTAAACATTTGAATATTAGATTAGTTAAAGGATGATGTCGATTATGTAAAACAGCAAACTTCACGTGCGCTATCTGTTCCTTGCGTAATGGGGCTCTAAATAATTTATAATAGTAAATTTTTGTGAAATATAGTTTCCTGTTGTAGTAAAAATGCTAAATAAATTTTCTGTAATAAAAACTTTTGATTTCCCATAGTATTTGTAAATTCTCTGATACTACAATTAACCATAGTACTTAATTTGAACATATTTTATTGTATATAATATATACAAAAGGATCAGAAGCGAGTTCGTATAACTTACGAGTTCTTCTCTTTAAAATGTAATAATACACAATTATCTTTGAAAATTTGTGTACAGAGAATACAATCATGGTACATATATAGGTAGTAGTACAATATAAGCATCAGCTGAATCTGTTAGTTTCATGAATATACGCCTGAACATAAGAAAAAAATACCATTATTTAGTTTGGTAGATAAAACAGTATCACCCTAAAGTAGAAGATGTGAACTAGAGTGCATGTACTTCTAGTTTTACTATGAACAAAAATCGTGTAAAAATATATGATATTATCAATAAGTTTAGAAATATTTTTAATTATTTATTTGAGTGGAGTAAATACTCCGACAAAATAAACATTGAAACTTTAGTGTTTAGTGTTTTAAAAACTTGAATGCGTTGATTTCCTGTAGTAAAACGTTGATTTTTTTTTTTTTTTAATTTCTTCTACATCAATACCAAATAAATCCACATTATTCCAGGTAGGTTATACTTTAACAATTTTCATTGAATGTCTTTTTCTGTTTGAAAAAATGAGAGAGAGAGAGGATTCTCCATGAAAAATTCATCCAGAACACAATTTATCCCCTTAGGCAATAATGGTAAGTCGGTTTTTGTTAACTTTCAAGAGTGAATAAACTTTTTCTCTTTCCTATTAGCTATATTAATTCTCAACCTACAAGGATATATTCGACGATAGATAATGCATTATCTGGGGATTTCGGGAATCAATATGTGAACGTCATTACTGACGAGCACAAAATTCGAAATCGGCAGCGATGACACGTCCGAGTATCGATGCATCTTAATTGCTGAAATAAATCAGTGTTCAGATATACCGAATTGTTTCGTGTGGACGTCATGATATGCCAGGTGAATTCATCCTACTTAATGACGTGTTACCTAATTTTCAGATAACTCTCTTTTTTCCTTAAGATTACCAATTACAAAATTAATTCGATTAATTACTTTGTTGTATAGTCAATTATTTCGGAAATATTTGTTTGTCGAACTACTAGTATGCGATATTAAAGATGTTTTTCTACCGACACTCAAGACGTTAAATAGGACTCAATGCAAAACTCTGTAAGGTATAGTTTAACGTTGAATTGTACTTTCACTGCATTAATTTTAGATATGAAGTGTACTTAACGTTTGCGGTTACGCGAAAGTTTACAAGCAAACTATAATGTAAAACAAGAGCCTCGGAAAGCGTGACCTCCCCTCACAACGTGGCATATAGTAATGTAATACTCTTGCCACTTGAAATCATAAGCATAACAAAAGTTTGGAATTTCCATTGCAGTAACCTTGAACTTTTATATTCAAACTTAAAACCGGAAGGAACCAATGCCTTGGTATAAAATTGCATGTAAAATCACAAACAAATACTGATTGACAGGAAACACGACCAGTGACATTTACCTTTACGATCTTCTTGAAAACCAGTCGGCATCTATATCTTCATTCATTGAAAGTTTGATACAAATGATAAGAAATATAAATGCATACGCAGAATTTCTCAAAGTTCTGTCATTGACACTGTGGTTTTGTTAACGGTTCCCTGAAATTCAATGACGGGTACGATATGTAAAATCAAGGACAGGTACGATATGTGCACAAAGTAACAATCTTGCAACTTTGATAAATGTAGCTAACATATTGTACACGAAAAAGTTTGGAATTATCCAACTTCGACCTTTCATCTGTAATCTTTCAAACCATTAGCAACCAATGAATGTACAAAAGGTATAATTTTTTTATAGATTGAGAGAGAAAAAATTGGATAAAATATGCAGCTTAATATTGTACACAAAACTTCTGGAATTTGCCTTTCAAACTTTTAACAAAGATCTCTGTTTAAAATTCGGGAAACTTTGGGTGAGAAGTCTGTCTAAAAGAAGCTTCGGAATTTTTACTGCAATGCACATTTACCTTTCATTCACAACACTGAAAATCATTAGGAACCAAAGATTTCATACAGGCCATGATTCCTGCAAGTCTGACAAAATGTAGATGAAAAATTCTGCTTAAATTTTGTGCACTAAATCTTTCGGGATTTCCTTATCAATTACTTTGACCTTTCATATGTAATCTTGAAAAGCATAGGAACCAAGGTCTTAATACAGGATAAAATTTCAGCAAATCTGATAAGACCAAAGGGAAGGGAACGTAGCATAAAAATTTTGCATATAACAATTTTAGGAATTTTTCTTTTTTGACTAACGTGACACCTTAAGTCATAACCATTATAACCAAAGGGAGATAAGCACTTTATCTAAGGTATCTTTCATTCAAGTTTGATAAAGATCAGATGTAGCTTAAAGCAAAAACACAAGTATACAAACGAATAAGTTACTATATCCCTTCCCAATTCGGTTGTGGGGAGGAAATAAGATAATAAATGTAACATTCACATAAAAATCTATGGACAGTTTTAGAAATAACTCAGATAAGGATTGGTTTAGACATTGATCTCTAGAAATCGCAGATTGTAAAATCAAAATAAAATATTAGTAATAGTTTAAAAGCATAAGGACATACACCGTTAAAAGCCTAAGGACATACACCGTTATACACCTATGTCATCACCAGTAATACTCAGTATTTGGTTGAGTGTAAAGCACTTATAATTCATACTAAAATACCAATAATCTTAAAATGAAAAAATGGTAAAGATAACGAGAAGCGACCACTCTCATAAATCCTATAAAGAATACAGATTTGAAGGCAAGGCAAATTGGATCTCTGAAAACAACAGAGGCGGGATCAGGTACCTAGGAGAAGTAAGTATCCTCTGTTGACCGGTCACACCTGCATGGAACCCTCTGTCTTTATCGGACAAACAGAGCAATCTTCGGTCAAAATCAGTAAATAAAGAATTGCCTAACAATTGGCATGAAAGCAATAGATCTGATGACTGGTTTAATTTGCAAATAAGCTCATGATAACTCACATAAAATTTACGAAATGCTGACTTTAAACGAGATTGTTGAAATTCCTGTAACAAATTTATTCGTCAGTTGCCTGTATCGGTTTAAAAACTGATCATGCGCAGAATATGCTCTCGCGTATCGAATCAGTTGAGAGACATAAACACCACATGCTGGTGATAATGGAATATTGCTACATAAATACATGAAGTTGACTATGGAGAAGCTGAGGTAGGCATTTGTCATAAAGCTGAGTCGTTTGTTTGAATTTAACGTCCATGTTCAGTAAAATATACCGATTGAAGTTAATGTGGAAGAAATGGAACCCATTCTGATGAAAAATTGAATTCTTCGGTCCATCTTCTTAAAAATGACAACTTTTGAGACCTGGCGAGAGGTACCAGACAGGTATTATCACCAATGATTTACTATAAATGACTCACTTACGTAATGCCATAAGGTAGGTTTACATGGACGACTGGAAGGGGATCTTGTCTTCAGGCATTTTAAAATATGTTTGAAAGCTTTTTCCAATACTACTAATAATAAACTTACAGGAATAAATATGTCATCCAGGAACACACACACACACATACACACACACACACGATTAAGTATATACTCGACTAGTTTCTTCAAATATATATATAGCTATATATGGAATATATGAGAGAGAGAGAGAGAGAGAGAGAGAGAGAGAGAGAGAGAGAGAGAGAGAGAGAGAGAGAGACTTATAATCTGACGTAGAGTCGAGAATTAAAAAAATCATTTGAAAGAAACATCAAGCATAAATTGTAGGCTAGCCTTGATGTTGCGAAAAATACACCTAAAAGTCTCTATGTGAAAATTCTCGAATGGGACAAAAATCAAACAAATAACAAGAACCTGACGGATTTTTATTTTATCATGTATATGGAGAAGTCTTGCAATGAGACGTTGTTATTCTTCCAGTAGATTTATTTTGTTTCTAAATGAGTTATGACGTTTGAAACCTGATATGGTATCCAAATATGATTCTGTTATGAAAAACATTTTCAATGATTTCCTGAGTAATCTTCGTTGTCTTTATTAGGCATTATTTTCTTCTTTTGTCTGAAAATGACGGGCGACGAAAAGCTATTAGTGTCTGTAGTTGATGTATACCTCATACAATAAAATGGTGAAAGATGTATTGTTTTCATTAAAGGATTTCTGATTGAAAATAAGATCTACTGTGGCAAATGCCTGCTAATCTACATCATTATAAATGGCTATTTGGGTGTGTCTGATTTTGTCTAAAGGTAGGAAGGGGGTGCGAATTCTTCTGATGATTTCCTAGATTTTGAAATGTTTGCACTTTATCGAAAGAGATCATGAAAAAGATGCCTCACAAAATATAATGTTATTTCCTCTGCACCCTGCATAGAAATCTTCGCTCCAGTATGGTTTTAATGTAAAATGTATAGGATCAAAATCATGGGAGGGGAAATACTAAGCCCCTTATGAACAAGAGAAAAATGCATTTAGCAGATTGCTATATTACTTTTCAAGGACTTTCAAATCATACACTCTTTGAAAATGTCTGTGTCTTTTAAAAGAACACTAAGTCATTTAGCTTGTAAACATGCTAACATAAAGAACTTTTGCCAAAATTCTATTGAGTTACTAGAAATAGCATATTGAGACGTTATTTTTCTGTGCACATACATCGATGATGCAAGATCCCTCCATAAATTATATCTCCGAGATCAAAATTTCGTTTTCTCAATCAATTTCATTGGATCACCTCAATGCTTATTTTTGCACATTGATCTCAATAAGCTTCAAGGAATTTGAATAGGTTCTGATTACAACAAACCAACAGCAATCCTTCTTTTACAGGGAAAGTGTTCCGACAATTCAATTTGCACCCACGGTGATATGCAAAACCCCCTCTGATGGAATGCACACGGTAATGATGAAAGATTAGCATGCATTCTGAAAACCGCATCCTTCAAGGATAGATAATTTCCCTATTCATTTCTGTCGCTTATATTAATGAATGGGGTACCGTGAGTGTCGTTTGATTTGCATACTTGTGGGAAATTCTCGTTAGTAGGGAAAATTAATACCAAAAACGGATCATTGCAAAAGCGTCACCTAATTTAATTCTGTCGTGGTTATGAGACTTGAATCCATATCTGTGTTGTGATGTGCTTCTGTTCGATTTTACTTCGCCAGATTTCCAAACATTTTCATCAACTTTTATAACTACATTGCAACACTGAATGAAAAAAATGAAGTAGTATTCTAAACATTTAGCAGTCTGTATAAAAGAAATTTTCATGCAGGTCTTCTTGAATTATTTAATTTCAAAGAGATTGCTTCTCAACATGATGCATATGTATCATATATTTTTCAGGTCATTTGTATACTCTCACCGCTAACATTGGGAGAGGCATATAGTATAACCCGTGGTTTTTCGTCCGGGTTAATTTGAGATTGTGTGGTGAAGGCCTCACCTGGGATTGTTTTTATGGTCACGGGTCAAAGGGTGTGGCTGCTGATACTGAAAGTAAAAGAATAGTTTCCCACCTTTATTTTGAGAACGCTTTGTAGTTGAGTGTTCACACGTATATGATGGGTTGGTATGATGAAGAGATTGACTGGGGTTAATTTTGAAGTCATGTGTTGAAAGGGTGTGGCTGTTAAAATTTGTTGTGAGTTGGAGTTCGTATTTGATTATCAAAAGCTTTTTATGCTAAACATGAGTGATTTTACTTAATAAATGATGAAAATCTGTAATTTCATAACTTTATTGAACAAAAGCAATTGAAGACATCAACTTTAGTTTGTCTCACGAAGTGGTCATTTGAGTCATTCAGACACATGTAGTTCAAGAAATATGTACATACGATAACAAAACAAATGCAGTGAAAGTATGTCCCCGCTTGGAGTTATATTTCTTTGATTTTAACTTCCAGAAGTCAATGTGACCTCTTTGAACTGGTGGCATTGGACTTTGATCTCAATACAATTGGGGGACATTCTTCTGTACATTTTAAATAGAGATTTGTAATGTGAAGTTCCATTCATACAGCTCAAATAGCATAAGTGATATCGCCCGGAAACTATTTCTCTGAATGTAGCATATGAGATATCGCCCGAAAACTATTTTTCTTTATGTGATCTTAATTCGGGACATCAAAACAAAAGGATTTATCCTTTATGTGAGGCATGCATTACTGTACTTCGTGTTCAATTCTATCGCTAAAACTCACAGTCTTTGAGATTTTATTTGGAAACCATTTCTTCCCAATATGACTTTGTCAATTACCCCGTGCTTCCAGTGTTTATATAACCCCATAATTTGAATATTGTAAATATAACTCTGGCCGAGGCTTTCAGCTTTGCAGCTTCATATTTTTTTTTTTTTTATAAATGTATGTTCCTTGTTACATCAAAGTTAAATGATGTCCTACATGTACAAAGAAATATGAATGCGAGGAACCACAAATTCGGTAATATTTAATTAATGGTTCTCACGTGACCCTCATTTGTCCTTTTAAAATTACTTTCTTTATTGAAAGCAAAGCTTACGTTTGGTCCATGAATAGTGAATGTATCATGTGTATATCATTTACAGGGGAGACATGAAGGGGATCCCTAGATGTAAAATCAAATTTTGTGTGTACAGAGGAAGATTCGCACAGTCCCACGATGTTTTTGAAATTAAAAAAAAAACAACAAACAAACAAACTAAAAATCCCCCCCCCAAAAAAAAACAAAAAAAACCCCCCAAAAAACCAGAAAACCAAAACACTGAAAAAAAAAGACAAATCGTAAAGTCAAAACGCAAAAGCAGACGATCGATACCTAATTTCTGACGTCAAGCTTCAAGAAATGACGCGAAATTGGTTGTAAATATCATCAACGTTTCATCACAAAAAATTGAAATTTTTCACATTTTAAGGGACCAAATGAAGTCCTTATGTATAATTATTCGCATGTTGAATTTACATGTATTTTATAACGGAACGGGTGGTAAGCATTCTATTTTTATTGAATAAACAATTTCAAAACATCAACCGACTCCATTATTGCTTGTGTAAATCTCTGCCAGCACTAAACATGCCAATAATGTTGTGCTTTATCTCGATCTATCATTGATCTTTCTCAAGAGGTAGGACATATTCCATATCTCATATCCAGAGGATGTAGTTATCTTCCGCAGTTTTTAAGGCGAAGCAATAAAATGTGAAGTCATTAATGTTCTTAAGCATCCATCACGGGTGAAAATGACATTTGTTGCAGTTATTACTGGACACAATACGGCAGATAATTGTCCGGATCAATCCTAAATGACAAGAGGAAATGATTTAATAGTGTCCAGCACGTTCTGATGTACTTCACTGCGCATCAGCGAAAGTTTTGGCTTTTTACTTGAAATTTCAAAAAAGCATTTATCATTTCTACTTTGCGTGTGGTATGCCTTCATACAATATTCAGTTATAACAAAAAATAAATAAAATAAAATAAAATAATTGCAATCACCACGTATATCCACAATGAAATGTATAATCTTTAACGCCCTCTTTCAACACCAAACTGTAACAGCAAAAACTGACCAGTCCTTTCTTTACATTTTTATATCTAAATCGCATGCTTTATAGATATTGGGTTTTTTTAGTGCTGGATCCACATGGAGTGGGGAGTTAAATTGGCCAATATAGTTACACAATTTGATTGAAATAAGATCTTTGATCCTCTCAGGTAACGTTATGTCGCTACACAAAGCGATATAAGATCAAAGCACAGGCGTTAGACGTTTTAAATATCTATAATTTTTTTTTTAAAAATGTCTTTCTGTAAACAAACTATTCACAAGGTATATCACGCCGCCATCTTGGTTTTCTTTTTCTACAAGCTGCATCGCTTGCAATTCTTGGCGAAAAGTTCGATATAACATTATAATTAGACTTCTATCGTTTAGAAGCAACTCTGTCATGGTCTTAGCTCTCGAATCGTCATGGTGAACTGGAAATAAAGTCCATTTATCGGCTACAATCAACATTCAAACATCGTCTTCTCAAATGCGAAAAATCAATAAAGGGGGGACGGAAGTTGACAAAATTTCGGGATAGCCCTTTTTTCATTGGTCTATAAAATTAAAAATAGTAAATATGTTAGATAGCGAGTTAATAGATCTTAAATACTATTCTATTGGTATATGCTTTTATTTCTTTTCTTATTTTTCCAAGGGCCTCCGTTGTAGAGTGGTTAGAGCATTGCGCTCAAAATCACAAGGCCTCTTACCTCTAGTAGGGGCGGGTTCGAATCTCGCTCGCGCTGATATATGTGAGAAAGTTTGCCAGTTTACTTTCGGAAGGTCGGTGGTCTCTTCCCGGGTACACTGTATCTGGGTTCTCTCCACCTACAAAAACTGGACGACACCAGATAACTGAAAAATTGTTGAGTGTGGCGGAAAACAACAAACAATCAATCAATCTTATTTTTTTAACGTTAAAGATGATAATTTCACTTATTGCATGCCTGCATTCGTTGTATTAAAATTAGTTGGAAGTAGTACGTAATAAGAAAGTTCAGAATTTACTGAATTAGCACCCGCACGTGTACATACACGCATACACATACTCTAAAACATTCACATTGATATTTATACAGCCAAATGTCTCTTTATTTTCAGTGTTGTCACAATGGATGACAAAACTTAGTGGGATCGGAATCGAAGCAAACCAAAATTTAAAAAAAAAAAAGCGGGGGAGGGGGGTCATAAGCATTTCCAATGTTATTATGGTATTGCGATAAATTTACTAAACTTCCCATGCCCCTGCCTGCTCTAAAACTACACAAAGTGTCTGAATTTTATTGTTTGCAGGGCTGCACAATAACCAGCATTCAGTGCCCCCCCCCCCCCCCCCCCCCCCTCCCGCTAAAACTTCAGAGGGTACATCAGCTAGGGAATTCTAATTTGCATATTTATGTCAACTCCCGTCCCCCCTTCACCGATTTTTCGCATTCGAGAAGCAGTAGATGTTTGACGGTTGATTATAGCCGATAAATGGACTTCATTTCCAGTTCACCATGACGATGCAAGAGGTAGGACCTTTACAGAGTTGCTTCTAAACATTAGGGGTCTAATTATAATGTTATATCGAACTTTTCGCCGAGAATTGCAAGCGATGCAGCTGGTAAAAGAAGAAAACCAAGATGGCGGCGTGACATACCTTGTTAATAGTTTGTTTACAGGAGGCAATATTTTTTATTATGAATATTTAAAACATCGAGCGCCTGTGGATCAAAGCTATTTTATAGGTACAGTACATCATCATGTAATTTTGTTTTCAGTGTGTTGAAACCGACGAGCAGTGTGGACATACTAGTCAATGTTGTGACGCGAAGAACGTATGCTTGAAGGACCAAGAGAAGTCAGTTTTAATGGGTAATGTCATTTTTTTCATATTTCAATTTATTGGTTTCCTGCTTTAAAAAAGCAGTGTGTGTGTGTGTGTGTGTGTGTGTGTGTGTGTGTGTGTGTGTGTGTGTGTGTTCACGTTATCATTAATTATTTTTAATTCTAAAAGGTCGTGGGATTGGAATTTGCAGAAACATTGAAAATCTGAAGGCTGGTCCAGAATTCCTCAAACCATTAGGTAACTTATGAGTACTAGTATTAGTTTCGGGTTGTTTTTATTAATTACATTAATAAAGCCGAGCAGTATTTCATTTTTATTCTTTGATGACTCGTTGACAGGAGCCAAGTGTTCGGACAGCACAGAATGCAGCGCTGGTCTCTGCTGCAGGGGGATCTTCCGTTTCCGGTTTGGCAAAGTTTATCGGTGTGCGAAAAGCGAAGGTCCATTCATGTGCATTTCCAGTGAAGAATTCGAGTTCTAAAATCAACTTTTCAAGTTCTTTATGTTCTCTACGTCACCATTTCAAATACTTACCTGTCAAAATGCTTTTAAAGTGTGGACTTCTGTTGAGCAAGCAGAGTTGAGATTTGCAAAATTAGCCTATATCTAACATAATAGTACGTAAACTGCATATAGATAAAAACACCACACGGATAAAGAGGGTCGATTTCATCGAAGTACCATAAAATGTCATTCATATACACAACTTTACATTTGTATAGAAATTTATTTCTAAGTATGCAAGCTACTCAAAAATAAACGCACTTAATCCTCCACGAAAATCGTTGTTGTTAAAGAATAATAATTTTCTATTACGTATACCATACTGTAAATAAAATATTAGCATCAGAAAAACGGTTGCTGTTCGTGTAGTTTTGGAGTTTCAGAGAGGAAAAAAAAGTCGGCAAACGATGGACCAGAAGAGAACTTCTGCTGTACTTGTCAACACAAAGTATCACTGATAAAATCTTGAAAGAGGTTCTCTGTCCTGGTTGTCAATTCAAAGTATCACTGATGTATAGTCTTGTCCTCATCAACGATTGATGATAAAAAGCGTTTTGATGATCAAGACTTGTAAAAGGTGGAAGACACTGACTTTGAGTCCATAAGTACATATCTGAGAACTGAAGAAGAGGGTGGTCCTTCCAATAATTAAACGGCCCTAGAATTCAAAATTTTGAATCATTTTATATCACAATTGTCGTAGAATTTATCCTCTGACAGTATTTAAAGCCAGATTAATATACATTTTTTCTGTTTTGCGTCTTCGTGAGTTTTAAACCTAGAGTTCGAAAAGCAAGAATATTTTTTTATTGAATTTTTTTTAATTTCTACTTTACGTCTTCCACGGACATGAACTGGCATATTGAAGTTCAAAGTTGCTGGTTGATACACTACCATCTTCTACGGTGACATATTTCTGCATTTGTCAGATAATTATGTCGACTTGTCAGATGATTATGTTGAATTGTTAATTATGTCGATTTTCGGATAAATGTCGGAAAAAATCCTTGTTCATATTATGTCGATAGCAAGAAGTAGATATGTCACTGATTTCAACAATTAAACGATTTAAGTCAATAAGTCTCTATATAAATGTACTGAACGACATTTCTCGGCTGTTTTAATAAGGAAAGTTTAAGTGTCTTGTCTTGTTCAGTAAACATCAACATGTCAATATCAAGAAGTCAATTTGTCGATTATTGATACTGTCGATGTTTAGTGAACGAGACAAGACACTTAATCGTTTCCGTAGATTTAACTATGTCCAAGACAAGAAAACTATGTCGTTCAGTTTTTATATATGGAGACTTGTTGAGTTTAAAAAATAGTTTAATCGTTAACATCAGCCACATATCGACTTCTTGACATGGAGTTATTGATGTTTAGTGAACAAGACAAGGCACTTTAACGTTTCCGTAACTATACGCTTCCGTAGTAAGTGGTGATTAATTATTTTCTGGCAATTCGATCGACATGAAGACATAAACGTCTGACAATTGGTGGCAAAAATATTCCACCATACAATAATGTCTTGTGCAGTTTTTTGGTTTTTTTCCCTTTTACTTTCTTTTTCTTTGTGTGCTCGTGTGGTTTTTTTTTTTTTGGTTTTTTTTTTGGGTTTTTTTGGTTTTTTTCCGGATCAATGGGTTAAATCTTAACAATCTACTCATTTCACGCCTATACGATTTTTGAAATCTACGCAGTAATATGCCTTCATTATTAAACATTTTGCGGCTAATATACGGATTCTTCGGATCTATAGGATTAATTTTGTGACAATACTACAGATACCAATCAAATGTATGTTCAATAAAATTGTTTTATTAGCAGAAATTATTAAAAGTCTAATACCATATATAATTCTTAACAGATCATGACGTTAGCTGGAGAAAGAAGATATCACGTGAAAAGAATTCGTGGTGTCATATCGGTTGGTTGATTCCCTGTAAATTCAATTTATTAATAGTGTTCGATTTACCCCAGCAGTATTTTTTTATGCTACAATGCGAAGAGGAAAGCTAAGCGATAACTTCGCACTGTTTGAAAACCAAATATTGAGTATGTTGTGAAATCGCATCTGAGCACGTCGACAAAACACATGTTTTATTATTTATCACAGGTAAGCGGTGCCGTATCGCATACCTTTATATCAACGGCATTCTGATCAGCATGTAATATAATTTTAGAATGCTCAAATATGTGTACATAGTGCAACACGTTGTTTTTAAACGATAATTGTCAGAGAAAGGGCCAGAAGCAGAGCAAACCTGATACATGCGATCTATTGAGAAATCCTGTTTTTATATACCTTCAATCACCGTGTACTTCACTGTTAATAGGTACAGACGTGAATTGCAACCGATTCAAATTGAAATTACAATATTTATGTTACAGTCGATGGAATATAGAACTTAATTATCCCATCTGGTTTTACGTAAATATAGAAATATACGAAGACATTTCGTCTGCAGAGGTTGTTGATTGGTATGGTGGCCGATTTATGCCATTTTACAATTTGACGTCTTTTCGAAGCGAAAAGACGACAAAACGATAATTAGCGACTTTTCGCCCCGAAATAACGAAAAGACGACAAACAAAATCCGCAAATTAGCTACCTTATTTGTCGTGTTTTCGTTTGTCGTATTGCCGGGTTTTATGGGGGTTTTTTTTCGAGGCGAAAAAACGACAAAGCGAAAAGACGACAAAATGATAATTAGAGACTGTATCATGTCAATAACATGAAATAAACGCGGATAAATCATTTACCGATTACCTCAGCCATTACCTGGGACCGGAAATGTACACTGACAAAAATGTTTGATGTTCTTTATTCTGATTAATCTACAAAACAAAATAATAAACTTCACTTGTACCTCGACAGTTACAATAATTGTGCTTCCATTATACAGACTGTGACAGACATCACTCGTGCCTATCAGGACATCTTAAATCGGGAGATACCAAACCCGAGTATTTTTCCTGTATTGAATGCTGGACTGCTCAGGGTATTTGCAGTTTATAGAAATCAAGAATCTGGTCATGCATGTATACTGTACATCTGTTTAGATTTACTGCATGCACAATTCAAAATTTATAAATGATTACATACAAACTGTGTGAGAATGCGGGTATTCTGTGTGCAATCCAAGTGGATTACGCAAGTAGAAAATGAAAATCGACCGACTGGCTACTCTAAAGTAGTAGTAAAAGGTAGTTGATATGTGAAATGCAGAATTAAAAATACGTATTATGAACCAACCTTTGCCCCCCTCCTATAATTTAGGAATTTGAGGCTTGGGCAGAAGTACCCCAAATCCATTTTTCTTGTCTGAAAAGAATATCAATGCAAGTGTCAAGTGAATTCCGGAAGTCCCCTCTAACTTTATAAAACGATGCCACGCGTACTTGTACCTCCATATCCAGAATTAATTGTTATACTTAAAGTTTCCTGCAATTTGATAGACTTTTAGTACTTTACAATTAAATATTTATTATTTCCAAACCCAATCCGATACTTTGTTTTTAATTTCTAATGATGGATTCAAATATAATCACCGATGTCACTCTTGCAAGTTTCCATTATATTGTTTACCCAAAATTTTAAAATAGTTGAAATTCATGAATGCTTGTAAGCTGACACTTAACCAGTGATCAATTTTCTTTCTTTCTGTGAAATGACAAATTGTACATTGAAATAGGACTCTCTCTCTCTCTCTCTCTCTCTCTCTCTCTCTCTCTCTCTCTCTCTCTGAATGTGTACGTGCAAAGTAATGGTATATAATTGTGATTCCCGAAGAGACAGCACTATATTTTCGACTTTATATTCCCCTTTTTGAATATGGTTTCTTTCTTCCTCTCTTTCCTTTGGATTGCGCATGTAATACCCTTACATATTCGATTATCGATCATGTTTGTGCGAGGGCCTCGAAGGACATCAGAGAGAGAGAGAGAGAGAGAGAGAGAGAGAGAGAGAGAGAGAGAGAGAGAGAGAGAGAGAGAGAGAGAGAGAGAGAGAGAGATGTCCCCGTGTCACTTCACAAAAAGTATGACACATCATTTCATTCAATCCTGAACTTTATAAATGCATTAGGGCGAATAAATCACAAATTTTATTGTTGTTTGGTAATGGAAATCGTGACCGTCTCGGTCAATCGGAAATGGGATAGGCTGGTTACTTATTGACTCGCCCTCGTATGTAATCATCTATAAATTTTGAATTGTGCATGCATGCAATATATCCATACAGATGTAGTGTGCAGGCATGATCAGATTCTTGATTTCTATAAGCTGCAGAAATTCTGAGCAGTCAAACATTCAATACAGGCTTTGATATCCCCCGACTAAAGACGTCCTGATAGGCACGGGTGATGTGTGTCGCAATCTATATAATGGAATCACAACGTATTGTAACGTCATATAGATTGGTCGTATATTGTAACGTCCTTCTCGAGAATCTTTCACTCATACGGAGACATCATAATTGCAGGTGAAAGACTGCTAAATTTAGGCGTATGCTCGGCGCTTTCGGCCTTTGAGTAGGGAGGGATCTTTATCGTGCCACACCTGCTGTGACACGGGGCCTCGGTTTTTCCGGTCTCATCCGAAGGACCAACTCATTTAGTCGCCTCTTAAGAAAAACAAGGAGGGAAGGGGGCGGTTACAGAGGGCGTATTCAACCCGGATCCCCACGGGTGTGTCTGCAAAGGATACGAAGTGTTATTTTGTACGTCCACATGTTTACATTTCAAACAAAGTTGTTTAGTTTTATCCTTTAATTGAACACAAACTGAAAACATCAAGTATAGCCTGTCCACCAACTGAAGATCTGTACTTGTTCACCATTTTCATTTGATTTTATGTCGTTGAATTCTTTGTAGATGTCGATGCTGCAAAATAACCTCGATTACTTCAAAAAAGTAACGCAACTTTTTAAACTCCTTTCTGCTATTTACTAAATCGTACAAACGATTTTTTTTTTCTACTACGTTAAAATGGCACGAATACGCCGTCGTAGCAAACATTATATATGTCACGGGTGATCGGATCTTTAATAACCCGGTTTGTATAAAAATGTCTATTTTTGTTTAGAAGTAGCCCTTGTCGTTAAGGAAACAATTATTTATAGCTAATATACAATTTCACATATTGAAATAATTCAAGATTTTATTGACTACATTTATTTAAAAAAAAAAAGCAAAATGTAGGTTTGATACTGCCTGCCCATTTTACTTACGTGGAAGTGAACAATCGCCCCAAAATAAAAAATTTCTGCGTATTTCAATACAGTTCTTTTTTAGCAAATACTTATCAACGTGTCAGAAACATAATCTGAATATTTCACATCGATTGACGGACTAATTACGAAGAACATTGAAAAACCCTGGTTCTCAATTTGCCCGGCCCGGGTTTGCTTAGCCATTTTACCAACATTCTATTTCTTGTCACCAGGCCTTATACTAAATTTTACAAACACATTTTTAGATCGTAAAAACAATTTTCTAAATCGTACAAACAGTTGTTTTAAATCGCACAAACGATTTATTTCAAAATCGTTCCTACGATTTGCCATATCGTTTAAAGACTTCTTAAAAAATCGTTTCTGCGATTTACTAAATCGTACAAACGACTTTTTAAATCGTACAGACGACTTTTTAAAAAATTTATTTACTAAATCATAGAAACGAATTGAAAAAATTTGCGAGGTTAAATTGGAATGAATATGCCGTCGTAATTGCAGTCAAGAACACGGTGGTTTCATGTCTCTGATGAATTATAATCATAACTGGTGATGAATCAATTAAATATTTCAACGTAATACATATGACGTTGATAAATTTCAATTTCAATAACCCAAAAGTTGTACATTAATGTTTAGCTTATCATATACATATACAGCGCATGCACACGTGTAGTTGAGAACACATACAAAAATGTTCACCCTGGGAAAATCATATCAACCTCTGGGCCTAGAGGTGAAAATTTTCAATGTTACTCTCAACTACAATCTATACAATGTTATGGCTGTTACTTTTCACTTCTATATGAAATAGTTTAAAATGCACACCACGAGTAAGTGTAGGTCGAGGAAATTGAGCTGTACTATTCCAGGAAAACTCATTCAAGCACTCTGTCGGACATTTTAAAAATAATACCAGGTGACCTTGTTTTATTACATTTTTAGAAAATATTATTAAAGATGAAAAATGTCAGTAGTTTGCATCTTAGGTTAACATTTCGTCGGGATGAATACCAGGCTGATTCCTATGGAGCGCCAAATGAACATTAACGCAAATAGATGAAGATTAGTTAATCATTTGAGGATATCATTAATTCAATTATTGCGCGCAATATTTGAATTGATGCGCACATCAATTAAATAATAATTGCGCACAAGATGAATCGATATGCGCATCGATTCAAATAATGCTCTCATCAATTCAATTGATGTGCGCATCAATGTGGTGAAGTTATTGCTCGCAAAATTTAATTTGGAGCTCGGTAGAAAATGATTCGATGATCTCTTTAATTCAGTTGAAGATATTTTTAATTAATGACAACGATGTTGCATAAGGAACTAATGTGCGCATCAGTTCTTTAAAAGAAAGCAACAATTCATTAATTCAGTTGTGGATCTGTTGAATTCAAAATATCTCTTATTAAATAATTGCTTTCTGTAAAACAATTATTGCATACATCGACTGAATTAATGTTAGCATTAATTCAATTGAAGAAGCCAATAATTCAATTATTACGCGCATTAATCAAATCATTGGTCTCTTCATTTGAATTGTAGGCGAGCATCAATTCAATTGTTGATATCTTTAATTCGTTTGAAGAGAGCAACAATTCAATTATAGCGCGCATCAATTCAGCAGAATGATTAATGCTATCAACAATTCAATTAATGCGCGCATTAATTTAGATTTGAAGATATCATTCATTTATTGAAAACATCTTCAATAGAATTGTTGCGTACATCAAATGAATTGATGATATCTTCAAATAATTAAAGATATCTTCGATGAGTTTATGTTAATTTGGCCCACCATAGATACAAACTACATTAAGCAATGGTTTTATTTCAGCAATGATATTTAGAGTTTTATTGACATAGATAACATAGATGGGTTTAAAACTAGTATCCACTATTTTGAAGATTTCACAATCTTCAGAGGTTGCTCCCAGAGATGTTAACAAGTGAGCGAATAAGTAAAAGTTCATAAGTGAAACAAAACTACGCATAATGACCATTTATTTCATTACGACTGTCGTTTAGCTTGCGCATTGTAGATCGGTCAGCTTGGTATGTCCATCGTACCATTCGGCGGTACATCCATCGCAGTAGTTAGCTCTGTAGAGGAAAGAAAACAGCTGGACAAAAGTAATCGTACAATGTTAACATTTCATCGCATTTTTTAAATGAGAGTCACATAGCACCGGTCTAAATCGGTAATGAGTAGGCTGAGCTAGTTGTTGCTGTGGTTGTGTTATATAAGCGAAAAGAACTAGATACGGTTGTAAGGTAAAGAAGCTTAAATTTCTTACATTTTTCATGTAGTTAATTTGAAATAAATACAAGCAGAATTGTAAAGTAGATGTTTTTGTTTGTTTGTTTGTTTATAGCCGCCTGAGCAATTTTTCAGCTATCCGGCGGCTGTCACCATTACCGGTGACAGGGCTGCAAATTTAGGCCTATGCTCGGCACTCGGGGCCTTTGAGCAGGGAGGGATCTTTATCGTGCCACACCTACTGCGACACGGGACCTCGGTTTATACGGTCTCATCCGAAAGACCGGCACCCACATCCCACAGTGGGATTCGAACCCCCGACTCAAGGATCATCAGATCTTTGAGCCCGACGCTCTAACCACTGCGCCACGCGGGCGCCATAAATAGAACCTTGAAAAACGCTACTAAGCAACACACGTAATAGTTATTTCCACCATATTTACTGGAGATTCACATTTACATTAAAAATGGAAGGAAAAAAATATATACCCCGCGGTCCTTGAGCACAACAAAACCCAATTTTGTTTAATGCATTTTGAACAAAGAATAGGTCTAAACAAAATTTTACTTGTTCGAAACTCAGCATAATAAAGAATTTGGTACCATAACCTTGACTCCTTGTTAATATTACTTCATCTTAAGACCGCACCGATAAGCACGCCCCCAACTTCCGGTGTAAGGGCATTAATTGCTGAACTATAGACCATTATGTTAAATTATTTTGTTTGAGGTTAATTGACAATATTCAGTTAATTATTATACCCAAACTGATTTTTTTTTATCAATTAGTACTTGTGCATGCTGTAATCTTAAAAGAAATATTATGTCTATAATCCATATTGTACCTTTCACATATGTATAAAACATTCTAAGTTGAAATTTTGTTTTATATACCAATGTTTGAAGGGGTTGAGATCTTTGTAATGAATAGATATGGAAAAATAAATCTAAATTACTCTATTATGTCTAAATTTCTGTACAAACTATTCGTTTAAATGAAGGATCACAGTAATGGGTTACCATTTTTAAGGTTATTTATATTTGTAGATAACTGTAATGACGTTACAATGCTGCAAACAACGTCATTAAAATGTTATTAAAAAGACTCAATATTTTAACAGCTGTAGAAATAATCATAATGAAGATATCTTCGAAACCTTTATATTTCATGAATTACCATACTTATATTTGTACTTTGTTACAATATTGTCTAGGTTTGAAGATTGGGTCAAAGAGGCTATATATCGTACCTAGTTCTTTATTTTTAAAAAAATTGCCCATCCATTCTGTATTATTAGCACTTGGGGGTGGGGGTGGGTAGGTGGGGATAACGCTTAAATAAATCTTCACAATTCAGTTTAACTTTTTCTACAATACAGCTATCGCATTAACACAACACATCCGGGTTGTTGGTGTTTTGTTGTCCTTGGTGGTACATGTAGTTCAATTTGTTTTCAATTTTACTTACTTGCAGTGAGCTCCAGGATAGGTACACTTTGAAAATGAACAAGGATTGACAAAACATTGGAATATCTGTCCTGTACATCCACTCAAAGAGGCGGCCGAACAGACAGAAACTAGTAAGAGACGAAACCAAGAGAGGATGTTAAGTACAGAAATATGACATAAAAGTAATTGGAAAGGTTAAATGGATTTATGTAGCCCAACAGGGAGAATAAAAACATTTTCTCTTTCTTAATTCTAACTTACGATACTGAATACATGCGAGATAGATATGATTTAAACAAACCTGTAAACAGCAAACAAAAGGCAAAGACGCAAAAACCTTTCATTTTGATTGTAGAGGAAGGCAGATTAAGAGACGAAGTGTGGTGTACCAAGATAAGGAATGCTTTATATATCTAGTGTCCATTGTTGATATCACGATCTTACAATTGTAAACGATTTTGTATACAGATTATATTGCCCAATCCCAACGGGGATGTTTCTTCAATTTTGTTCTTCTATATCTACATCAATAGTTCAAAGTGGTAATGAAGGTATGAATCTGCAGTTTCTGAAAAGTTGATACCGAATTATGCTAGCAAGACCTAATATGCTTAAACAAGAAGCTGCATACTGATGCTCTGATTGCCATTTGCTCATCGCTAAGGGATTTGGGTACCCAACAGCCTGTTAGCTTCCGTATACCTAAACGATCATCTAAGGTTGCTGAAACACTACCAAGTGAAATTCCTAATGCCTGCGCTCTTTCTTGCACCTGAAATCGCCTATCAGAATATACCAGATCCCGAACTTTGTTACACATTTCTCGTCGTGGCATCCAGTGGGTGTCCAGACTTGGCTTCATCTTCAAAAGACGTTCTACCGCGTTTGAATGCACCTACCCAGAATTTAATCTGAGCATAAGATGTGCAGAAGACCCATTAACATCGGCTAAATTGCCGTGTATTTTCTTGCCTGCTCTATCTTTTAAATAAAAGTACCGAATTGCAGCACTGTACTAAGATGAAAAGCATGCCTTTGCGTCACTAGCCATGTTTGACATTCAATATCTTATTAAAGAATAACTCGATACGCGTGCAATTTTGTACCCAGTTAGAAAACATGTATTGAAACAGGGCATGAAAATCGTGACCGTCTCGGTCAATCGGATGTTAGGCTGGTTACGTATTAACTCGCACTTGTACAAAACACCATGATGCAAGTTTGTTCAAATCACTACTTCAGGATTTAAGACAGCGTCGTGATAAAGGTTTGATTGTTGAAATATTTAAAATCTTCCTCTGACGCTCCTCAGTTGTAAAGTCTATTAAATAAACATGCAAACATCCTCATTTTGTTGCGCATCAATTCTGTACATGTGCGGAATAATTCAATTGATGCGCGTGCCAATGCCCACGAATATATTACATTAGAGCTTGAAACTCTGAAATATAAATAATTATCCAACAATTATACTGTGCCATTGATCTACAAAGATAAACTGCTGTAAGTTTAGCTTAGCATTAAATAGAAGTATTTTCTTTAAAGAAGTGGACAGGCATAGCTTACATGGATGTAGCCTGTCGACTTTTCTAAAGAGCCGGAAGATGAATAGATGTTACCCCTTTACCATTGTTAAATTTGTTGTTGTTCTTGTTGTTTTGTGTGTGTGTGTGTGTGTGTGTGTGTGTGTGTGTGTGTGTGTGTGCTCGTCTGTATAACTGCGGTAAATCCATCTTTAAACTTTTCCAGAGCCACTGGAGTCTTTCATCAACTTTCCTACAAATTATTTTTCAATAAAGGGGACACAAGTTTATTCAGATGTTTGTTTGTATGTTTTTTATTTATAGTCGCCTGAGCAATTTTTCAGCTATCCGGCGACTGTCACTATTACCGGTGACGGGGCTGCAAATTTAGACCTATGCTTAGCACTAATGGCTTTTAGCAGTGAGGGTTCTTTTACGTGCCACACCTGCTGCGACACGGGACCTCCGTTTATAAGGTCCCATCCGAAAGACCCGTGACTCTCACTTCGTAATGCCGAGCTCTTGATTCAGATGAAGGATCAAACTTTTCTCAAGGGAGAATCAAGAATAGTAAAATAGCATGGATCACTTTAAAAGGTCCATGGGCCACAATGCTCACCTGAATAACATTGGCCCTGCTGTTCGTCAGATAATTTTTACCCTCTTAAATCCCATGAAAAATCTTGACCCCATGCATAAGGATGCCGAACATTATCAATATGACTTACACGGCCTTGATGTTCATGTACAATTGTATTCTGTAAAATTTGATCTCTCAAATTTTATCCCCATCCTAACCCAAGAATCCATGAATAAAATTAATTCACACAATTTTCGAATATATTGCATACTGATTTGATTTAGAGTGGCCCCGTTACTTTTTTACAGACCCCCCCCTCCCACCAATTCTCTGTATACTTTGAATCCCAATTTAAACTTAACCCTGGTTAATTTGTTTGTTTGTTTGTTTATAGTCGCCTGAGCAATTTTTCAGCTATCCGGCGTTAAATATGAATCTGCACTACATTGGATTGTTTACAAATTGATATGAATAATCATGGCAAATGGTTTTTGATAAGGTTATATATATTTCAATGTTAAAATTTGACTCCCTATCTAATCCCATTTTACCCCACCCCAACCATCATCTGAAGAGTCCAGGGATACGCTTGCATAAATTAATATGATTAATCATGGATCTACTGGTCGTGAGAAAATTTCTTATAAATTGTAGCTTCATCCTCCATCAAGGGTCATGATTTGAATACAATGGAATCTGCACTATCTGAAGATGTTTGCATATTTAATATGACTGGCCTTGTTAGTCATGAAAAGACTGCCCTACCTGTAAGTGCTTGTATATATGAATATTCATTACACTGTTTCCCCAAGAGAAAATATTTCAAAGTTATTTCCTTACGCTTTTCCATAAAAAAAAAAAACTGTGTTCCCCTATGGTGGCCCCACCTTAGGACCATAATTTGCACAAACATCTGAAAATGCTTGCATCTTAATACACTTAACTATGGTTCTTCCATTCCCACGTAAAATTTTTAATCCCTTATTGTAGTCCACTCTACTTCTGGAGATCATGATTTAAATAAACTTGAATCTACACTACCTGACGATGTCTGCATATCAATATGACTAATCGGGGCCTCCATGGCCGAGTGGTTAGAGCATCAGGCTCAAAATCACAAAGCCTCTCACCTCTGTCGGCGCGTGTTCAAATCTCGGCCACGGCGTTATGTGAGCAAGTTTGCCAGTTTACTTGCGGAAGGTCGGTGGTCTCTTCCCAGGTACATTGTATCTAAGTTCTCTCCTCCACCAACAAAAACTGGACGCCACCAGATAACTGACAAATTGTTGAGTGTGGCGGAAAGCAATAAATAATCAATCAATCAATCAATATGACTAATCATGGACCTCTTTTTCTGAAGAAGAAAATTTTTACAGATATTTCTTTTCATGTTGGATTCCCTTATGTGACCTCACTTTACCCCTGGCATCAATGACTTGAACAATTTTAAATCTCCACTGATTAGGAAGCTTGTACATGTTTTGTCTTTTCTGGACCAGTGGTTCTTGGGAAGATTTTTAAAAGATGCCACCACATTTTCATTAATCTTTCTTTAATTATCTTTTCTTCGAAAAGGGTGTAGCCCTTTATTTGCACAATTTGTAATCTCCTTTACCCAAGGATGCTTTATGGTTGAAATTGATTCTGTGGGTTCTGAAAAAGTAAAAAAAATGTGTATAGCTTAGGTGAGCTAATAATCTCAAAGACCAATGTTGTTCAGAATAATTTGCTGATACATCATCCATCTTTGCTTTTTAATGCAATTTCATGAAAATCTATATATATCAGCAGTGAATCCACACTTCTTCCAAGAAGAATTTCAACTATCAACATTAATTTTCAGCTACAGAATTACCCGTAAGTTCATCTTTAAATACCAAGATATTCAAGTCTTCTTTTAAACTATTTATTAATAAAGGAAACCATTACGCAATTTCCCTTTCATTGGGATTGATCCTCTGCATGCATATCACACTTTGGCTCTTTAACAATTCAACAACAAAAAAATAATACATTGGCAAGTAACATTAAATCAGGAACAAGAATCACTTACACACAATCAATGTTACAAAAATCATTCTTACAGTATTGGGAAATTATTTACAAAGAAAATGTTGGGATGGAGGACCAGACAATAGAATTATCTTGTAAAACATCTTCACAGTAATTGTACTGAATATCAAAATCATTCAATCATGATATTTTGTTAAATAAATACCATTCAAAATATGGAAAATATGGACATGAAATTATATCAATAATTACAATAAAAAAAAGTATATCTTTAAACAAAACATAGAACCCAATGCACTGTATCACCTTTTATCACCTCTCTGTGACAAGATAACACCCCAAAAAGCAACAAATCATAATCATCAACATGCATTAAGTACTATATTCCCCCCTTTTCATACTTATCCATTAAAGAATACAAGTGATCAAGACTTCTGGGTAATCAATAAGATAATGGGGGCGATGACACTTGTGGGACTTGCATGGAAATGAAATGAAATTACATGCATTATATAGACACTACTTACTGGACAAGTGCAATTTTATATATTCAATATTTCATTTTATCACAGGAAGTAAATGTGTATATGTTAGAAATGTCAGATAATATTACATGGCACTAACTTTTAAGTCTTAATTTTTTTAATTACATAATTACATCAGATACTGAAGACAAAAAATCTATTCAGTTTTAAAAGCACAATAAATGGACAATAACTCAAATACTGAACATAATCAGACATGGATGCTACCCCCTAAAACAATAATAAAATATCAAACTTCTTATTATGCCTGAAATTCATAATATTATTGACATTCCCATAACATAAAACCATAATGCAAATTTACGTGCTGCCTGTATTTCATTAGAAATCACGGAATGTGGTACATTTCATAATTACACACAGAATGAAATATGAAGATTCAAAATATTATCGATCAAGTCATTTCGACTAGACATACAAATATAAAAAGCACCACAAGTTTCCATGTCTATGCATCACATTACTCTACTGATCCAGAAGAATACATCCTATTTTCTCGTAGTTCTCGATTTCTGGCTTTGAAAAAGTTTTTGAAATACTCATATGAAGAAATCATAATGGCACAGGCAGGTGCGACTTTCACAACTCTAGGTACAAGACCTGAAACCGATACAGTATTACATATTATTAATTGTCACAAATGCAGCATTTCCGTTTTCCAATGAAAATACCCTATCCCCTCCTTTCATCCACCTACCTACTGTATAGGTACTAAAAAATATGAAAATAATATATTGTATGCCTGATTTGTGAGTTCACACGGAACTTCTGACCCTCTGTACTCAACTGGACAAGACTCACCTGCAAACAAAGCATGTGCTCCTTCTCTGTAATACAGCTGTATAATAAGACGCAGAGTCGATGTGATTTCTTGGGAACCTGAAACAGAACAGAATCTGTGATCATTATTAAAACTAATTTTATCTATAATCCACGTTCTTTTATTTCTCCCATCACACACCTGTATAGTGGTGCCCACCCTTGGCTTACATACACCTATATAGGGGCATGAATGCACCTATCCCACTTTGGGCATATAAAAGTTGGAGGAATACAAATACTCTCACAAAATTTATGATCTCAGTCTCCATAGTGTAAAATACACTACACTGTCATATCATTTAAAATTAGTATATCACAGTACAATCCCCTTATTATGGAGCACCAGCTCACATGGTTTGATTACCCTTAACTTCTTGCAGTGTGCAAAATATAAGCTGGAAATTATTTTATAATGTATAGCCATGCCATTCCAAGATGAGGCCATTGTGATTAACTATACACCAGTGTCAATTAATGTAATGTGTTCAGACTTGCTTTTAGTCTATCATAACTACAATAACTTCAATACTTATCACATAATTACCTTTCCCTCGTGTTTCTCCTATTGAAATTTGACGATGGGTTTTAATTACATCAAAAGGCAAGGTTAATATGGCAGCAATCTGAAAAATAAAGAAATGTGTTATTACTTCCACATAAACTTTTCATTTACAATAAAACAATTTTAATGGAGAAACTCATCCTGAACATGCACTTTTGTCAACAAAACTTGTGTGTCATTTTCCTCCACCTACCCCTCCAGAGACAGCTCCACAGCAGAAGCTCTCAGCAGATGTCATATTGTGTGATGCAGAATTCTTTATGACTATTGACTTCATCCCCTCATATCCAAACCAATAGAAAGCTGTATTAGTTCAGGAGAACAGGATTAATTCACAAAATTGCAAAAATAATGACCAATATGAACAAAGACATTTAGAAATGCTGCAAGTCAGCTTAGTAATCAATGTTCAGCATTACAAACTGTATATTTTCTGTTATCAGAACATTTCTATGTGACATGCATTTTTGCATGACATCTACACCACTTCTTAAGGACAAATATTACATTGTCGTAATGACTGACTTTCTTTCAAAATACATATGTAAAAAATAAACATCAATAACAATGCCTCGCCAGTTAGCTCAATGGGCTCACATGTGAATTGCTTATTTGTGGATAGTGAGACCAATTCTCACAGCTTTTCTTTTATCTCCCATTAACTTTCTAATAAAACTACTTTTTTTCACAAGATAAATTGAATTTAAAAATTGTCCATTTTCCATTAAAAATTTTCTCTGGTGTGTTATCTATCTTTAATCTTCACAAATCATTTAGAAATATACTGCACAATATTACAGCATATAATATGTAGCTTTGATTCACCTGAGAATGGGACATCCCTGAGGAGTGTAGGTGTGAAGCCCCTGTACAGAGACCTGACCATGCCCCCTTCCCTCACCGTGTGCTGGACTGCCGTCAGTACCTGACTGTACTTTAATTGCTCAGACTGTATCTTTGTTCTGACCATCTCCAGGGGGCTGATTGCAAAAACTGCGAGTGCTATGAAGAGAAATTGATATGTATAATTTACCCTGAAAGAATTCCATGATTTGTTACAGTCTTCTAATAGTTAGATGTGAGCAGAAATCCAAACATTTTTGACAATAAAAAGGACAATCAAAATTCTCTGAATTGTCTTTCAGATAGAATATTGGTACTTTTTCTGTTTTCAATATAAACTTTCAATTGTTTCTCTATTAATCTAGAGCTACATGTACATCCAAAAGCACAGTACTCCCTCCAAACTCTATATAGTACATGTATATACAAGTACAGGGAGTAAAAAGCACAGTACTCACTCCAAACACTATCTAGTACATATATATACAAGTACAGGGAGTAAAAAGCACAGTACTCACTCCAAACGCTATCTAATACATGTATATACAAGTACAGGGAGTAAAAAGCACAGTACTCACTCCAAACACTATCTAATACATGTATATACAAGTACAGGGAGTAAAAAGCACAGTACTCACTCCAAACACTATCTAATATATGTAAGTATACCGTGAGTAAAAAGCACAGCACACACTCCAAACACTATCTAGTATATACACAGCGAGTCATAGCACAGAACTTACTCCGTGCACTGGCTCCAGCCATAATTGGCTTCCACCAATCATTTTGTGATGAAAGTCCTGCTGAGTACCCAAATAAATTCCTAAAATGTTCGTAACACGAGAAATACACCACAGTGGCCGGTACAGCCATCACCCTGCAAAATTAAACATAAACTCAAATTACTTACTTAGAAATCACAAATACGTGAAGTGACTAGAATTTCATAAAATTCTATGACTTTACCCAACAGTAACATGAAGAGAATTTCAGTAAAAGACCTTGTCCATTATCAGATATCCATTGTTCATTTCATTTCTGTACTCATCACAGACAAAATAAACCACAGAACATTAAAAATTATCCTAATCTTCTCCTGAAAACTAGTAAAAAAAAAATGTTGGATATTACACCTACAGCCTCTGGGTTTAGCAAGCTTGGATGTTACAAGATACAAGATATGTTGGTTATAGTTAGATCCATTATAAGATGGTCAAAATCTGTTCTGATTCTAGTATAAGGTGTTACTGGATATAACAACTTTAACAAGGTACTTGTGGTATGGTTGCTGATCTCAGGTAAATAATGGTAATTATTCCAAGTGCATGTATTCAATTTTATACAACACAAAATAATAATAATGAGTTATTTTTATCACAATGTTCCTTTAGAAACAAAAGTAGAAATAGCTACCAAAGTTGAAATGGAATCAAAAAACAGAGAGTGAAATCTAAAGGACTAAAGATTAGCATCTGGTGTATTTAGTATAAATTTGAAGAAGAAAGATGTGATTTTTGAAAATAACAATTTAGAGGTTTATCGCCAAAATAGAAAACAATTTTGATCTGGTGATTTCATCATTATAGAGAATGCATTTTATGTGTGGTTAATGATCACAAGAACTTTAAAGTGAGAACATTCCTATTTCTGGATCAGTTCTAGAGCAGAGTTATGGAACTTGCTTCAGGCAGCATGTAAAGCTGAAAATAGCAACACTAATTTACAATTCGTTATTAAATCTTCCAATTACGTTGGTATAATTCTCAAAAAGTTTGAAAGAGACACAATCAGATACCATTATCAATTTTTGAGTGAAATTTAAATTGCAACAAACAAAAATTGTGATGATGTGCTAGAGAATCAAGAAATTTCTATAAAGAAGCATCAAATGCAGTAGTGCTATCATTTAAATTTAACCCCCCCCCCCCCCCCCCACCAAAGAAACCCTCCAAATCAACAGACAATGGTAATTCTACTTTCAGTGCTAAACAAAATTTAAATTAATCGTTTGGAAAACCACCACAAACCAGCTCTTTATCTAAAAGGTTTTGGTGAACTTTCAATGTCTTTGAGGTTGCTCATACATGATGTACTGGTGTATTCAATGTTCATAAGTACGTTCATGTGCACTAGTAGAGTAAATTTTTCATAAACTTTGTTTGAATAAATCATCTAATTTAATCTGTTTGTTAACAAAGTTTATTTAAATACACTGCATTAATTTTATAATCAATTGAAAATTATTTCTGATGATCTCATGTACATAAATAGGCCTATATCAGAATGCTGACTGTCAGCTTGTAAAATGCTAACTTCAGGTATATAATACGTATCAGTTATAAAGAGATAAATAATGTCCCATGCACCTTGCTCTACATGGAGGCCACAGTACTTGTGTACATGTATAATTATCGTAAATACTTACAGAGTAGGAGGCAGACCACTCCACAGTGACCGCAGGCCCTCATGCCTAGAAATCTGCATCATGGCATCCTATGGTAGTAAAGTTTTTCAACAAATCATCATCTATCTAAATTCATAAATCTTGCTGTTTATACATTAAAAGAGTCAATGTGATTAAACATACATTTCACAAACACCACCAACCCCCCAACCCCCAAATAATCCTGGTTTCCTCTTGGCTTGCTATTAACTCTGTACAATATCACGTAGAAAGAAAAACTGGGAGAAGGAATTGGTACAACTGTACGTGTAAACTCAAATTGTGATTTTGTCTTATACAGTTTAAAAATTTGCTCAAAAGTTTGGCAAGTGCATTAAAAACTTAGGTTTAGAAAGTCGAATGAGAAATTAAGGAAATGGATTCCGCATATGGCCAACATTTCAAAAATATTTGACTCAAACTGCATCAATATAAGCTCATAATTTAGAGGAATCATTCCACGAAGAATTCTTCACAGCTTGAAAGCTATCATGTATTAAACCATTTAAAATAAGAATGATATATCCATGTAACAGTCTAGTTTCTTTACACTATAGTAAAATCTACTTCAATTTAAATGTAAGATGTAGAACATTTTAAATGCTGCATTTCAAAAGAAGCTTGACCTGATTAGGCCAAAATAAAATATGTGTGCTTTTTGGTTCCCTGACCCTATCCACATTTTTGCTGCCGACCCTAAATATTTTATTGATGATATATATAAATAAAAATCTGGAATTTTCAAATCAAATTTTTTTTTTTTCTGTTTGTGTTCGAGTTACTCCAATTTACATTTTTACTTCTATAATTAATCTTCATAATCTTTGAAAAGTATTTATAATATAGATAGGCCTGTATTTAAAGCATAATGAAAACTAAGATTTCAATAAAATAAAATGTTTTACCTACCTTACCTACCCTACCTAATTTTTGGAGGGAGTGAAATAGGAAACATATTTTATTTTAGCCTTATACACCTGAGATTCAAACACCACTGCCTACCACTGTGCCTTTGTAGTGTCCGGGCATTTTCCTTTTGTACCAATATCCATTGTTAGTAGGTCCGTTGAGGCAGGTACACAAATGATCCATCAGTCCATTGCAGTACAAAAAACATTTCCCCTTAACCAATGGCACTTTCTGGGACTGTAAGCGGATCTTCACCACATCAAAAGGTGTAACTACAAAATTTCCTTTTTACATTGAAATACATGTTGTTAATAGTAGTGCTACATTTCTAAACTTTAATCTGATCTAAGATCAATTACAAATCAGACAGGTGTCTTTAAAATCGTAAATTCTCTTTATCAAATATTGCCACCTATTGTACTACATGTCTAAATACTGTCTTTGTATCAGATGTTGTTTAACTTACACAATAACATGTTTTAGAACAAAATAACTGTTCATTCATTCATTACGTAGTGCATATACATCTACATGTACATTGTGCCTAATATTTGTCAAATCCAATATATGATAACATTCCCACTCACTGACTACATCTATGTACAGACTGCAATGTCTAACTCCACTTACGAAAACCATAAATATCGGTCAAGTACAACAAAAACATGTGATCAGACACATACGCAAACACAGGAGAAATATTGTAACACCATTCTGCAATACAGTTTCTTGTATGTAATCTTCCAAAAATCTGGATACATATATTCTCTCCATCAAGTTCACAGAGGGTGTAACCCAATATATGTACATGTGTTAATGTCTGAATGATTTTATGTGTGCCAAACCTAAGACTTCAGATTGGTGCCATCTAATGCACATTAGTACCGAGTTTTTACATGCATATACCACAGATGTATATTGCTTGCTTTATATCTGATATTTACAAGTAAAAACATTTGATATTTACATTTTTCTTCTGCAAGCAAGTGTTTGATTCGCTTACTTCCATCTCCTCAAATCAAAGCATGTTACACATACTATCTTATTACCAATAGCATAAAGTAATGGCAGAATCCATGCTTCAGCTGCCTTGTCACCTATGTCATGGTTTTTGCAAAAAATACAGAGATGAATAATATCTGGTGAATTGTTTACAATTTCAAAAATCCACTGATAGATCACTCATTATGTTACTTCTCCCTGATACAGATGATCAAGGGAAGTATGTGTGTGATTCACAAAATGAAAATATGAAAACAAAGTTGGAAAACTCGACAGGAGAGAGAAACACACACTTACCATATTAATGTCATAGGAAAAATATAGTCACACAGAGACAGCTGAGCATATTATGTCATTTGATCCACCAAATTCAATTAAACATGTTGTAATTTACTCCCCCCATTCCCATAAAGTTAACTGCCATTAAATCTGAAACAGTTTAGATGTCGGATGGGGATCAAGACACAACAAACTACCTGTAAATTTCAATATTAACATTAAAATGCTTTATCACTTCCTTTAGTTTTGAGTATATCCATTTACAAGCATTTACTGTAAACATTCATGAGCATGCACTGACTGATTCTTGGAATCTACTAGAGGACAGTGGAGGGAATTTGATTGATTGTATATTGTCTGATGTCCCTCGCAAGAATTTTTCACTCATATGGAGATGTCACCATTGCTGATGAAGGGCTGTAAAATTTAGGCCTATGCTCGGCGCTTATGGCCTTTGAGCAGGGAGGGATCTTTATCGTGCCACACCTAATGTGACACGGGGCCTCTGTTTTTTGGTCTCGTCCAAAGGACTGCTCCATTTTGTTGCCTCTTATGACAAGCAACGGGTACTGAAATTGAACTAAATCTGTCACAAGGGAGATAAGAATAAGCAATTCATACAATTGATATGCAAAGATAATATCATCTTGGCTTTTCATTAAACCTTTAATTTCAATGAGACATTCAGAACTAAGGTGGTTACTGTATATACAGTCGAACCTCATCTCTTCGAAATATCCATGATATTCAAGATATCAGTGTTTGAGTGTTTGAGTCTGTACTTATCAATTTACCCTATTCTTGATACACTTTGAAGTATCACTCCTCATATCAATATATAATCCAATTCTTGACAGATGTTAAGTATCACTTGTTCTAATATCCTTGAACAATAAAGATAAAGGAAGATATAGATGCATATTTATGACTGCTACTAATTGAAAACCTTCCTGAGCAATTCAAGATCCATACTCAACACTTTAATTTGGAAATCTAATGTCACCTGTCACGCCAGCTCTACAGCACCCAGTGGAAGGATGTGAATGGACGACTCAGGACCTGGACGTAGAATTTGTGCTGCCTTGACCGCTGCTCTTCAGATTCACAAAAGAACCGCACATCCAGTTCACACCCCTTCCACACCCAAGAAACTAAAACTGGACCTACCAACCATAGGTGCTAGGTGTGAACCAGACCAATGGTCAGCTTTCACCTGGCAATGGGACATGTACAAGGTTGGAATGGCCATCGTGAACATCATGCCTACTGCTCTCTTCTACTGCTGTGACTCAAAGTTGTGCATGGATATTATGTGACATCTTCGTTGTGATGTTGCTCTTTGGGGTGCAATCAAGAGACTTGTGGTCAAAGATGAGAGCATATTAGTTCATCGCATGAAAATTAACAGGATGACCCAATCCCCTGGAACAAGCATCTGTATGTTCTTGGCCAGCCTTCAAGGTCAAGCTGCACTCTGCCAGTATAGGGCCAAATGCAGGGAACAAGACTGCACCCATGTGTTTGACTACAGTGGTGAAATAAGCAAAGACAACCTTATCAGGGGCATAGCTGATCCTGAAATCATGCCCAACTTGCTTGGTGACTCTAACACGGATAGAACATTGGAAGAAACAGTGTCGTTTATTGCCCAGAAGAAGCAGGGTAAAGTGACCAAAAATGTTGTGGGAGACTCTGTAGGTGCTATATGTGCTGCTTACTCTAATCCAAATCCACCCACGTCCTCTGGCACAACTCCTGGAAAGAAATGCTGGGCATGTGGAGGTCCATCACATGGGAACAGAAATGACCGCAAGGCCAGTTCCAAACACTATGAGACCTGGACATTCACATGTGCAAAATGTGCAGTTGAAGGACACTACATTACGTCGTGGAGCAAGTGTTCCACTTGTGGTACTTGAGGCCACCGTGATGCTTCATCGAAAGCTTGCCCACAAGAAACAGGATACAGGAACCCGACTAAAGAACATACCCCATGCAGTGTTCCAAAGAATATAGTCCACGATAATGCTGGTTATGTCTATGACCAGTTGTGTACCACATCAGAGCAAGGCAGTGACACTCCTGTCCCCAAACTCACAAGAAATGCTCCTGTAGGTCATCAAGTGTTTGAGGGAAAATGGATTGCTCATCCCTCTAGACCTCAACCTATGCTGTCTGTTCATGTGACATTGCTGCCTCATTTGGATACCCCATTCAGGATACATCCAAATTCCAAACTATCATTATATCCATGGTAGCCGACACAAGATGCCAGAGTTCATTCATCCCCCTGAAGTCTGCCCTTCTACTAGGAATAAAGGCAAAAGATCTGCTCCCTGTCAAGCTGGTGATGCAAGGGCAATAAAAGAAGATCTGGGCATCATGGGCGCAATCATTATTGCTGTTGCTGTTAGTGACATGGCTGGCTCTACCACATCTACATGAATATTTTGTTATGTCTCTGATACTATGGAGAGGGCATCCTTTGTAGAGAAGCTCTTGTATCTTTTGGAATCATCCGTACATGACTCTCAGGCCCAGTCATGGTACTCCAAGACATTAATGCATCTGTAGCAGACTCTGTGGAAGCATCCTGCAGCTGCCGCAGATGTCAAAAAATACCACCTCCACTGTCAAGCAGGCTACCACCAGGGTTACAAGCTACTGAGGAGCATGTACAGGCCTTGAGAGAGTGGCTTCTGGTCTACTATGGAGCTACAGTATTCAATGTATGTGAGCACCAACCACTTATGAAGCATGAACCTCTCCAACTTCATGTAGATCCAAATACCACACTGGTGGCAGTCCACAAACCAGCATTAGTTCCAGTCCACTGGCAGGAAAATGTTTATGTTGACCTAAAGAGAGACGTTTGTATTGGTGTCCTCGAGCGAGTCAGTGCCAACACACTTACAACATGGTGCTCAAGGATGGTTGTCACTGGCAAGGCTGATGATACTCCCAAAAGAACAGTTGACTTGCAACCACAGAATTGATGCTCCGTCTGCCAGGCTCATCATGTTCCAAGTCCTTTCCACCTTGCTGATCATTCCTCTGGGTAAAAAGAAAACAGTGACAGATGCCTGGAACGGATACCACTATGTGCCGATAAGTGTGGAAATGAAAGAAGGTGTGCAGCTATTTGACCCCAATCGGCCAACCCTGTCTTGCCACCAACTGGTCAGTTGATGGCATAGGTTTCTTCATGATGCAAAAATATTGCCATTGTGTACCAAAGACTCCTTCCTGTTGCAATAATGGCTTGAAATTATGTGTAGTCGGAAGCTGTTTCACACACCCAGCTGAAAGCAGGTATGGTAACATCGAAGGGGAGGCATTAGCAGTGGTATATGTGCTCCACCAAACAAGCTATTACATCTTGGGATGCAAAGACATTACTGTTGCCACAGACCACAAATCACTCCTACAGATATTGAATGACAAGTCACTCACTGACATTGACAACAGACGACTACTCAACCTCAAGGAGAGAACTCTCAGGTGCAGATTCACAATCATACACGTGCCTGGGAAGAAGAATTTAGGTCCAGATGCAGCCTCCAGCCACTCTTTTGACCAAGCCACTCGCCTTCAACTACCAGGAGAAAAACCTGATCTTGACCATCTCTACATGATGGTATCTCAGTACAACACCCTGGCAAGCCTATATCAGCATGCAACTGATAGGGATACAGCTAAGGACACTTCCACTGCCATCGCAGCCACTGACACCCTGAAATATGTCAGCACAGTGGTCACATGGGATATGGTTCGTGAGGCCACAGCATCTGATCTGACACTTTATGATTTCATACATCATGTAAAGACAGGGTTTCCAGATGACATCAGAGAGCTCAATTCACAGAAAAGACACAGGAATTCTTGAAGACTTGGGGAGTTCAACATAGAATTTCATCTGTAGCTAACCCACATGCAAACTGTAGGGTGGAACTGGCTGTGAAGACTGTAAAACGTATCCTCACAGACAACATATCTGCTACGGGATCCCTGGATGTGGAAAAGTTCCAGAGAGCATTATTGATATACCGTAACTCAATAGATTCGGAGACCAAATCCTCCCCAGGTTTGATTTTATTCGGATGCCCCATTCGTGATGCCATTCCAATCGTGATGGGTAGTATTCCCCTCACAAAACATGGAAAGAGTTACTCTCACATCGTGAAAAGGCACTTGCTCAACTTACAAAATTTGGTTCGCAATCATCCAAGGAGATGGGAACACACAGGAATTGTAGTCAAGGTCTGCCAATACCACCAACATGTTATCCAGATTGACGGTATGGGTTGCATCACAATTTGTAACCACCAACACGTAAGAAAGTTCATCCCCTTCCAAAACCCGCAGAAAGAGGCAATATATGTAGCACCACTCCGGTTACTGAACAGCCCCAGGGTGTAGTTCCCAAAACACCTCCTGTATCCAAGACACCAGTATCAAAAGTGACAGCCTTCAGTTCCATCACTGCCACCATGTACACCACAGTCTAACCCAACTGCATCAACTTCACAGCTCTGTTTGAGCCCACCTCAACAACTCAAAAAAGACACCTGTGCCAAAGCGCCTTAACTTGGAGTCAACCGATTTCACTCCTCAACCGGGTATGCCAGCTATGGAACAAGCACCACAAACACCTGTCAGGGATGTATCATCGACAACCTGAGTACCCTTCATCTTCAACTTTACAACAAGGCTGGAGTCAAGAAACTTATTTCACCACGGAGACCAATTCGTCGTAATACCACACAAACTAATGAATGACTGTTCGTTGTGCATACACAATGCTAGAACTTTCCAAGACATTTGAACCATTCAGTGACATCTTTCGTTTTTGTCTTCCTTTTCTTTGACATTTACATTTTCTTGTGTTAGTTTTCTAGGCACCATTTAATTGTGTAAATCTGGTCAGTTTTTTTTAGATCGCCATGTAACCTAAAAAACATGCCCGTGAGGGAGGAGATAGATAACCATTACGTTATGTATGTGTATTGCAGGTAACAGACATCCTTAAACAATAAAGATGGAGGAAGATATAGATGTTTATTTAATTCTCTAACTATGATACATTTTGAAATATTACTGCTCATATCAATATTGAAGGGTTACTGAACTTATCTGTATTGGAGAATATTGGCAGAGTTGGGTTGGGTTTGAAAAATTTGTGAACATCAGAATTTTTCAAACCTAATGAGTGCCAATATTCACTAATATAAGTTCAATAACTCCTTTATTACACAGCTAAACTACATTTCATTTGTTTTATGTTGATAATTTATTAATTTTCTCATCAGCTTAAAAACTGAAGCATTAATGGCACTGACATGAATTGTGCAACATCAGTTATTCACTTTTTCAATGTTCATTTAATGCATCGATTAATGCTTATGAAACGTTCCAGATGGTGAATAATATCTATAATGGTCTTCTACAGTAAATCAGGGTTATCTTGATAACTGATACTTGATTGACAAAACTGGCTACCAGATCCTACTAGATGATAGCTGATCCAATCTCTTTTTATAACTAAGTGTGAAATAGCTGTAACTCTTGCTTTTCTATTTTTCCATGAAAAGTTGGCATTCAATCATGGTCTTGGTACTTCATGCTAAAATTCTCTATAATTTAGGAACATCTTATTACTAAACAATCATTACTTATATAATAAAACCTATTCTTGATACATGTTGAAGTATCCAAAAATATTACCTGCTACGTAGTGCTGATCACTCTTATCAAAATGTGCAAGATGGTTTCGAGGAAATTCATGTCGATGAGTTTAATTTAGAAAAAAAAATATATGCATCTAGTTTCTCATCGTAAAATTTGGAGATTACATTTATGAAAGTAATATTAGAAAGTTTATTGAATTAGATAAAGAAAAGAAACTCTCATGATTTAACAGACACACAGATGACCATGAAATATAAAAAAAACAACACTCTTATGCAATCATTACCAAGAAGAGAGGTGAGAACAGCGCCTGTACAGGATGATATCATCTGCTGCACGGCCGTGATATCCTCGAAAGTGCCTCCAGACATCACTCCACTATGCTATTATTACAGTAGTAGTCACGTATCCATTCTTTTTCAAAACATGTTGAATGTTATAACACGTGAAGCGAAAAATAGGACTTAAAGATGTTGGACAGTCACAATTTTTTCGAAGGTCGAACCCGATTCAAATTACGAAAACGTGCAAGTCACACTCGCTGACTCGGTTATTTTTGCCTTTGGCTTAAAAAACCAAATCATCTTTGTACGTGGATGTTAACATCTATTATTACAATAATATAATATTACAAGACCCTTAATGGTCACTCGAGTATTACTGTCGCGCGCCACACACAACCAAGAGTTACAATTACGCACGGTTAAATGATACATGCATCTATGGAGCACCAAATTAACATATACTGAAATAATTAAAAATATTCTTAATTATTTGAAGATATCATCAATTCAATTATCGCTCTCGTCAACTGAAATAATGTGCGCATCAAATCAATTATTGCTCTCATTAAATGAATGAGGCGCGGATCCAGCTTTTTCCATTTGGAGGAGGGAGGGGGGTCCAAAAGGCCGAGGATCTGGGACCTGGTTTTAGAGCGAAGCCTCCGCAATTTCCACGTTTTTACAAATAGTAGACTATACGAAATCTGCACTCAAAATTGCGGTAAGGTAATTTTCATGCTTTTATTATGACCTTGAATTTTGAAATCGCCCCCAGTGAGCGAACAAAGTCGATCACGAGAGTTGATGAAGCAATATTAGACGCGATGCTAGGGTGAAAGATGACCTTTTTTTTTCTTTCTTTTTTTTCTCCAGTTGGGAATTTCCGGTACAATTATCTTGCATTCTATCTCGTTTCTACGAAAAATCTCAGGGTACATTACCATGTCTGTTTTTGAGTTAGCATATTTTGATATCTCCTGTAAACAAGTAAAAATGTCAGCTCTCATGTATTACTGTAAGTTGTAACAAAGGAAAGAAAAATCTTTGGAATAATCCAGTATTGAACCCGGGACCGCTACGTGATCTAACCACTGAGCTACCCAGGTCAATGTACAAAGTATGGTAATATTATAAAAACTCTTATCGGGGAGATGAAAATATAAGTTTTGAGAAAACATCAGAAACGTTGCGATGCCCTTAAGTTCTCTATATTTACTGATCTTCCAACTTGCTGTAGCAAAGGAGTTTTCTTGTTATAAATAGTATTCAGCTGAAAGAGGACTACAGCAAAATTATTTTAAAATGATTAAGTGAATTACACGTACTATTTTAATTAGCAATTTTGGATTAATATTTAAATATTTTTCAATTATGGTAAACAAAATTTATAGGACAAGTGCTTGTATTACTACTCAGTAAATCACCATCCTTCTCATTGTCTTTATTGACATTCACCTTTTCTTTTTCCTAGAAAAATCTTTTATAAATGTTTACATGGTGTTCATGAATTTTGATATCCATGAAATTTTGGCAAAACAGAAATGCTATATATGTAGTTTTTTAACAAGACTGAAATTCTGCATCAGAAAGATTTCCTGGGAAACTGACATCAAATTTTGCCTACTGCCTGACCTATAATAGTTTAAATCTTGATGGGATACCAGTCTATTTGTTCTGTTCAAAGGGCAGATCTGTTTTACATGCCATAAAGAAAGAGCATCAGCTAACACAAGAGTTTTCTAAAATTCAAACCGCACTTTTAAACTAATTAGATCCAATCTCTTGCACAATGCAATACAGCATTGTTCCACATGCATCGTTCAAACCCCACCACCAAAACCAAGGCGAGTTTTACTTAAGAATCTTTTAACAATTTGTCAAAATAGGCAAGTATCAGGATATGTAGCATAGTACATAGGGACACACATTTCCATGTAATTTGCATACATATCCCCGTTTTATATGAATGGTATATAAAACTCCAGTGTAGCAAACTTGTTGGTTTACAACTTTAATTCTGCATTCGAGTGTTTAATTCCCTCACCTTGCATTTTTGAAAATTTACATTTCCAATGTTAGTGCCTTCAATATCATTACCAACTGTAATGATAGCCATTTCCTCATGAATACAATGTGCACATGTATCTTGATAAATATAGTAACGGTATGTCTACTTCAACAGAAAGCAGGATGTAAATATACAAATTTCATATTTGAAAACTCCTGAGGGGATGAACTGTGAACAACACTTCATATTAGTATACTTTTCATGAAGCTCTACTGCACTTCATGAATAATGCTGGCGTAAAGCATTACAGTTCATGGCGTCATGCACTTTCAAAAATAAAATTTATTTCTAAAATAATTAGCTTTAAATTAAATTTACTGTACATTAGGTTGGAGTAAACTCAAATGTTTGATGAAAATTTGCCTGGAGAAATTAAATTTCATTGCCTGTTCCTTTAACAATATATAACCAAGCGGCATAAGCAACGCATTGGTTATAAATACAACCAAAATCATATATCATTCACGACAACTAATGCCATGTCAAATGACCTGGTAGGTTAACTTCAACCAGAAAGTACAGGTATTCATTATTTGAAAGGAATTTATATATTCAGTTAAATCTGTCTGACTTGATGACATGCTCTGGGTGATAAATCCTGTGTCGAGTTAGACAGGATTACACACTAAAGATCTCTGAAGGAAGAAAATTGTCAGTATTCACAGTGAAATAGTACATACAGGTCTTACATTAGATAGGTTTAAATGTACAATCTTAATCTGTCAAAATAATAATGCAAAATAGCATTGTATTAATCAATGAATTTATTGAAAAACATTCATATCATTGTAAAAATTGTGAGATAATGAAAATTGTTCCTGATATTTCATAACATAAAGGAACCAATACGATGTCATAAATCTTTTACTGTGTCAAAACACAATTCTACGTGCTTTTTTTTTTTTTTTTTTATTGTTTTATTTTTCACACATACACTGTCCATTTCACATTTGTACATACAGATATTGTACAAAGAACTGAAATGGTTACACTTTAACCATATTTTGCATACAAAAATGAATTAAAAAAAATTTTCATATGAAACCACTGCTGATCCAATTTAGAAGTTTCTTGTCCTTTATTGATAATTTACACGCATGCTGTTTTAAGATTTGACAAAAATGAAGTAAAACTTCAAAGAATCTAAAGAAAAACTTCAACTTATCCATAAAACTGTTTGATTTTAATTCATTAACTCTCTTCAATGGTTAGGTGAAGAGTTACTTTAGACTTCTGATAAGGAAGTGACATATTTTCTGTGTTTCAAAGTACAAGTTTTATGATGGTTTTAATTGCATACCTGTACATGTACTTTTAAATATATCATTCTATACAGTGAAAGTTACATTTCTCCACTGTCGTTGTTTGTTGTTGATAAAAATCTGGATGTTGGATGTCCTACATCAATTCTAGAGCTGTTATTCTTTCCTGTTAACTCTTAATTCATAAACTGTTCATTTATGTATTTATCTGTTGTTAATGACATTACAATACATGTTTGACATACTGCAGAAAAATTCAATAATCTAAATACAAATTAGATTATAGTAATAACCATCTATTTTGTTTGAATCTAGGGGAAATAATGCAATGCAATGGAAACAGGAGATAAATCCCCTTTGCTTCTGTTGCATTCCTACTCCCATAATTCAAGTAATTCTAAAATGTCTTTGGCAGCACAGTTAGCGTGGGAGAGAACATATGCGAGATTTCACTCATCATTAGAATTCATGAACAGCCAATAGTTTTACTTTCAAATAATTACATGACAAGTGCTCTAATAAACTTACCAACACTAACAAATATACAGGCAGGTACATACAGTATATCCATATTGCTGCACAATAGACAGTTACATTCAGTCCATGTAGCAGAGATTTGTCTGACTCATTCAATGTACACGTATGTGTTGTACAATATGACTTCACATAAATCATCACATAGTTTTGGCTTTACTTTGTACATTAAGATGAATGTAAAATTTCAATAAGGATATGTTGAATATATCAACCATATCTACTGATTTACACATCAATGAAATTGATACATATACAAAATTTATGTACTATAAAACAACCAATAAATGACAAATTTTCACACACATTGCTCATTTCCTACTTTCAACCACATGGCAGAAAAATTTTCTTTGAAATTTCAAATTGTTTTAAGATCTACTCCTACTGCGACGTCTGCTTCTACTTCTGCTTCGCCGTCTGCCTCTCGGACTGTCACTACGTCTCCTGCTATGCTGCCTACTCGTACTGCGACTTCTGCTTCTACTGCGTCGTCTGCCTCTACTAATACTTCTACTCCGTCTCCTGCCCCGACTTAGGCTTCTACTCTGCTTTCTGCCTCTACTTATGCTTCTGCTATACTTTCTGCCTCTACTTATGCTTCTGCTTCGGTTTCTGCCTCTACTTATGCTTCTGGAGCTAGAACTTCTTCCTCTTCTCCGACTGCGACTCCTACGAGACCTTGATTACCATTATACAAATGGAAGTCACAAACAGTTATTTAAAAAACAATATCATTACTTTAAAACTACAAGAATTCAACATATCTTTTTCTCTCAATATAGCAGCAGATTTTGCTTTTGTTTGTTTGTGTGTACCAAGAATCTTATGTACAATGAATGTGACATAATATTTTGACACCTGTTTGTTTTTAAAGAATAGCCTAAAGTATATATCAATTGTACCTCTGCCTTGGCCTTATTGGAGAACGCCTTCTGGATCGGCTCCTTGACCTACTTCTACGGCGAGGGGATGGCCGTCTTCTTACTGGAGACCTGTATCGATACGATGGGGCTCGTCTCCGAGGAGAAATTGATCTTCTGCGAGATGAAATAGATTTCCTGGGTGATCTGGATCTTCTTGGTGATATGGACCGTCGTCGTGGTGATCTTCTTGATGACCTTGATCTTCTTGGGGACCTTAATCTCCTTGGAGAACCTGACCTTCCTCTTGATCTTCTAGGTGAGATTGACCTTCGTCTTGGAGATTTTGACCTCCTTGGTGATACTGACTTCCTTTTAGTTGTCAGTTTCCGTGGACTTTTGGAGCGATTTACAGATGATCTACTTTGCTGAGGACTTGTAGACCTTTTTCTGCCAGACCCTGGTGACCTTGAAGAATTTCTGTTTGATGAAAATTTTCTGGGAGATTTTGATGATTGCCTCCTGATCACAAAAACCGAATAAAGTTAACAAAATAAACATTAAATTATTTAGCATAAAAAGGGTAACGAAAATTTGAAAACTATAACTATCCTAAAATCATGTTTAAAACAATCTGTTTTTTACCCCTGTCTGGACTTGGAATTTTTGGGTGATCTAGACCTGCTGGATCCATCAGATGAGGAGGAACTGGAGCTTCCCGACCTTGACCTACGGGTTGCTATTTCCACCTTTGATTCTGACACACTGACACTGGAAAGAACATACTTTATAGTGAATGTTATTACATATTTTGTGGTACATGTATCATTCATTTTCATGGAGGTTAATTTTCTTGATTTACATATTTATTTATTTCTCATGGGGACCTAATTGGATCACATATCACTAAGAAAGTCTCCACTGCTATAAAATATTTTGTTGGAACTAGTTACGAAAATTAAACTGCCATGAATTATACAAATTCCAGAATAACTGACATAAAATAACTATGCTTTTAAAGACATACATAAATGGTAAATGTTGACACAAGCTAGCGCAGTCATAATGGGATTAATATCCCAAGTAGAACCTATTCAAACTGGGCCTAAGAATATATTTAACCTTCTCTTCTAATGTGTCCAAACAACCTTGGATCAGAGACATGATATACCTTTCAGTCATAAGCTAATTTTACACCATTTTGAGCTTCTAATATCTCCCTATTACAAAATTATGAACCAAACAAGAAAATTGTAATTATTAACCAGTAATTTTGATTCTGACCAAATGACCTTGGTTCTCTTGTTATGATACACTATCTGATCATTATCAACATTTAATTTGAATTCAACAATATTTTAATAACAAATAAGTGAAAGAGATTGAGCAGCAGACACAGCCTATTTTAGCCCTCTCCCTCCCTTATTAACCTTTATGCCAAGTACAAGTTTCTACTGTCTATATTACAAATTTATTTTGCCTGACAAGACAGTAAGGCAGATGATGGACATGATGATTCCATGTCTCCCTGAACTTTGTAGGGACACAACTAGTTCACAGTTGTGGAATTTGCTGTTACAGAAAAAAAGTAGACAAGAAAAATTATATGAGCTCCATGGGCAGATTGTGAGGGGAAAAAAACAAGTTCAATAGGTTCAGCAGTCAGATACAATTATGAGAAAAGTATATAAACACTGGCTTTTAAAAAATATTTCATTACTTTTACAGAGAGAAAAATTATATGGTGTGGAGTTGTTTTACATGCACTGCTATTGTCCCAACAAAATGCAAAAAATGTAACTTAAGCTAATAGCTCATGAACTTTTTCAACCAACTATAAAACCTACTTAAAGTCTTTGATCCTTTCATCTAGAGATGACTTGGGTTCTCTTTGTTTCTCTGGTGATTTTTCAGGTGCTGCTGGAATTGGTATATCCAGCATGCTTGACAAGGCCCTATTCATAGCACCCAGAGCTGCCTCCTGATTGGTTGCTTTAGAAGCTTCTTCAACTACTTTACTTTCACCTTCTCCATATAGGAACTTGCTTGTAGGTGATGGGGAGCGAGAGTTGGAACTATCTGATCCAGATGATGATGATCCGGATGACGAACGTCTACTTTTATGAAACGGTGGACTACTGGACTTTCTGGTGACAGGAGGAGGGCTTGTTGTTGACTCACTCAACTTCCTTTGTGTGTCACTTGTCTGGATGTCCCATCTATTACTCCTTCTGTAAAGTGATGTCACAATGAATGATTTCAAAGGTTTTTATCACCTGTTGAGCAATCACAAATGGGAAGTGGGTAGGGGTGGGGATTATTTTGTAGCATTCTAGGTGCTGCAACCAACCAACCTTAACCCCCCATTTTCAGCAAAGTAAGTACGATCTAAAGCTCTCTTATAAAACTTTCTGGACCTTCCCCTGTCATGCATTAGACAACATCAGGGATCTCATACCAATATTTAGAAATGCATGGGGCCAAGGCTATTGAAATTAGGGAAAACAGAAATGTTTCAGAAACATATAAAAATTGAAAAGGGTTATACACATGTATCATTTAACTAATAGTGGTATTAAAACAATTCAAGATATTGGCTGAGCTGACAATATTTTCCTATGTCCAGAGTAGAATATCGGTCGCAGTAGCTCGGTGGTTTGAGCATTCACTTCGTAACCGGGAGCTCATGAGTTTGAGCCCCGCTCGTGCCACGGCCGCATCAAACCTAAGATGAAAAATAGGTGGTGATTGCACCTTCACCAAATGCTCGGCATTTAGAAGTGAGAATCATGGGTCTTTCGGATATGACCTTAAAAACGGAGGTCCTGTGTCATTGTAGGCATTGGCATGTAAAAGAGCCCTCACTGCTACAGCCCTGAATGCTAAGCATAGGTCTAAATTTGTGGTACTTTACCTACAGCTGGTGACGTCTCAATATGAGTGAAAAATTCTTGACAGGACGTAAAACAAACAAACAATCAATTCAGAGTAGAATGATCCTTGACCATCTGACCTAAAAATCAGTAGGGGTCGTCTACTCCTTATGATGTACCAGTGTACCAAGTTTGGTGTCAATCAAGCAAATGATTCTCAAAATATAGAGGGAAACAATATATTACTATGTCCAGTTTGACCCTTGACCATGTGAACCCAAAATCAATAATTTGGCCAATTTGGGAAGAAAAAGGGGGAAAAAAAGTTAAAACAATTACTGAAATAAACAAAATTCAACTTTTACCATTGCTTCTTACATGGAAGATTTCACATAATTATAATTTGAAAACCTTTTTTGTTTCTTTTTTTATATTGGAATACTGCCAATTATTCACCCCGGTTTCCTCTGAAAGTCATGTTTTAAGGCATTTTATTTTTGTGTTACCTTGCTAGTTCAGATGTAGCCTCTGCTACTTGTCCTATTGGAGGCATTGGTGGGGTCTTAATTCTCAGCGATGTCCTCACACTCTCTTCTTTGTTGTCAGAGTGAGCACTCTAAACAATAAATACATATACATTGAGCTTGACACTGAAATTATATTTTTTACATACCCTTCCTCCTTTAAATTTTTTTTTTCTTTTTAGTAAAATATGCATCTGAATAGCAAAATCAACAATTTCAGTCTCCAAATATTCTATAACCATACTAAATGTAAGCTATCTATCAAAATTTAAAGAAAAGTCCAAAATAAATACTCTTTGTTTGGGCTTGAATTCTTCCTCTGGCTCTGGTGGCGGCTGCCATTTAAACTTTTCCTATACAATACAAACATGAATTTCATTATAATTTAGTTGACGAACCATACCCTGTATACATCACATGTATAGATGATATCCATTACAGAAGGAGTATAATGCTCAGAATTTTTTAAAGCAGAGCACTACGCTGTTATGAAATCACTGATATGCTTCACTGACATTTTTAAACAAACTAATTCAGGGAATTTATGTCCCCCACCTAAGGACAGAATAAGTGAGTGGAATACCTAAAACAATTCAGATGGATTATCAACGCCCCCCCCCCCCCCCCCCCCCCCCCAACCACACTACACACACACACACACACACTCCCATTACAAATTCACGAAAAGTAGACAAATCATGATGTAAAATATCTATAAATGCATTAGTCACAGATTTTATTGTCATGAAGTGTCAGTTATAAGATTTAAAAATAATTTCTTCCATCCTGATTTAACTTACAACTTTAAAATGAGAGCAATTTCCAAATTGTTGGTACATTTCTATTTGTTAACTCTTTCATTAATTTCATAAAGAAGAATTTCCAGTTTGTAGATTTTCATTACCTACTTCATGAATTTGATTACAATGCCCTTGATCTTCAAAGTAAGCAGTTATAAGGAAGAGGGACTGGGGTTAGTTTTACAGTATAAAACAATTTAATACCTTATATAAATTGTAACCTTGACCTTTCACCTTTTGATCTCAAAGTCAACAGAGGTCTTTCTTATGTTATACATTCATCACCTTCAGGGTCATTGGAGAAAACTAATGTTATCATCTGGAAATCATTTTATGTAATATATAATTTTCTGACCTTAGTCTTGGAATTTTTGACCTCATAATCAATAGTTTTCTTCAAGTTATAGGTCTACAGGAAGTTACTGTATGTTATTGCAAAAGCTGAATGACTCTGGGTTGGAAAAAAAACTCAAAAAAATAAAAACAAGAGGCCCATGGGCCACATCACTCACCCAAGTCACCTTGGTCCATATTTAAAGGTTTGCATGTAAAACTTTGATCCCCTGTTGTGGCTCCACCCTATCCCTGGGGACCATGATTTTAATAAACATAAATTAGCACTCTGTCAGGGAGCTGCCATGTAAATTTGAACTTTCCTGGCTCAGTGGTTCTTGACAAGAAGATTTTTAAAGATTTTTTCCCTAAGATTTTTTCCCTATTGTGACCCAATCCTACCACCAGGGATCATAATTTTAACAAATTTGAACCTGCACTATGTCAGATAGCTGCCACGTAAATTAGAACTTTTTTAACCCAGTGGTTCTTCTGAAACTTTTTAAATTAAACCCACTCTATTTTTGCATTCTTAAGATTATCTCCCCTTTGAAGGGGGTATGGTCCTTCATTTGAACAAACTTGAATCCCCTTAACCCAAGGATGATATGTATCAAGTTTAATTGAAATTGTGTCCTGGTTCTGGAGAAGAATTTTACAATTTGTTGGTGTATTTTTGCTATTACTCCCCTTGGAGAAGGGTGTTGCCCTTCATTTGATCAAAATTGAATCCCCATTGCCAAAGGATGTTTTTTTGTCAAGTTTAGTTGAAATTGGCCCAGTGGTTCTGGAGAAGTTGAAAATGTGAAAAGTTTACAGAGAGACAAAGTGTGACTAACAAAATGATGTAGACCCAAATTAATGTTTTCTTCTTTTTGCTAAAAGCAGGAAACAAAAAACACAAAGACTATAATATTCCTTGGCAATCAACCTGCTCCAGAAATTTTAACCTGGGGCATGTAGAAAACAAGTTACCTCTGACTATCTGTAAAGGTAAAAAATTTTATATATATTCAGAAATTACCTCAACTTTTTTCTCTTTCTTCTGTTCCTCAGTTGTGCCATCATCATCAGATTCATCTGAGCTGGAGGAAGAACTTTGTGAATCTGACCTTGACCTGCTTGATGACCTTGACCTTCTTGGTTTAGAATCATTTAATGACTTCACTGGATGGGCTTTAATGGGCAACTCTTTCTTCTCTAAGTCATACTGTATTCGACTTTGTTGCAGAATTTCATTAGTTTTACTAGGATGATCTTTTATTTTATCTGCTGGAGATTTCTTGATGGTGGTTCTAAATTCATTTTCCCTATGGTCTCTCAGATCATCTGACATTTCTCGTCTATCTGCACTGTATCTAGAATTGCTCAGAGTACCATTCACTTTCGCTGAGTTTGACTGATCCCTAATAAGTGGAACAAAGACTAATCATGCTAATTATTTGAAAAACAATTCTAAGTTCAAATGAACTAATATTGGAAGTCAAAGACTTTCGCATTTTCATTTCTTGTACATACTTGAATGAATCTGACCTATTTCTTGAGTCTGAATTTAGTGGCTTCAGCCCTGGTTTCCAATGTGTTGGGGGAGGACTTTCTGATTTCTTCGGAATAATCCTTAAAAGACAATTTTAAATTGATATAAAAATAACAATCCTCACCCTGAAATGTGTACATATAACAGGTCTTATTGAACAAAAAATTAAAGTATTCAATTCTAAAGCAGAATTTTTGAAAACTGCCTGCACAAAGAATTTGTTGGACCAGTATACACAATTATATTACGTCATAATTGGGGGCTGACATATTTTGATCATGTGACCGCACGCCATCACTGTGCTGATATCATTGTAAACAAAGCTAAGCAAGAACTGGTGTTCATCGATATTTTCATCTATTTTCAATATTTGTCTGAGAACACGATGGATAAGAAGAGTCACAGTAAGATTTTAACATATGTTACATTCATAATATTTCGTGGTTTTTACGTTTTAATCTTATTTCTACCATAATTTTAGTTAAATCCGCGATCCGCCCAACTTTCAGTTCCCAGTGTTTTTGCATAATAAATCACGAAGTAAAAAGAAACTCGTAAAGACGACTTGAGACATTACAAATTCATTTCAATATAAAGCAATGTATGAAGTAATAAAATTAGCGATGGATCGTGGAATTTTCAACGGAAGATGTGTTGGATCTGACTATTTGTTATCTTATTATTTTTTTTCCTTCGGATTTTTTTTTTCAATTTCAGCATTTCTGTTGTTGTTTTTGTTGTTAATTTAGATGTCCAATCGTATAATTTGTCCGTAAAACAGCTATATGGATTGAATCTTTATTGCTAGTTATTATTCAATTTTGATAGTGTATTACAACGAGATCCACCGAGTTGGGGGGGGGGGGGGGGGGGGGGGACACAATATCAGGTAGACCCTATCTAATTTTTTTTTTCATTGTAAAAAATCTAGTAGGATTAAGCAGAGATATTACATTCTGTGTATCGGTTTGTTTTTTTGTTTTTGTTTTTGTTTTTTTTGTTTTTTAGTTGTTTTGTTTTGTTTTTTTGTTTTTGTTTTTTTTCTCCATTTTTTCTTGGAATTCAAAACTAATAAATTTCAGAAATATTGGTATTAAAGAGTGCAATCTTTTATTCTAAAAGCAAAAATTGTCAAGAGATGTTCAAATTTTCAGATCCACCACACGATTCAGATACGGGATGGAAGACAAATGACATAAAACATTGGCCCCATCTTGTTTATGAAGATTTAGTAGATTATTTGATAAATTCCAAGGCATATGACGGAAAAGAAATTTTCGTTGATTGTTGCTACAGCCAAAAACAATACAATTTCGCCCTCCACTTCTCTCATACGGCATTTTGTTTATCAGCACAGTAATGGCGGACGTCATCAACGACCCCTGTAGGCAAAGAGCGATAACTCTTTAAACACTTCGGAATATAATTGTGTATAAAGTGACCGAGTATACACTGAAGCCTTGGTAATCTGCAGTCTTGGTAATCTATGTGCCATTAATCTGGATGTTTCACCTTCCACACAATATTTTTGTGGGAACCCAATTTTTATGTTACTTGAACAGCATGTAAATGTTAACATTATCATAATTTATTTCATAAAGCAACATTGTTATCGCATATAACATATCAAAGCATATTGATTCTGACATGAAGATATAAAGTAAAAACACAATTCAGTTATCCGAACATTTCATTTATCCAGACGATTTTGCTAAGAAACAAAGTGTCCAGATAAAAGAAGCTCCTGTATTTAATTGTTCTGATAGGTAAAACCATCAAAAGGACTGGTATGCATGAATCAGAACTCAAGAACTTATCTAACGAGTTTGGCACTCAAACAATATCATTCACAATATAATGGACAAACATGTTAAAAGTCAACAAGAAAAGCAAAACATAAGAGCATACCTTGCAGGTGGAGGTCTTCTGTCTCCACTTCTGGATCGCGAACTTGACCCACTTCTACTTGAGCTATATTGTCTCCTGCCCTTGTTTCTGGACGTTGACCTTGACTTTCTATGCGCTTTCTCTTTAGACCTTGATCTTCTCTCTGAATCTGCTGAACTGGAGCTTAATGAAATGAAAATACAATGTGTGATTACTTTATTCATCTGTTGAGCCCAATAGGATAGTATATAGCTCAAAGTTGTTTCGTCTCCTTTTTTTTAACCCAATAATTTTTCAAATACAGAATACAAATGTTTATAAATATCACTGCCAGTATTCACTTACATTAGCATGATTAATGTAATTAATAATTATCAAGGGGTCCATAAAATGAGACAGCCCTCACAACATGGACATTAAGTGTTACAGAGCATCACACAATGTCATTATGACTGACTTCCCTATGACACAAAAATCATTCTTTATCAAGCAAAACCTTGTAATCTAGCTGGTATGCTCATTATGTAAATGCATCAGGCTGATGATCTGTAGATCATGAGTTAGAATATTGCAGAAGTTTTATTTTTTTCCATGTGACTTTCTACTAAAACTGTAGTTTTTCACAAAATAAGGTAAATTTTAAAGTCTTCAGTTTCAGAATAATATTGTATACATTTTCCATTTTCAATCCACAATTTTTTAAATTGTGCTCTACCTCCATAATCCATGAATGAATTATGTATAATTAATCACTCAAAGTTTGTGTGCCCTGTACAGAAATAACTGAACCACTTTTAAAATAAACTCAGATAGATCTATATGCTTTTTATTCATACCCAGGGTTTGACACTAAAGAATGTTTGACTAACAGAATCTAATAAGTGATAGGTCTGCTCATGTCGGTTTACTAGTCTGACTGGTCATGCTGAATAATTAAACAAGAAACTTAATTTTAAACTATAAGATATTTTATTCAGAATTAAAAAGTGCGAAAAATTAACAATACATTTGTGAGCAATTTTAAACTATGTGATGACAATCTCTACTTTCAGTAGTAATATATAAGTTGCAGTATGAAGTGATGTTTTTACATCTATTAATTAATGTGAATATGAGTAAAGTTTTGTTTTAGATAAATATATTTAAATTGAATTCATTTCATGTTGAAAACAATTTATCTATATTAAATGTGAGAAAGTTTTTCATCAAACTGCATCATAAACAGCCATTTTTCAGTGTTGACATATAACTTCAGGAATGTCTCTATTCAATGACAAATATGGCTTTTTATCCTAACAGAAAGATGTTCCAGAGGAAAAGAAAAGTTAGGAAAGAGACAAAGCAGGACAATTGAATGTTTTATTTCAAACTTAACAGAGAAAGTGCTGTTTGTCATTTGAGTTTTATTACATAGATTATTAAACGGAGAAACCATTACTTTTTTCAGGAAAGTTAGTTAGTGGATGTAAGGTCAGGTTTAATAGAAATCATTTATAGTAGCCCAACTCGTCTAGTGCTCAAAAAAGTCAATGTTAAACCCTGATACCTTGATTTTCTTCGTCTGTCATGTGTGGATGATGTCCGCTGAGGGCTTCGTCTGTCGTACGTGGATGATGTCCTCTGAGGGCTTCGTCTGCTGGCTTCTACTTGTCTGCGCTCTTGCTCCATGTCCCTCCTCCTCTCTCTAGAATCACCTGCAGATATATTCCTCCTTCGGTCTCTAGAATCACCTTGGAATCTACAACAGCAGTGGGACTGTGACCAATAATACTAATGAAATGCTGACAGATTGAAATCACAAGCTTTTCATTGTTCACTTTCTATACCTACAGTGCATGTTTCAGTCAGTTGTAGAAACATGCTGAATACAAACTGCAAAAAAGATGTCTATAGCAACAAAAGAAATAATAAATAAAATTTTGGCTGTACCTTTGTCTAATGTTCCTATCCTTGTTACCAGACTTGTATCTCTCCTTGTCCCTCTGTCTGGAGGGGGAGGAATCGTCAGACACTTCCCCCTCTGAGGAAGGACTTCTGTCACGTCTCTTCTTTCTCTCCTCAACACTGTCTTTCCTTTTATTGCTCTCCTTGTCATGCCTTCTATTTTTCCCTTTGTCTTTCTCTCTATCAGTATCCCTATCTCTCCTATTGGGAGATCGATCCTCTCGGATTGATTCTTTTCTTTCTCTATTTGGTCTCTTGTCAGATTTATCTTGCCTGGATCTTTTGTCATCTTCCATTCTATCTGGCTTTTCCTCCCTAATTGTTTAAAACATCAAGAATTAAAGAAAATTTGGTGAATTACATATAATTTCCTGATACCTGGTGTTTGGTAAGTTTGCTGTCAATAGAAAACAACTAGAACACGAACTATAACCTCTTGAAACAGTCAAAATAATTCTCCTTACAAAATTTCCATTTGATACAAATTCTTAAGAAAAAATACCACTTCATTTTATCCCTATATTCATCACATCTTTTGGTTTTACTGTAGTAATCTTGAAATAATAATAGAATAGTGAAATCATGTTTAACCTCCTCCTTCTTGACTCCTGGTTGTTTTCCTGTATGTGCCTCTCTCTCATTGGTTGTCTGTCCCTTCTGTCAGCCATCCTGTCTCCCCTTGTCCACCTCTCTCCTTGACCTTGGTCCTCCACTTCCTCAGTTTGGTTGGATCTCAGTCTGGACTCTATTGCCCGTCTCCAGTGTGGGGGTGTTTCACTTCTACTCCTGCTTCTATATCTCTTTCATAACAAAAAACACAAAACAATTTAATGTCTTGTGACATGAATATATATATGGGTACTCATCTTCGTTTGTGTATATTGCATTAAAGAGAAACTTAAGCTGTCATAATGGAACTAAAACCCCCACAGGTCACACTAAAAATTAATAAAACTGTACTAAAGCTCTAGTTTCTTATCTCACTGCAAGAAATTCAAGAAATCATTTGTGGTCTCAAAACTGTTTCCCTATCTTCCCTGAGTCTAGTTAACATGACCTTTTCACCTTGATATCTCATCATGTGATGAGACACTGTCTTAAGTATGGTAACTCCAGGTTTATAAGGAAATTGTTTAAAGACCTGTAACCATTATCATTCAATGTCCAGTCTGCTTGATGACCTAAAAATTCACTAGAAATGAATCTTATGTGATGTATTCACCATAGTTGTGTGCTAACTCAATTCAGTTACAGCAAGTGGCTCAATAATAGCTTCAAACTACTTAATCTGTTAACCTCGCAGGTATAACATATACAATCATGTGACCTCAAAAGAAGAGATGACCCTTCTCCCAGTATTCATTACTAATGAGAGATTTATCACTTAAGCATCAACATACAATGAAACAGTAGCTTTTGATACTTCTTAACTATTTTCTAATATATATACACCCTGGTTTATGTCCAGTTTATTTGATCTTTGACTGTTTAACCAAAAAATCAATAGGTGTCTTTAAATACCATCAGGCATTTGTGTCTGAAGTTTCACTACTCAAATAAATCAGTAAAAACCTCAAAAACAGTTTTCTTTTCAGAGTGTCTTATGGATCTGGCCTCTAACAATTTAATCCTAAAAAATATGACCTGTGCTCCATGAACTGACCATTGGTGTACATTAATTAATTCAATTTCAGTAAGCAATTATATACCTTTTAACCAGACAGATGGATAAATAATAATTGTGGAAAATAATAACTGTAGCAATTGATATACTTTATATATATTTTTAAACTAGATGATTTATAAATAATTGCATGAAATGGTGTACAAGAAACATGGTGTCATTCTCTGGCTGACCAGACAGATTCTTAAACAAGGTGACAAAAGTATACACTTCTACTCCTAAACAACAATACCTATATCATAAAATTTTTAAACCTTTTTTTTACAATCTGAACACTCACCAATGTGCCACGTCCCTTCAGCTTCCTTCCACTAGGTGTAAACTTTGGTTGGTTTCCATATGGAATCCTGTCAATTCTTCTCCTATTCCCAAACCCTGGAGGTGATTTTTCTCTGTAACAGGTTCAAACAAAGCGATAAATTCTAACTATTAATCAGAACTTAAACCATAGTTAGGCAAGATAAATGCATCAAGACTATCCCCAATCTTATGTAAATACCTGTACATGTACTTGTAACAACTGAAAATTTTGAGCTCAAATGAAATAAAAGCATTGGTATTCTTTTTTTAATCATACACTGACTAAAGACAGATAAGAAATTTCAATTACTTTTCTATTTCTTCCTCTCTGTTGCCCCTGTACAAGAACTTTTGCTGAGGGACCTCAGGGATTTCATCAGGACGAATCTGGGCAAACACGGTGGTAATTTCTTCCTCTTTCTGCTTATCCTTTGCACTAATTAATGGAAATAACAAAATGTGTCTGTGAAACATTATGCTCCTAGCAAATTTGACCTTTACTGAATGACCTTAACCTAATCAGTCACGTAGCTCTGACTTTGATCTTTCAGTCTACCAAGTAGTATGTTTCTATCTTGTTTATTTCAAAAATGATGACTAAAGCTAAAGTTATTTGCAAGACATCATAATTTTAACCTTGGCAATAGCAATGTCCATGCTGCTAAATAACTCCATGCAATATATTCAATACTGCAGTAGAAATGAAAGAAAGGATTAATTTAAGAAATAAATTTCAGTTTTGTAAATACATGAAGGTATGACTTTGATGCTTACAATGACATACTTAATGAAGTGCACTAGTGCTTCATGAAAAGCATACCAGTGTGAAACATTGCATTTCATACCTTCACATATTTTCAAAAATGAAGTTTATTTCTTATATTTACATACTACTTTCAAAAGAATTCCCAGCCATTAAAAAGATGTACTATATTTATCAAGATTCATAGTTGCACAACTGTGATAAATATGCACTTAGTTTTTATGCTGTTCAAAAAACTTAAAGTCTTTCAAATGATAAAGACAATCATCACTATAATAATTTTGGCTCTATCCTAAAACCAAACCCTTACTCACTAGAATCATAAAATTTATAATTTTGGTAAAGGACTACCTACTCCCTCTGAATATCTATTTAGATTCAATTTGGTATCAATAGCATTAAAGAAAATATCATTTAAACATATACACTATATATACCAAGTTTGGCCCCACCCTGGAGTCGGAACCTCTACCCCAGGGACCATGAAATTTATAATTTTGGTTGAGGTCATCCTGCTCTACATCACTATGATTTAGTTTTTCTTAGAGATATATGGTTGTAGAGAAAATTTTTGAAAATTGGTCAATTTTTAACAGTTTTTGTTCCACCCCTAAGTCCCCAGGGGTGCAGGAGTCCTGAAATTTACAACGTATGTCATGCTTGTCCCAAAGATATTTCATACCAAATCTCAAAAGAATTGGAATAAGAGTTATCATGAAGTTAAATATGTTTGATTTAGCACATCTAATCACTGACCATTTTGGCCCTAACCAAAACCCCTACCCCTGGGATTGGTAATGGGTTACCTGCTCATTTCAAATTTCCATTTAGTTTCAATTTAGTATCAATGGCATTAAAGAAGATGTTTTTTAAAAAATGTTTTACACGTAAATACTACATACCAAGTTTGACCCGACCCTGGAGTCAGAACCTCTACCCTAGGGATCATGAATTTTATAATTTTGGTAGAGGCCTTCCTGCTCTACATAACTATGCATTTAGTTTTTCTCACACATATGTGGTTGTGGAGAAGACTTTTGAAAATTAGTCAATTTTTGGCAGTTTTTGCCCCATTGCTATGGCCACTGGGATGCAACAATACGCTTGACTCATGATATGAACTGATGATACAATATGTATCATGATACTTTTAAGATGCTATGAATAATAACAAACAATTCCACTGATTTTGATATCAATAACATGTAATTACACCTTACTATTAAAACTGCATGTTTTTCTTCATCAACATTTAACATTTTCTTCCACAATGCACAGAATCCAAAATGCTCCCATATTGGAGATTTATGGGTCGCAGGGGGAGAAACAAAGTCAGTGACATGATCAGCACCAGTTTTCTATCAATGGAAGCCATTTTTACAGCCAAATCTGATGGTTTAAATTAATCCAGACCAAGAATACTGAATTGTGATCGTGTAAAATATTGTGAATCAAACTGTAATATAATATTACCATGATATACCGTCTCAAGGTTACTCGTTGCACCCTTAGGTGCAAAAGTCCTAAAATTTTACAATTTATGTCATTCTTGTTTTAAAGATGCTTAATACTGTATCTGAAAAGAATTGGAATAGTAGACGATGCATGACAATGGATGCAGACCAATTGCAATAGGTCATATGGGATTACTCAGTTGACCTAAAAAAAAACTTGGAATCCACACAACTTGGGAACAATGTAATTTGATACAATTTAGTGTGGCAATGCTACTCTTGAAAAGAATTTGTTTTAATTAATTTTCTGCATATTTTCATATAAAACTTTGCGCTGTTGTGGCCCCAACCCTATCCTCAGGGCCCCTGATATTAACCAACTTAAATTTAAACTACCAGCAGGTATGACTAATCATGGCCCTGCTGTTATTAACAGATGTGTAGGCTTTTACCTTTCCTCTTCTTTCTTTTTCTTTTTGTGCTTCTTCTTTTTTGATTCCTTTTTGTGCTTCTTTTTCTTCTTCTTAGCTTTTTCAGTTTCTGAAGATGACTCATCTGAGTCACCAGAACTCTTAGCTTCAGATTCAGATTGCTTCTTTCTCTTTTTAGCTACACAAAATAAATATGAATTTAAAGCTTAGAAATGTTGAGAAAATTAAACACCACTTTGTAGGAATTATATTTTCTTGTCTTTTAATTGGGCCTTAATTAAAATGTTTGTTTGCCCTTACCTGACCAACTACGAAAATTATCCCAACTAAAAAAATTTTATTGCCCTTTTTCATTTACAATTTTTCAAATATTTTTTTTATACATTTGTTCCTTTTTATTTGGTTGTTTATCAACTTTCAATCCTTTTTATTTGCTTGTTTTCTTGATAACTAGGTTGGGCCATTCAGATACTCAATTTAACACTCCATTAAAGACTTTAAGAATTTGATGATCAACACTTATATATTTATTGTAACGTCATACTTAGTTTGACCGTTAACGACAATACTGCTGTTGTCAAGAGAACGTTTCCCCCAGATACATATTGTTTCACTGTGTGCACTTCTTTAGTGGTGCAATATAAAGGCACTTCCAATAAAATGTGCAGCAACAGCTAGTGGAATATTTTGATGAGACAATTTTTCGGATAGATTGTTCTGGATATTATGGATGAGTGCAGGTAGAATGATTTCCACTTGACAGAATTGCCATTAATATATATCTGATAAATTAAATACAATAGAGGGTGAGGGTGACTAAGGATCAGACAGTGCATACACTGCATAAATTAACAAGCAGGATTGAAATGCAATGAAAGACAGATATATACACACACTATAATAATAGTTTTGTTTTATTTAAAATAAAACATTGTTTCAAAAGATGCATTGAATTACCAATACTAAAACATATATATATATGTTCTTGCAAATTTCTAATAGTTACATAATGATTTGCATCTGAATCTAAATAAGAAAATAAAATATTTCTTACCTATTTATCTATCCATTGTTAAAAATTTGAGTTGGAAAATGGCAAACAAACAACATTTTAATTTAGGCCTTGCTAGTGAAATAGTAATTTGAAGTGCCATCTACCAGAACATTTACACATATATGCAAACTTGCACAAAGCAAGGACATGTATTTCCTAGACTACAGTACAACACATCAATCATTTCTGTAACCTCTGTCATTCAGTTCTCCCCTACCTACCTTTAGATTTTACTTGAAGAATCAATTCCCCACAGTTCACAATTTTCACATCAACCTTTGGTCGACTTTTTTCATCTGTCTCTAAATTCTCGATTTTTCTGACCACTTCTTGACCAAATATCACTTGTCCGAAAACAGTATGCTTACTAAAATCACAGAAATAAAATTAACAGAAGGGATAAAAAATATCATAGTATAATTGTTATTAATCAAAACTTTTTTTATCATGTTGTCTGAGTCAACAGTATAGCATGCCATGGGAATTAAACTAATTTAAGGTTTTACACAAGACACATTGGATAACATGCATCCAGTTAGATTTGGTCTTTCTTGTGGACTTTGGTATTGTTAATATGGCTGGTTTTGATAGCAGTCAATGTTGTTGCTGAATAAAAGACCCAGATATAGCAGACAAAGAGAACTTTATTGAAATATGAGTGAGTAGCATAGGTTTGATATGAAATTCCATACAACAGATATGAAATATGTTACACCTGTCTGAATTTTGCTGCTGTCATAACGAAAAACCTATCTGGTGATCTGGACTGGTAGATGTCCACATAAATATAAACAGGTGAAATCACAAAAATAATGACTATATTATCTCTGCTTTTTTACACCATGAGCTTTGAAATTCAGCATGCATTAAGCTAAGACATTACTTTATGCATGGTGACCTGTAGATTATATATTTTAAACCAATGGGTTTTTTTTTTGGTTTTTTTTCTTTTCTTTTTTTTTTTTACTTTTTAGGCATTTGATATGAGTGGGTAGTGTTTTATCTAGGTCAGTGTTGATCCCTTTATTTATGGTTATGACGAGGTTTACGTCAAAATGGGCTTAACCCCTGTGAACACAGTGGATCAAGAAAGCAAAATTTTAAAAATGCAACAGCCAATATTTTCATGATTCTAATTATCTCCCCTTTGAAGAGGGTGTGGCATTTCATTTAATCAAATTGGAATCCACATCATCCAAGGACACTTTATATTAAGTTTATTTGAAACTGACTCCATAGTTCTTGAAAATATGATTTTTAAAATTGCAACATCCATTTTTTTCTAGGATTCTACATTATCTCCCCTTTGAAGAGGGTGTGGCCCTTCAGTTTAACACATTTGAATCCCCTTCACCTAAGGATGCTTTGAATAGAGTTTGGATGAAACTGACCCAGCAATTTCTGAGAAAAAGTTAATTATGTGCAAAGTTAATGAAAACAACAAATGATGGACAAATTTTGATCAGAAAAGCTCACTCAGCCTTTGGCTCAGGTGAGCTAAAAGCAAAGTTCAACAAACTTACTTATCAAGGTGCGGTGCAGGCTTGGTTGTTCTGGTAACAAATGGCAAATAGCCAAATTCATAAAAAAGAAATAAGCCACTAATTAGCCAGAAATCAATACAATGTGTACGTGCAAAGTTTAAATAAATACAATGTTTATATGCATAGAAAACAGTCACAAAAGCTAGCGTTCTTAAAACATTTGTACTATTTTCTCAGTTTTTCTCCCTATAAATTCCAAAGAAAAAAAAAAGTTTTAAAAAATTGATATGAAACTGTCATCAATACCTGAACAAAAAAAAAAAATCATTGTTTGCCTTCATTTCACAACATTAATCTTACATGAAAAACTGGGAACCATTTGTGTCTTTTCCACGATTGGCCATGGACAAAAGGAAATCTTTCTCATGCTTCATCACAAAGTTCTCATCTATAACAAAAAAAAATATCACAGATTTTAAGTTTTATATTCCAGCAAATCTAATTAAAGTCAAAATGGAAAAAAAACATGGAATTGTCAGATAATTGTAACACATAACTTAGTAGGTATGCTTCATGACGTTTACAATCAAGCTAAATTCATCCAGCAGTCTCCACTTACAACAGCACAGTAACTTACCTGGAAACATTCCTCCATATATAGACTCTCCTCCAGTTCCATCTCCTATAAAGAGTTACATAAAGAGTTCACATAAATGTTGTAGACTAGTACTCACCACAACAAACTTTCAACAACAAAAAATACCATGCCATTCTGCTCCATTTTAATCAGCAATCAAAATTGTTCTAATCATTCCAACTATATTTAATATTTTTCCAACCTATCTCAATGTTTGTTTTCTTTTAAAACGATTTGTAGTTGTACACACATACATTGACTGTTGTACATCCTTTACATAGATAGTCATCAAACTTTCATAGGTAAATTTCATAGGTAAACTTACTATCACTGTTAAACAAACTATTAGATTTCAGTGCAAAAGGCCATGTTCCCCAAACATTAATTTCAATGGGTGAAAACAGAGGGGAAAACATACATTTTAAAATCATGTTTTGTTAGTTTTGTTCATATAATTAGCTAATACCTGAAATATTTAATTATTACCTTTGGTGAAATCCCCTGACTGTATCATGAAGTCTTTCACCACACGGTGGAACGGGGCTCCCTTATAATGGAGGGGTTGTTCTGATTTCTGACCAACTCCTTTCTCTCCTAAATATAATGAACAGCACATGACATTATTCCAAAACATACTTCAAGCTACATATACATCATGTTCATAAAACAAACATACCTGTGCATAATGAACGGAAGTTTTCGCATGTTTTTGGACAAACATCTGCAAACAACTCAAATACAATTCTTCCCTCTACAACAGACAGTTGAAAACTGCTTATTATACATAAATGTATGCAAGCAAATTCACACAGAGGAAAATCTAGCAAATTTTTCAGACTACCATTAAAAATCTGGAAGTTGAATCCAGTAATTCAATATATTGTCTTGTTTACTAAAGAAGTGTCTCACACTACACACTTGCAGAAAACCATTAAAAAGTTACACCGGAAGTCTGGGAGAAAGTTACACCGGAAGTCTGGGAGAAAGTTACACAGGAAGTCTGGGAGAAAATTACACCGGAAGTCTGGGAGAAAGTTACACAGGAAGTCTGGGAGAAAGTTACACAGGAAGTCTGGGAGAAAGTTATGAAGTCTGGGAGAAGAAACAAACAGACATGTAGAAGTATGACTTACCTGACTTTCCGTCCACCTCAATGTCCATGAAACACCGGGGTTTGTATCCAGTTGATGCAGTCATCCTATAAAAACACACAATACAATGTTTGAGTCATATGAACATCTTCATTCAGTTTGATAATTTCTATTTCAATGAAATTCATCAGATTTATTGAAAAAGTAAAAAAAATGAAAACTATGATTGTTTTTTTCTGAAATATACCCTAGTTTGGAATATGACATCACAAATTTAACACTATCATTTAGAATTGTCAAATGTGTTAGCTATTCAGGCAGTTTAATGCTTGAAAATCATTGGTGTCATGAATCGTCTGAAACAAATTTCTCATATTTAAATCAAAACATAACAAGAAATCTTTTAGAAACATATATGCCCTCTATGTGGCAATATTGAAAAGTATCAACTTTAATTTAAATGTAAAGATATTTAAAAATATGAGTTATCCAATAGCCAGATGCAACCACAGTATTTAGTTTGATCTCCACCAGGCAAAGGCTTCTACAGATTACAAGTAGACTTTTTTATATCCAGAGTAAACTGATTTATGAAAAGGACTTGGACATTGCAACTTGAAAATAATGGTTCAGCAATGGTTGCCGACCATCGAAAAATTGTCGCTAGATTGCTACCGATGGTGACAATCTATAGCTGAAACCTGACATTGATAGTTGGTAAACATTTCATGTGCCGGTATTGATAAATCTTTTATGTTTTTTTAATATCCAGAACAGAAGATAACTCTAAATTTAAATAGTATACAATGACCGATGATGCAGCATATGTACAAGGTATCACACTGGTAATTATTTTCACTATATATTACTATAGAGGGAAAAAAATCATTAAAAATCAATTTACAAAATTGATGCCAAATAACAGAGTCAGAAATGTTTTATGTTACCTCTCTTGTCTGCTGACACCAGAAAAACAACACCCTACACAGCATTTTCTAAATATTTTTATCCGCAAACAAGACTATCCTCAAATCCACATGTTTTTCACATATGTGTAAACAGCCTGAGTGCACCTCAGGAAGAAGCCTCAGCTACCAGCATCAAATAGTTCCACTGTAAACAATTGATTATTTCTACAAATTACCCAAAATTTCCTAATCAGGGGTACAAAAAATAAGAGAAAAGAAGAAAGGGAAATGAGAAAAATCATGCAAGAAAAAAATTTATTTTGTTAAATATATGGAACTACAATTGACTAAGTTCATTTTGATTGGGCAATTACCTGTGTGATACCTATATAGTATAGTTTGCAAAGTTTATGGAACAATTGCCTGTACTGTATCCCGGTGCAATGCATTCTGCTGTCTGCAAACACAACTTAGATATGGACACAGTGATTTGTAAACTATGCAGAAAAACATATGCAAATAAAGGCGGGTTTAAACAGGTTCTTTCGATGCATGATGCAATTTATTTGTATGGTTAATCAAACTTGTTAATATTTAGTTCGAATAAATTCGATTGAATATACTGTGTAATTTCTATTCCAAAATCGGGTGTATGAAGTTTTGTTTTTGTCTAAAGATTTTTCTTACATACATCATTTATATTTCCTTTGGCATAGGAAATATGACCAACTCACATTCCACCTCAACAAACATGGTTACAAAATATATAAAGTGGACAAAAACAAAAGTCAAAATGCTAATGATACAGTTGAGAAAAATCAATTAATTTAGAAATTAAATCTATTGAAAATAAAGCTGTTACCTTGTTCCTTGCTATTTAATACTACTAAACAACTGCAGTAAGTAACACCAGTGTTTGATTTATTTATTTGAATGAATGAAATATAACTAAATTGAATTCTCTGTATATTCTCGATTACATTCGATTATGAATTGAAAATATACCTAGGATTCACTTTGATAATCGATTGTAAATTCTTCCGATTCCCAAACACTACTTGAAAACCAATGGGGGGTCATCTACACTTTTGGGGATGCCAATGTATCAAGTTTGATGTTTGTCATGCAAGGGGTCCACACAATACTGAGAGAGAATATTTTTTCATATCCAGAGTAGTTTGACCCTTGACCTTGAGACCTCAAAATCAATAGGGGTTATCTACTCTTTAGGGGAAATTAGTGTAACAGTTTGATGCCTATCAAGCAAAAGGTTCTCAAGATGTTGAGAGGACAAAACTTGGTTCACCAACTGACTGACAGGTGCATTCCAATATGCTCCCTTTTTTTCAAAGGGGGCATTAATTTTTTTATAAACATTGATGCATGAACCTAAACTTTCTGGGACAAACAGATATGAAAAATAAAGAGTACTAGCAACTTAAAAGAAATTTTATGCAAGTGTTTGTGACATCTGTATACAGTATATTCATAACAATATATATATATAAAATACTTATGTTGTGATTAACATCAGGGACAAATTCAGCTATTAGTGAACCTTGCCAGTATCCGTGATTTTGTAAAATATCCATTCAAAAAACAAAGGAGAAACAAAACAGGAATCTTGGATTAATAGGTTCATTAGCAGATTCAGGTACACAAATAATTTAAACAAACCTTGTGCAATTATTTCTTTTTCCTTAGTTTCATAACCCTTCAAAGTGATCTTGGACTCTTACAACTTTCATACAACCATAATGTGGGCATAGGCTGTTAAGTGTGTTTATTTATAACTTGTTCATTAATTAATCTGAACCACTAATTTGTAATATTACAAACTAATTGCAACATCTGCAATAAAGGCCTCAAATTAGCTGTGACACTTACATATGTGTTGCATCTTTCATATTCATAGCCAAAAGTCACAACATAGGCATACTGATAAAGTAGAGCTGACAGATGTAACTACAGTTTAAATGCCAAGTCCATAGATTGTATTCTTTACCATTTTTTTTTTTACAGCACTGGCCTGTAGCACCTACCAGTCCATGAAAACTACTGGCCCCTTGGAAAATTAGGAGGTCCCTTACTATATGTACAATTATATCAAAAATATCAGAAAAAGTGTACCTTAATCAATAATATCATATTTAACTTCCTGCTCTTATTGATATCTGTAAATTCAATTTCATATTCTCTTAATAAAAGATTATTTTCTCATTATGCTTTTGTTTGTTTTCTGTTTTTGATTCAAACTCGGTCTCAAATTCACAGAATGATTCATTATCAGTTAATTCTACACTCTTGGGAAATGGTTCAACTGTGACAACACTACATGACTCTTGTGAATCTGGTTAGGTTGAACAACAAAATTCCTTCGCTTCTTTCATCTGGGCTGTCATTTTTGGTGCCTTCCAAGGCACTGCATCTCCCCCATACTTCAGAGCTCTGAATTTAACTAACTTTTTATACTATTTTTACTTTAAACAGAAGCAAGTCACCTAGTGCAATCTATTAAAAAAATATTTGGGGATAAAAAATCAATAGGCCCATTGGACATTTCAGATTCTATTATTTTCTTGTCCCCAACCAATTTTACTGCTCTCAGATCTGTGGCTTTTGGTAAAAAATTGAGCCTGAATTGGTCTTGCTCACAATTTATATAGAGATGTAAATGATAATTTGTACTTGTCTGACAGAACAAGTAAAACTGAGTTGTTCCTCAACAAAATTAAATAGAGTATTGTTTCTTGTCCTCTACTTGCATCACTATCAGGGACTTAAAATACTGGTAAATCACTGTTTTCATTGTATCTGGATTTTTGCAGTGTATAATCGCTTTAGAGGAAAACTGTGGACAAGATAAGGTGGGGAATGGACAAAAGATGCACACTATACTAAAACACCCACATCTAAACGTGGACATATAAGAAGAAAAATTAAAACCCATAAATTTTCACATAATTAGTTTGTTGGGTAGGAAAGCAAAAGTTAAACATTCCATGGACAACTAACTATGACCAGCATACCCTTACATACTATAAATCATCAATAGATACTTGTGCTGTGTTTGTATATATACCTTACATAGTGTATTATTGGTAAGCATGGTAAGAGACAGATCCCATTGTCAACCCCCCACCCCCCAATTTCATAGACTAATGGCTACCACCTCTAACAACTGTGTACACATACAACTCTTAGAAACACTGGAAACAGGGTGATTATGAGTGTGGGTGCCTGTGTGTAAACTTTGTATAAAAGTTAAGTCCTTAAAATGTCACTTGAGAGGAAACTAGCATATAATAAATTCTTAATGGGTTTGGGGACTTTTTTTTGTTGTTGTTGCATTACTGAGAATTTTTAACACCTGATCAAATATAGCATCTCCCTCCCCTTTCCCCTGCTCCCAGTTGTATGGACAATTCTTCTGATACACTCACTATAAGAATATCAAAGTTGGAGTGAATAAAACAATATCTAAAATCCAAAAACTGAAAAATGATTTTTAAACGTAAAGCGTACATTGCATAGGCCAATTGATTTTTTAAAAATCAAGTATTTCGTTTTAATACCTACATCAGTATTAAAATAGAACTCATCCAACTTAAGTAAATCAAAATAAATAGGCATTGTCAGTTTGAACATCACAATAATGTTTTCTTTAATTACATGTTGCAGAGAGCATGATCAATTTCCATCACACAACAGCTCGAATTTCCTATGAAAATGCCGCTATCTTTCACCACGAGTATATACATCGCACACCTTTCTCCACAAATTTTACATGGTGATAAACATTTTAGAAGTAATAATATTACTTTTGCGACAGTATAAATATAACTAAAACTTAGCTTCTTTCTTAAACTTACGTTCTTTTTGGATAATTTACCCTCCACAATGGTGGAGAACAGAGTTACCTGCTCTTGGCGTTTCTAAAATGCAAATCAATTGTGGTCCGTGTTCCGTGTTTCGGTTTCATTGTTTCCATGAACATGTATTGTATGTCTAATTTTACGGAATATAAGCGAGTTTGTATATTAGACTATTCGGAAATTGTTGAAGTGGTGGAATTTTCAGATAACTAAGTTAGAAGGACTGACAGTGGCGTAGCTAGCCGTGAAATGTACCCACAGTGACAAATCCAGAATAGGCTGGGGGTCTGGGGGCCGTCTTAAGGTCCCCAGTGGGCCCAGGGCAAGGCCCTGGTGGGAGTCCCAGAATGCGAAGCCCCCGGAAGCTCATGGGTTTTGAGGCTTTTAGGGTTATATTTATGGGTTGATCTAGCTATAAAATCATGCATAATAAAATGAAAAATTAACAATCATTTTTTGTTGTTGTGAAACTGATGTGTACGCCCGGACGTTTTGGCGTCAATGGCAGGTACGCCACTGACCAATCTAAAAGAAAGGAACCTGGTGGTACATAAAGAATCACCGAAATTATCATAGACCTATAAAACTACCAGCGAAATGGCCAAAATTATTCATAGACCTATAAAACTACCAGCGAAATGGCCAAAATTATCATAGACCTATAAAACTACCAGCGAAATGGCCAAAATTATCATAGACCTATAAAACTACCAACGAAATGGCCAAAATTATCATAGACCTATAAAACTACCAACGAAATGGCCAAAATTATTATAGACCTATAAAACTACCAACGAAACGGCCAAAATTATCATAGACTACCAGTGAAATGGCCAAAATTATTATAGACCTATAAAACTACCAACGAAACGGCCAAAATTATCATAGACCTATAAAACTAACGAAATGGCCAAAATTATCATAGACCTATAAAACTACCAACGAAATGGCCAAAATGATCACTAAAGGGGCTGTAATTCAAATTCCACGAAAATTAGTAACGATTTGAAGGAATTATGGTCATAGAAGCGTAAATCCGAGTTATCTCTCTTTGCAGAGTAAGCAAATAGCCAAAAGCCATGTATCGGAGAAGTTTCCTGATCAGTCAGGACAAATACTTTTATATTTATAACACTTTATTTGTATAAATCATTGCGATTTATTCATTGTGCTCATCTGCCTGTTTCACATCTAAGATATATGAACAATGTGTAGTGATCGTATTTTCATATCTAGTACATGAATGGTGGAATTTTTGTAATCATGGTATCATTTTGAAGGCTTCATCAAGTAACGATAATTTTCAGAATTTGATTACTGATTGATATATTTCACCTAGAATTTTACATTGAAGTATATGGAAAGAGCATGGTGTATTAAAATATTTTTAAAAGAAATTTTATTTTCATACAAATCTCTTGGTTAAAAAGTTACATACACTGTCTCGTTATGAAAATATGAAATAAAATTAATCATTTACCGCTCATAATTTTAGAAAATTAGATTTTTCTTATTTTCACTAAGGGCGGATAACTTTAAAAAAAAGTCTCAAGTGCAAAACGGTCATCTCCTCATGTGAATTTGAGCTGCTTCACTTTCATCATTATTTATTTAACAATAAATATGTATGTTCATTTAAATCATTCATTATCATTTCGTTATAATTGAATACCTTAACGTGTACGAGTTTTGTAAAGGGGAATAACTCAGATTAACGCTTTCACAACGTTCGTTTTGTGGCCACTAATTAATAATAATAATAAATTTATTTTGTAAAGCGTAAAGTCCATACTGCTCTAAACGCTATTTAAACAACAATAAAATAAGTGAAATGGGGTATATAAAAACAGATCATAGTAGGTCCCAGATTAGTTGTAGCATGTGAACAGATGAGTCTTTAATTTAGATTTGAAGGTACAGAGACTGGTGGCAGTTCTGATATCATACGGAAGAGCGTTCCACAGTTTAGGGCCAGCAACACTAAAGGCTCGAGTTCGTTACCAATCTTCATTAATTTTGATGTGTGACTAGATTATATTAAAGATGAATATATACTGAGGTAATTTTGGTCCTTTCATTGGTAATTTCGGTCATTTCTTTGGTAATTTCGGTGATAGCAGGAGAGATGAAGACTCCCGGTATATTGCCGACAAAACTCTCCAAATCCTTTTCATGTTGCATGATTTTAAACGAAATTCATAAAAAAAAAATGGGCCGAATAAAATTCTGCATGTAGCTGAATTAAGATGATTTTTGTATGATAATTTAAATCCATGTAGACCTGCAACACATGCAAGGCAATGGTGAACACGAGGGAAGGAAAGGCAAATAATTCCAGACTCGGTAGTAATATAGGCAGGTGTATGTGCACTTGTAAATAAGTCAATTTTCGTGTTATTTGCGGCTTTAATGTTAGATTGAAAGGGAAGAGTTATTGTTCTATCTCTACTTCCTCTTACCCTTTTCCTCCTCCGCCGTTCATGTCTTAATTTTCTTCTCTCCTCCTCCCCTCCCTCCCCAACTCCCTTTTTCTCTGTCCTTTCCCACTTGATAATGAACATCATATTTTATTTAGCTAGACGGACCCAGAAAAGGGGGAGGGGCGATAAAGAGGCCAAAATGACAAAACAGAAAAAGAACCCCCCCCCCCCCACACACACACACACACAAACCACAAAGGTTATAGGGGATAGAGTGCAGCCCCGTAATCTTTTCTAAATATATTGCTGGCATAAAAAGGTAAAATGATCCTATTAGAGTTATCTCTCTTTGTCAAGGAAATTAAAAACCTTTTGTAGAAAAGCGTCACGGCTGCTAAAAGGGTTTTAAAAGGGTTAGGAAATACATTTGAAATGCTTGGCAACTTGACGGTTTATCATATTATTATTATATTGCCCTCTGATATGGCATTTTCGTGGTGAGGTAGAAGCTGATAAATTTTAAAATGTCCAGGAATGTGCACTACATTACACACGCACTTTTCTAAAGAAAGTTCGGGTGTGCTGTTGTTACCCTGGTCCGTCCGTCTGTCACACTTTCTTCTTCCACAAACTGCTCTTTTATTTTAATCAGAAACCAATTCATCTTTTTGAATATAATAGGTGATGTTCTGTAGATGTGCAGTAAGCTTGTTTTTGGAACTTTCAATTTTACTCCTCTTACATTTTTTGCAGTAGCCAGATCATGTTTTGGAAAGCAAGTGATGTCCTATAGATGTACAGTAAGGTTCAGAATTTTCAATTTCACCCTTGGGGCCAATCGGGGGTTAAAAATCAATTTCTTTAAAAATTGATAAACCTTGTTCCAAGAACTCCTCCAACATTTTATGCAGTAGCCAAATCATCTTTTGGGAGATAATTGCTGGTGTCCTTCAGATGTGCAACAAGTTTTCGTAATTTTCTATTTTACCTTGAGAGGCAAACAACATGGAAAAAAGACGAACAAAAACCTGGTGCTCAGTGCATTGTGCTTTAAGAATATATTTGCTTCAAGGGTGGGAATCCAATTTATTTATATTTCTGCCATATAATCTGCTTATAGTGCTTTTGTTTTGTTTTCTTTACTTTAGTTTCGTTACCATCGATAATTTACTTAGCTTAGCTTATCTAGTGATACTCTTTCTATGATTATCATGTGTTCTTCAGTTATATGTGATATTTTTTTTTTACCATATTTTAAATACTACTGCATTATTTTAATTTAGCATGTACCTTCATCTTAGAAACTACAAAACCTTGAATATATTTTACTATTCACAGGGATATATCAAAGTGACACAGGAATGAAAATGTATAACATACACTGAATTATGTTCTGTACGAACATACAGCGAGAGTTTTGTAAATCACATGGTACATATAGCTGCCGGATTTTTCGTTCCCCGTTTATAGCACCCGACACAGTCCATAGTAGAAGGATACAGTGCAGGTTGGTTTTCAGACGGTGAAGCTCCGTTAAATGATTATTATGACCAATACATTCACAAGGAGTATAGGGTAAAGGCTCCTAGGCAAATAACTTATGTGACTGAAACAAACCCCCAAATAATTTCATAGAAAAGTTCAAAAAGGTGCGTGCGTTTTACACCTCAAGTGAAAAGTACTTTATACATGCATACGTGGTACCCCCCTCCCCCCCAATGTACATTCAACATATGTTCAATGTACACATACTTTCATTTAATTACCCCCCCCCCCCCCTTTTCCCCCCAAAATAATAATAACAACCATGAACATCTTGTATTAGAATTTTATTGAATCATAATATGACGCATGTAACATATATAACTGAAAAACAAACATTGGGCATTTCACTAACATTTTCTTTAAGTTTAAAAATTTCTCTTAAAAAGAAATCACAGAGAAATGCATGTAATCCAATTCTTCAATTAGATAAACAAAAGAATTATGAAAACTTGCATAGATAAAACATGTCAGCATGCATTTAATGTGACGCAATGTAAATGTTACACACAGATGTTATAAACTGAAATTGATAACTTCAGAATGAATATATAATGAATATGCACAAAAATGGTACAAAAGAAAATATATTTTAAGTACAATTCATGAAATGTCTCATGTAATAATAGCACTTCAAAAAATGCGAATTCAATATCACCAAACAACCATTCATAATAACTATAATCTCAACAACCGTAAAGTTCTGTAGAAATACAATAATGCACCAAATGTAGCAAAAATGAGATTCCAAACCTCTAAAATAAGCACTAACCTTTAAAGAAAATACCCTTAAAAACTGTCATACAAAACTATATGTTATTGTAATTCAATTTTCATAAAAAAAAAAATAAAAATGTATTGATGTATGGTTTCAAACCCTAACTAGTAAATTTATACTCATCCATAAGTCTGACCTTAATAAAAACGGCACTACCTTCATGAAAACCCAACTTTATGGCACATAATTGGCAAAACTGGTAAATTTCGAGCTATGACTTATGTATGGTGAACACTGTTATTTCCTATTATACACTGAATGACAATGGTCAAATACAGCACAAATTACTGTCAATTACCATCAATATTGAAGTGCTATAAATGACAAATTATTGAGCATGTATAATTTTCGCGTGTTACTTTTTTACGAACACACTGTACAAAGTTTTAAATTCAACCTTGGTTATTTTCAAGATTTTAGATCTAAATTTATTTTCACTGCATTTGTAATTAAGCAAATTTCACAAGATGTTTCCAGAAATACAGAGAGAACATACACATATTTGGTTGTAAATTTTAAGTTTCAACATATGCAAAGGTGATGGCTATGCTATTTTTACTGCAGATTTATCCCTAACAAAAATATGGCTGTTTACTGTACCTAAATTTTTTTCTTATCATCCTAAGTGAACATCTCCTAATGCTTCCTTTAAACTATGAATTTTCAACTCCATGAAAACAATAACTTTACAGTATTTAAAAAGGGCAGATTGCATATTTACCCTGTGCATATAATATTCCCTTCTCAAATACCCTGTTCTTAATTAACACATATTATTCACAGTATAATTGCATAAATCTAACTACTCAAATATACATATGAGCACTAGTTATTAACATTTCTGTTTACTTCATTATCTTTACAACTGAAAGAAAATGCAGAGTATTTCTGATATTGATCTGTATCAATTCACACACAAAAACTTCCAAACATGCATCTGCTAGGTTTGAAATGGCATATATTATACAGACCTATTGCTTTCAGTCATTGAGTTTTTCTTTTTAAACCATTGATAAAGTGCATCTTCATTAAATTTTGCTGCCCACATGAAGAGATCAAATGATGAAGATATATAATGTGCTTACACCAATGTTGCTCAGTTTTTTGCAACGTCTCCAAAATACTGTGAATTCATAAAAGTTCACGGTGTCTCGGGTTTTGTGGAATTTAAGGGTATAGTTCTTGACCACAGTGAATAATAACATGTATTTATGATATATGCAAATCAGGTAAAATTGAAAATACACATTTCAGGCTAAAAAAATTGCATTTCTAATTCAACCTTGAAAAATACATCTCCTATATATGTAATATGTGTACTTTAATGACTGATATCATACTAGATGATCTTATAATTTGTATGAGATATCAACACAAAGTACCTAATAGATCATTTTTGTAAAAATAGATATGTCACTAATTAATGAAAAACCATTGAGTATTTCTGTCATTATACAACTTTGATTTTATCTTTGAGCCACCAGTTTAAGAGTACTAGTATAAAAATTTACTTGGATAAAATAATTAAAAAATACATCATCTACAAGGCACTTAAAATTAAACATCTCACATTTTTTTCTTTGTTGAATTTCATTTTAATCAGCAACATTGGAAATAAAAAATAATAATAATAATAAAAAAGGGCAGCAGCAATGAAATGATTTTGAAACAAGCAAATTAACTGAACAATAACCACTAAATTATCACTATGCAAAAGCGTAAAATGTGAAAAAAAGAGATAAAATATATGCAATTGATACATGATATGACAATTAATGAGATATAAATTTTTATAATATTGTATGACATTTCATTGTTAAAAGTCTAACCATTGATGGACTTGAATGCCCATCTGGATACAGAGACAAGGCAGGTCATCAAATAAACAAATTCAACCCTGAACAGCTGAGTCTCCTAAACATCAAACGAAGAAATGTATCTTCATGTAATTTGTTTCAAAAGATTTTCAGCACCAAATTCAGTTTATAGTAAGTTTTCAGCCGTGACATGAAAGCACATTAACTTCGCGCAAAGCATTAAATTTCTCCTATTGAAATTTCAGAGGAAATTCATAATCATTGTTCACAATTACTAAATTCTCTTGGCACTTAAAACAATTTTTTCATGGACAGATGTACAAAGAGCACTGAATTTTCCATCCAATCGCATTTGCACTACGTGTTTGTGAAGCTGACATCAACTTTCATTCTCACATTAATGAGATATGAAATTCAGAAGTCTTCTCTCTTCCAACATGATAGATTACATATATTGATAATCTCATATAACACAAACGAACACATTTCCCATGGAAACTGAATATATGTACGTCTCTGACTCGGACTTAGCCTCCAGCTGCATTCATCATCAATGCCTCATATTTAAATACTTGTTCTCCTCTGCCAGTTGTGTCAGTACAGAACTCATGTCATTTACCACCATGTTATTTGAATTCATTAATGATGCATTATATCTAAGGGAAGATTGTGACGCTGACCGATGGCTCATAGCTGTGGGTGTGCAGACGTCAGTAATCGAACTCATATTATCCAATAAATTCTCTGACGAGATAGAGTTGATGTTCTCCATAAATTCCTCAATAATTGGTGCAGGTGGTTGTGGGGGTGGAGGAGGGGGTGGAGCCTCTTTTCTGTCTGTAGAACTTGTCACCTGATTACATCCAGGTGACATCTCCATCTGTGTTGGGTATGCTGGCTGAGGCATCAGGTGATTTTGTGTGGGTTGATTATTTGCCATCTGTGGTTCCATGTTCATGTTCTGTCTGTACATGACATTTGGTGAATTCTGTTGGTACATGGGAGGGGCTGGGGGGTGGGGCACCATGTTCCCAGATTGATTTTGGTTATACATTATCGGCTGCTGTTGGTTGTTGTACATTTGTTGTTGGTGCTGGCGCAGCACCATCTGGTTTCTGCCCTTTGCCCTTGATGGAATGTGGGAGGTACTGATATGAGGCACCTGGACTTGAGGACTCTCCGATTCTCGTTTGTTGATCGGTGGTTGGGGCTGATGCATCATGCCCACCATCTGTTGTTGCATTGCATTTTGAGATAATGGTTTAGGCATGTTTGGGGGATGAGGCATGTTTGAAGGAGATTGAAGGGGGTTATTAATGAATTGTTGATTAGGCATACCTTGGTTAGTATTGTTCATTGTGTTCCACTGGTTCATGTTCATATTTTGATTCATGTTCATTCGCATCATTTGTGGGTTTGTGTTTTGTTGCATAGTCCTGTACATTTGGTTTCCAGGTGAATGCTGTGATACATTTCGATGTGGTAAATGCATGTTTTGGGTATTAGATATGGGACCATTTGAAGGATGATGCATGGGAGCACTAGGTGGGTGGGGCATTGGTCCATTGGAAGACATGGGAGAGCCATTTTCATAATTAGGTGGGTGGGGCATAAGCATCATATTTGAACCTTGAGGTAGATTCTGAACATTTCCTTGAACTCCTGGTGATATACTATTGAATCCTTGATTACACATAGAGTTCATTTGCATATTACCACCCATCATTTGCATATTTTGGTTTTGCATATTTTGCATCACATTTTGGTGCATACTGTTTGGATTCACATCACCACAATTTTGTAATCTTGTATTACTAAATTGTTGCATTCCATTTGTGATGTTCATCATTTCCTGGTTATTGCCTTGGTTTCCATAGTAACCACCATTGACCTGCATATTGTTATCCATATCTCCTGGTAGAGGAGTAGCCTGGTTCGTATCTTGAGTGAGAATACTTGCTCTGGATGAGGCTGCAATTTCGGTGTCTGCCATGGAGTTGTCCACATGGTAATAATGCTCATTAAGAAAGCGCTGCATGTCGTCAGGAATCAACATGTCCTCATTATCATCCATCATTTTCTCTAGGAGTGCCATCTCGTTGTCCAGTTCCACTTCATTCTCATACTCATCATTTTCTTGCACACTGTTATCGGTGGCTATGCTACTCCGTGACGAATTAAATGTGCAATTGGAGTCTGTTTTTGTCAGTAACGATTTCATACTTTGTGGTACAGGTAAAGGCTTCATCATGTTGAGACTGTGAAATCTCTGAAGTCGTTTAAGAGCACTGAAGTTGGGATCCAATGTCCTCACTGGGTCACTTGCCCTTCTCCTCTCTTGGTTGGGAATCTCATGTGGTAGAGGAGTTCGGCAAGGTGTACAAGTCCTGGCTCCATCAAGGTCATATCTCGCTGATAAAAACCTCTGAACACGTTCTCGGGACTTGCTTTGTGGGCTGCGTAGTGTCATTGCTTGAGATTGCACTATGAGATTTGGGTGGCTTCCCAAGTGAGTTTTTGAAAACTGGGCAGCCATATTGCTGATATTACTGTTACTAGATTCACTGGAGCGACGACTAGGACCATGTATTGGTATATTTCCTGTGATATCATACTCATATGGGGAGTTTGTAATGCTAAGTCGAGCAGATATCTGGGAAGCCTCGCTTGAGCGCCTGCTGGAGAACTTGCTGCCTGGCATGAATGGACTGGAGTCTGACCGCATACTGGACATGTATGAACTAATAGTGCTTGTATTGCTGTCCCGACGGCCCACTCCATATATATTTCCTGGAACCAGCTCATTACGACCTACAGGGGAAAATATTTTAATCACATTGCATATTTTTCTGGATTTACTTTCAGTTCAGCATTAGTGAAATGTAATTCCTGTTATATCAATTGTTCATAGACATACTACTTACTGTTGAGATCTTGTGTAAGGCGCTTGATCTGGGGGTTTTTAAGATGAAGAGCTTTAGAATTGAGGTCTGTGAATGGAGACTGATTACAATGTTGATTACCTGAACATAAAAACAAAATAATAACTGTCAGAAGTAGAAAAAATTCAAATGAAAAGGGAAAAAAAGTTTTCCAATCAATATGCTTAAAATGATGATCAACTTTGCCCGAGAATAAAATCTTAGTCAAAGCTGCTTGTTCATTTTGATGAATAATTTCATTCACTTGATTAACTACTTGGCTGTTTGAAGTGAATGCTAGCTATTAACAAAAATTGTAATTCATATATTTTATCTTTCAATATTTTTTGAAAGAGATACAATTTTCGAAGTACTTTGATTCGTTTTATTCTTGATGTAGTTTTGTCCTCTTTTGTTTTTCTGTATGAATAGCGCTCAGATTTATAGTACAGAAGTTTCCTCAAAATTAAATTTTTTTTGGGGTCTCACCTGATGTGGTTATCTGAGGTAGCGTTGTTTTGCCTGGTAGGCTTTTTAACTTCTGCTGTAGAGTTCTAGTTGTGTTTAGCCTATTTGTTCTGGCTACAACTGCTGAAGTCCCATGAATCTGGAAAGAAGAAATACTTGCAAATTACAAAAGTTCATAACTGCTGAACAGCACCAGAATCTGGTTCATCACTTTTAAGAACACCTGTACCCTACACACATCCTGCATCTGTACCTACCTCAACATCCTCAGGCTCTGGAATGTCCTCTTCCTCCTCTAGGTCTCCATGCCTGTCAATCATGTGGGAAGTGTGATCCTCAATGAGATCTGGTTGGTTGTTACATGTGACATTCACCTCAGGACTGCTGTCTGGGGAGGAATGGTGGTGAGGTCCCGTCCCACCTCCTCCCACGCTGTCCTGGGACTGGCGACGCTCTCCACCCACAGTATGGAGGGGTGTGACTGTGAGACACTCCTCAACCTTCCTATGGTTGTCATCTATATTATCTGTGTCCTGTACAGAATGTAAATAATTGAATGTAAATCAATTTTCAACACTGAAAAATTACTGTATTTACACCAGGACCTGCTTCTAGTTTCATTTATGAAACTCTAATATAAATAATGAAATATGACTTTTTATGTAAAAATGATTGTCAAACTTTCAGTTTCACTCAAAATAAAGCAATGAGTTTAAATCTGAAAACTGAATTTGCAGTTAAAAGGCTAATTCAAGATACATTACCTGATCTCCTTCATCCCGCCTCTCCTGTTTACAAGAACCATCACCTTTATGTTTCTTGTTGGCATAGAACTCTGGACCATGGACAGTTTTGACATGTTTCCTAAGTGAGCTGGGGTCAGTGTAACGTTTAGTACACCCTGGAGCCTTACACACATAGGGTTTCTACAAAGTATTAACAAACAATCAGTCAAATATACTAACCCTGTCATGATTTTCAACTGATATATAATTTTCTCATACTTATCTTGACAATGCACAGAAGACAATAAAGTCTTTTTTCTATTTTATATAAATCAGGTTTTAAAAAATTCAGATCAACAAACTTCACAACTGAATGGTATATAAAATGATTACATGGTACAGTAGTAAATTTTGGAGAAATAACAGCAGTGACTCACAGCATTAGAGTGTGTTCTGTTCTGATGTTTGGCTCGGTCTGAGGCATTACTGAAAGCTTTGGTACAGCCTGGAAACTCACACATGTATGGCTTCTCACCAGTGTGGGATCGAAGGTGTGTCTTCAAATTTTCCAGACGAGAGTATGCCTTTGTACAGCCCTCAAACTACGTACAAAATTCCAAATTAGCAGGAGCATAATTATTATTTATATTCACCTTCTGTGAAACAGTACCTTAGATGCATGTCTACATTATTCTTAATGTAGGTCACGGGTTTGCTGACATCACCAAATATTACGACTTGATGTCAATTTATGTGCACATTTGATTGCGATATGACAGTTGTCTGATAAAGTTTTACATCATTGCAACTCACAGAGAAATGTACTCTGTACTCCCTTTTCAAAAAAAGGGTGAAGCATACATTTCAGCCGTGGCTTGCGGCGATTAATGCTTTACTGATATCATATAAATATTAGCGATGAATTTTGTACCGTTATCATAAAATTATTAACAAAAAAGTTATTATATTGAGGTGCATAAGGTTTTATGCTTTCCTTTCATTTTCAATGAAAAATTACGGCTAATATTTTTTTTTTTTTTTTTTAAAAATAAAGTCTAGCAGTGGACAACTTGGAGAGGACGGATATGATGCATTTTTGGCAGCCATTTGAAAATGGCGAATTCGTAATTTTGATCCCTATCCTCAACTACCTTATCATAAAAATTCATGGAGACTGGTCAATGCTGAAAAATTGATGCATTTGATAGGAATGCGCTATAAAGCAAATTTTAAATGCATCCTGCTGGTTTTTTGAAACATCTGCAGAACCCCATGGGAAAAAATGTGCAGGGAAAGCCACTTAGAAAATACATCTGTGAGAGAGAGAGAGAGAGAGAGAGAGAGAGAGAGAGAGAGAGAGAGAGAGAGAGAGAGAGAGAGAGATTATGTTCAGAAAAGTTGACTACCACAAATTTAATGCTATTTTCGTGCTACTTTTACAACATTTACTATTAAATTAATTTTCAGTTTCAACAAAAGAAATATTGAGTTTGTTAAAACATCGGACCATATGGCTTTAATGCCACAAATATCTTGTGCTTTGCTAAAATCAAAATGATAATTACCCCTTTATTTTGCCGAAGATATTTAGTGAAGATAAGTCAAGAGGACCGCTATCTCAAAAGTATAGCTGTACAGTTTACAAAGTCTTATCTTTGTTTAGAATTCATTATTTCTGCAGAAATATTCAGTAAAAATTACCATAAAGTCTAAAGTCAAGACTATCGTTTGGTCCAAATTTACACACAAAGAGCATTTTCCCCCAGTTTTCAGACCCAAAATGGTGTGTGTGTATTGTTGCATATTTTATGTAACTGCATATTATATTTGGCAAATTGCGGTAATTACCATTATATTATTTTATTTATTACTGCAATCATGCGATCACAAGAGAAGAAAATTTCTATTATTAGCTGTAACATAATTAAGATGTATAGCGCAATAAATATAAATAATCTGAATATTTAGAATTTTTTATTAATTTTAGTGAGAATATTTATTGATATTTTGTAAATAATGGATTAATTTGTCCATACATATTTGATTTCCCCTTCAATACAAAGAGTCAATAACGGTGTTCTGAGTTCGTTTTGAAGTTGCACATGACAAGCAAATGAATAATGTTGTTGAATAATGTCACTGATATCCCATTTTTTTTTTCAAAAATATTTTTCAAATTTTTCACAAAAAGTGAAGAAAAAAAAAAAGGTCTGTACACCTGTGACCTAAGTTAAATAGATTTCTCAGCATGAGTGCTGTCAAATCTTTTCTTAATACATGTACACTAACTCAAAAATAAACAAAATAACTCTAATGGCATATATAAAAGTATACACGACATTAGGTCCCTAGAAAACCCTGGTCACAGAGGTTGAGGCAGGCCCAGGAAAACATGGTTGATATAATAAAAATTGTAAAGCCTGCAATCTGTCCTACATCAGTCCACAGGACAGAAATGCCTTGAGAGAGGGCATAGATTCTACCCAAGCAACTGGGACTACCTCAACAAATATCAATACTGGATATTTCAAGTGAGTAGGACTTACTGTACACTTGTGTGGTTTTTCTCCCGTATGCCGCCTCATGTGAACCACCAACATGTACTGGGCTTTGAATGGTTTCTCCTCACGACTGCAGTCCTTCCATCGGCAGATAAACATCTTCTTGTTAGCTTGTATATGGTCAATATTTATATGCTACAATTAGAGTAATCTTTATATAAATATTCTGTTCAGCCTCATGTCTCTGTGACTCTGAGCTGTCAAAAGGTCATGATGTGTTAATCATCAAAGATTGACCACCAGGTCCGAGTGGTGTTTCCTCGTTAGCTGGATTTAAAAAACCAATTATCATGTGTCGTTTAAAATGAATAAAACATGCAACTTCAACAGACACTTCCGAAACAGAACCATGAATTTTTCTGTTGAAGGTCATTGGTCTATTTACTTTTCATATCAGTATATCTATAACTTCTGTTGGTAAATTCATATTCTAATGGAACGTTTAGGGTACCTTCACCAGGTCATCTTGAGTAGGGAACTCGAGGGAACAATTTTCCCAATGACAATTAGTTTCTATGAAGTCAGGCTCCCCTTCCACCGGGACATGTTTTCCTTGAGAGTCAATGGTAGGCTTCTCGTCATCATCACGAAGGTCTCCTAAAAGAAAAACACAAGTCAATTCTTCACAACACACTCTTTTACTTCAAAATGAAATATTACTTCTTTTTTTTTTTAACATAAAAAGTAAGAAATTTGACAAATCAACATACTATGAGATCCATGATGTGAATCAGCTTCTTTCTTAATTTTTGATCTTTTGACCTCTACAGGGTTTTGATCAACAGTACTACTGACAACACTGCTGCCTGCCTCCTTAGTTGTCGTAGAAATCTGTGACTGTATGGAGAAATTTAGACATGTGTTAACTGTTTAAAGATTCATAAATTTAACTGTTTAAAGATTCATAAATTTGTCAGATCTTATTGGTACAGAGATATATTGTCTGATTACTACAACTTGACTGAATGTAGTAATCTTATGATTAATCTCCACATGTTTCCATCTTGACCAAAACTAATCCACTGGATGTTCACCTCTATATAATCATTCATTTTGTAGTCAGTAATGTTGTATACCAAAAAATGGATTTTTTTTCACTGACCTTAGATGGTGTTGCAAATTTGGAAAGAGAAAATGCAGAGACTGTGCCCTGCATATACATATTGAGCAAGGACAATAATTAGTTAGCACTTCGATGAGCACCACTCATGGACAAAGGGAAATAACTACATATTGCACTGTCTCTATAAATCCATCCAATTCATATGTGAATTAGATGCAAGTAATAGTTACTGAATACAAAGGCACTGTCAAGTGGTAATCTCCTTGTAATATGACATCATTCTTGTATATTATCCTTTCATCAATATCCTTGACCTTTTAAACTACAAACTTCTCCCTCCCATTTAATTATGAAATTAAAAAATCAGAAGGTATTCTTTCTATATGCTCTATTCAGTTACTGACAGGCTTGACCTACGACCCTTTGATCCATAATCAGTTGGCAGCTTTCTCTAGCCTTCTGTTATCTCTAGAAATTATGAGAAGAAAACCTACAGTGGGATTTAATATTTAGTGTAGACAACATTTATTACACTGTAACCTTGATCTTTGACCAAGAAATCAAATTGTGACCCTTCCTTTTTTTTTTTCCTTTTTTTTATATAATTTTTTTCAATCTCCCTTGCAAGTATAAGACTAAAAATTATAGAAGTATTCTTTATATGTTGTCAACGACATTGCTACATTCAATCACTTACTGAGACCTTGACCTACAATCTTTCCACCCAGAAATTTGTAAGGATCTATTTCCCTAACTGGTACCTTCTTTTTTTTCAAAGCATGACAAAAAATATGGATTGCACTCCTTATATAGCATCTACAACATTGTTTCCTACAACCATTTGATCTGGAAATCAATAGGGATATTTCCCTTCCCATTTTGTCAATATAGCAAGAAAACGTAATGATATTCTTTGAATGGTGTCCACATTATTGCATTCAATCAATGACCATGACCTTGACCTACTGAAATGAAAATAAAAAGGAATCATTCTCTTCTTGTCTTTTATCACAGCAGAGAGTATGAGACCAATATTTGAAATAGTAACCTTTCCATGATGTCAATATCTTTGCTGTGAGGGGATAATAATTCCAATTGTTCAATGTTCTTTCTTTTAATACAACCCCCAGGAAGAGAAAGCACATTTTGAGTTTAAAATTGTACAGTGTAGCATGTCACATAAAGCATATCTGTTTCCAATAAAAAGGAAGGTAACTTCATTTGCAGCCATTGTTCATTATTACCACTCATTCACTATTCTATACTACAGAGCCATCCTCATATTTATAACTCCACCCAGTCAAGTAATTTTTCTGACCTAGAAACAATACATGTGCCATAAAGCTTTTTTTTTTTTTTTTTTTTTTTTTAGCGGGGTGCTAACTTTGGCTTATTTTAGCATTTGATAGTGGTCCACTAAAATTTATTTGCTAAATTTGTACCCTCGAGTATAGTACTGAATGCAAAAAAAAAAAGAAAGAAAAAAAAAGAAAAAGATAACTATCAAGAATAAACCTGATATCATCTGCAGTGGCTTTAGTGAGGCAGGGATTACAAATATACTGAAATCTCATCTTGACGATGAACTTCCCCTGTCTAGACTTATCAAAAAATTAATGTCGCATTATAAACACTATTGATGATGTCAGGGTTACTCAAGATCTGAACTTTTCTCGATACAATTTCTTGTATTGTGTTTCTTTACATATCTAAGGTATATGCAACACTCTCCTATTAAGGAGGTAAAAATCAGGTACTGTATGAAATGTTTTGATAAATCTGTCCACCAAAAAAAATTCCGCCAAAATTATTGACATACCTGTGACTAGGCAAAACACCAAATTTTACATCCAATAAAAAATCCAGCTATATGATAATATAACATGGAAAAAATGCAACAATTGACAAGTCCAATTCAGTTATAAATATTTATCATTTTGCCATAAGTATATTTGGGGGAAGGGGGGTATGAATTTATTTGGCTTATTTTGAGTGGGGATAAGTTTCATGTGCTATAATCATTTTATGTATACTGGGTTAATAAATGTACATTTAACTGACAAAAGCAAACGTCTTGTCAAATTTGGTGCTACCTTTGTATTTAATTTACCTGGGAGTGATCAGCTTTGAGTGGTGGTTGTTGAGGTGGTAGTGATGTTTGTGTTGAGGGAGGCATTCCCATGTGCCCACCCTGGTGCACTCTACTGTGTGTCATCATGGGTTGTTGCATCATGTGATGCATGAATGGTGGGCCCTGCATGCTGCCAGCAGATGGTCTGAAATAGGGTAACTGTGGTTGATGTGCTGGACTGACAGCCCCAAAGGATGCTGAAAACACAAACACACATCAGAAGGTCAAACAGTTTCATAAATATAATATGTATGTATGTGTATACATATATCTACTATATACTTGGTAATATTTATGCCGACTCTGCACCATGCGATATGGATGACAGCACAATAGTTGACATAACTGACTGATCCAAAAACCCATTTCAGACCAGTGTGCAAAAATGCCTATTAATCCTGAAATTGTAAACCTACAATTTTATGAATGAAAAGGTGAAGATAATGAACAGTGATCAATCCTATAAAGAAACAAAACTAAGAGTTGAGCAAACACGGACCCCTGGACATACAAGAGGTGGATGAGGTCTAGGAGGAATAAGCATCCCCTGTTGCCTTGTCACACCTTCCATAAGCCCTATATCTTGATCAGGTAAACGGAGTATTTTAATCTGTAGTCAAAATCAGCATGCAAAAAATGGTCTCAGTTTGTATGAAACATGTCAGACAGCATTTTACCTATTGACAGGTTGTATTCACTGAAATTACATATTTCCATGCTAAAGTCAATATCATGTCATATCAGCCTGAGGGCCAAAGGCCTAGCTCAAGGGATGATATGACATATGATATGGGTTTTAGTATGCAATATTCTATGTAATATCAGGCTCATATGACTTATAGTATTGATTTTAGCATGAAATATTCTCTCTCTATATACATATATAAATAGAGAATATATATTTTCAAATTGCAATTTACAAGTGAAATTAAATTGTTCAAATTTCAAACACAATAATATCATAAGAAATAACAAAATAATATTTTCATTTACTAATATGTAGTTTGATTTACATGAAAATCATACTCTCTCTCTGAAGGTTGTCCCAAAAAGTCGTAGACAATGTTAATAACTCAGTTATTCTTTAGAAAAAAATATTTATTTTCTTTTGTTAGTTAAAAGGACCATTTTGTGCATCTATGTACAAACTTTCATCAAAATATCTCTTTTGATTATGATATAGGACATAAATACAGAACATATACCCATAGGTGTTGGCGCACGAATTCAAATGTCAAAAACGCTTCACGTGACGTTATTAGTTTTCTTTTTCAAAGTACTGACCTCTGTGCATGATGCATTTTTCATGGTGTTTTACCCACTTGTCAACCACACATTCAAACCACTCCTGATTTAGAGAAAAGTTGAAATTCCTCACAGCTCTTCTAATTTCTCCTTCCGATTCAAATTTTTGTCCCCTCAACCTGGCCTTCAAAAGTGGAAAATAGGTGAAATCAAGTGGTGCTAAGTCTGGACAGTAGGGTGGATGTTGGATTCTCTGAAGCCTGATGACTCCGAGTTCTAAATCTGTTTCAGCCGACGTAAGAGCAGGGACAATGTCATGATAATAAATATTTTCCAAGTGATCCCTTAGATCTGGTTGTTTCTTTTTTATCACATGAAGCAAATCACGGTGAATCACCATGGAATAGTATTATGAGTTCACAGTCCTCCCTTGCACACCACGACATGATCCTTTGTCTGTCCATAAATATCACGTACATGATTTTTCTCATAGATTTGACAGACTTTGCCTTCTTAGGGGGTGGTGATCTGGAAGTTTTCCATACATTGGACTGTTCTTTTGATTTTGGTTTGTAATAATGAAGCAATGTTTCGTCCATTGTGATAATTCTATCGAGAAAATGTGGATCCTTTCAACGTTTCGCGATAAATAATTGGGATAACCTTACCTGTCTGTGCATTCTTCATTGGTAAGCAGACGTGACACCCATCTAGCTGAAACTCTTTTCATACCAAGATTGTCTGAGAGAATTCTGTGAACCTCTGATTTACTGATCTGTAGTCTTTCTGCTACACCCTGGATGGTCTGATGACAATCTTCATCAAAGACGACCTTTACCATCAGACTATAACCGTCATTATTTTCTTTTTTTCAGCCTTCCCAACATCAGCTCTGATGTCATTCCATCCAAATATCTTTTGTGCCAGTTAAAAACAAGGGCTCTACTGACATTCCTGTGATTTTGTGTCATTTCGATCTCTCATTTTGTTTGAGTGGGGGGGTGGGGTGGGGGTGGGGGGGGGGGGGTGTTGGTTGTTTCAATCCACACAGTATTTTCTAATATATTGGTGTGTCGACGATGTCGTTAAAACGTCATTTTGCACAACACTTATTTCAGATGCGTTTTAAAATTACATCATTTCTCTGCTGTTTATGACGTCGTGGGGTTGTAAAACCAGTATATTACACGGAAAACAGCACTAATTCTATTGATATAAATTTGAATACGATTCATTGATTATCAAACTATTTGTTTTTATCTCACTGAGTGGTACAAAGAAAATATCATGGAATTTTGTACGTGCACCAACAACGCACGTATATTACATTTTATTCTGTAAAAGCTCATTTATCTCTTTTGTTATCTTGATTTCAAATAGAATTTACATTTAAATGTAAAATAAGTAAATGTAAAAAAAATCTCTTGAATTTGATGCGGAACAAAAAAATTATGAACATTGTCTACGACTTTTTGTGACAACCCTTGTATATATATATTTTTATAACTGTCTGAAGAGGTATTAAAGCCGAAAATGCTTACAGTGGAATGTAATTAATTTGAGATTTGTGTTTCTTGACTTTTATTATTGGATATATTTGCTGTATCAAATACCGGATTTTTTTTTTTAAATATACAAATTATATATATATATATATATATATATATATATAATATAATAATAATACATGTGTGTGTAATTCTTTTATTACCTATGTTCAGGACTTCTTGAGATAGCAGTATAGCAAATTTAGAAAAACTTTGTTTATCTCTAGAATTCTTCAAAGAAGGACCCTGTGAAGATGGTTTTCTGAACTTGTATTTTCCATTAGTCACCACTTAATTAGCAAAAGCATGAAGGCAATTAAAATGAAAGAAAATAGGATTACTTTGCAAAGAAGTAGTTCTGCAAGTTGTCTTAGAGCTTGCACCTGTATGTGTTCAATGTGAGTGAACTTTGATCAGTATACAAATACTAGGGCCAAAATTAGAAAAGACAGTCAGATTGTTTAGGCCTCCTGGAACCCCACTTGAGATCAGATGCAGTTAAAATAACAAATCCGTAAACTTTGAGAAATTCCATCAGGTCCATTAGACACACAAAATGATTCCCAGCCTAGCTTCAAAGAGATATATCTCTACTAAAACATATACCAAACAAACACTAGTTCCACAGACAATTACCTACTGTGGCAATAATGTGTTAGCAAAATGAAACTGGAGCCTGTCTGTTTCCTAGATTACATATTACCTGGTTTATTTTGTGTTAGTTTTAATGAAAATATTACACTTCCTTGTGTATTTCAAATCACTTAATTTATGGCAGTACTTTGATTTACCTAATAAAATTATTAATTTAGAAACTTCTCCCTTAATGAGCCCCATCTTTTCAGTGCTGTAGAGGACCTCACTCTAACAATCTCCAGCCTCCCATTTAGAGCCCATTATCCTTGAGGTAAATACTTGAGGAATGAGCTTAGTACAACTACAGTTGATAGAAAACTGTGTGAAGAAGTTCAGAAAACCAGGCACCCCTGAATTTGTGATGCAATTCATAAATCACCAGGATACCTGCCAGCAGACACACTAAGCAGGAAGGGAGGCCAAGTAAAGGAGAACCAGTATGACAACTATTAGGCTTCAATCATTTTTATGCTTTGTTATCCCAAGGTGATACAAAAATACTTCTAACACTGCACATCAAAATTTCATAATGCTGCAGTAAGAAAATTATTAAGAGCTACTCAAGACTTTTTTGTAAAAGGAGCTTTTGGGTGAGAAATACAAAGGCAGACAAAAGATTAATGGTATCACATAAAAACACCAAGCACTTGCAGGTGCTACAGATTTTCTCTCAATATTACACTTTATAATTTGCACATTAAACAATCTGATTTGCAGCAGATAAAACCATATGTGTGGTTTCTAAGCCTGGATGAATCTCCTGTATCATGTAAACACAATTTCCTATTTTTTAAAATATTACAGGTCTTTAAACAAAACAACACAGCCTGTTGCTTAGAATTCTTCCGATAGCATTAAACACTTTACTGTTACAAAATAATGGTTATTCTGAACTTCCTGTATCTCTTCTTTCTCAAATTCATTTATCATTAAGCTGATAATTAACTCTGAAGGTTCCCAAAAAGTTAGACTGTGTTAGGTAATCAGCACTGTCAATTTAAATGATAAACTCCCTTCATCCAAATTACAGAATTCTGAAGATAATCATTTTATCTTTCTAACCACAGACCCAAAGTACCCTAAGTGTAGTTTTGTGCACCAAGAGCATCATTACATTTGCCTGGAAAAAAGAGATTAATTTCCAAGTGTAGACTTATCTTGTTGAAAGTCAGATTCTTAACTCCTTAAAGCTAGCATGGTGAATACAACATCACTTAAATCTGTGGGTGTTTCTTTTTGGGTTTTTTTTATTTTTATTTTCATTCTGCACTTTAACTCACAACTTATGCTCACAAGTAGTGTATACAAGTAGAGACAAACATATTTTTTATAGAGAATAAATATCGCTGTCCCTTTCCATTCTCCTCCTTTTCCCATCATCCTGCCTGCTTTTCCTCATCCCCCTTTTTACCTATCTGATACCCCACATAATTCATTAATAAATTGAAAACCTATTAAGAGGAGCAATTCTTAAAAATCCTAGAGATTGTTTTTGTGAAAAATAAACGTCTCCCCAGCTCCCCAAATTGAAAGAGTTCCAAATTAAACATCCTTCCCTTAATGTACTGCTGGTATGGAGGAAAAAGCATGAAAAGGAACATGCACATAATGAACTCTGATAAGCCATAAAAGAGAAGCATTCACATGCTATTTTACACCCCCCACCCCTCTTAGATCCACTATAACTTTAAGGATAATTGGATCCTCCTGTCCCTACTATATGCTCATCTACAAATGGCATTGAAGTATCAAACAAAGATTCAAGTTTATCTGATAAGCCATATTGGAACAGAAGTGTTCACAAGCTATTTTACACCCTCCACTCATCTCAGATCCACTACAACTTTTAGGAAAACTATTGGTTTCTCCCATCCTGACAATATGCACATTTACAAATGACAATGAAGCATTGTACAAAGTTTCAAATCTATCTGACAAGCCATATAGGAGGTGAAGCATTCACAAGAATTTGTGACAGACTGACAGAAAGTACAAAAACAATACGTATCTCCCTGGAAGGGAGGGAGACATAATGAATGGATAAGTCCCATTTATAAGATAATCAAATTCACAACTGGACAGGGTTAAGATGTAAAATCAATTGCTTTGCAAAATAAAACAACAACTCTAAAGATATTAGTTATGTAATATCTACAATATCAGTTAAATAAATATCCAAATGTCAGTTAAATAAAATCAAAAGATGTCAATTCAATAACATTTAAGATATCCATTCGATAATATCTATGATATCCTTTTCATAATATCCAATATATCAGTTCCATATCCTTTTCAAAATATCCAATATATCTAAGATATCATATTCATAAAATTCAAATATCAGTTCAAAAATATCAAGATATTGATTCAATAATTTCCAAAATGTCAGTTCCATTCATTCTATGTCAAGATATCATTTACCATTTCAGAGACTTACCTGCAGACAAATGGCCATAGGACCCACTGGCAGCACTAGAACTCCGGGAATTATGGGTACTCAGGTTGAAGGAAGGAAACTGTAGTGACCCCTCAGAGCTGCGAGTTAGACTCTGAATATCCAAGAAGTCAGAGATCGGAGAGTGGGACAATGCTCGCTTTCGACTGCGGCCCACAATACTAGGTCTAGGGCTGGTCAGGCGAGAACCTAGAAAATTAAAACATACACAATTGTAACTAAAATTGGTTACAAACAATAATTCATTGATACATAAAACTGCTTTAGTTGAAATCAGGAGCAACTCATTAAATAACAGTCAAGAGCAACTTCTTAATTAACAATGATCTTCCATTAAAAAAAACATTGAATTTGATGACTTGGTATAGAGAACGTCATATCATTTTAAAACAAGCCACATCAATTCTGTAAACAAGATATCAATTTCTGTATAAGCATTTTCTTCCTTCTGATCTGAGCTGGGAGGAATTCTTGAATACATACAGTCATATACATAGAATTTGCCTATGGGACATTGCGATTCTCTATAACTTCTATAAAAGCACCTGGATTTATGATTTTCTTAGTAATCACTTCATAACTCTCTCCATAAACAGTGTGATTTAAGAGACCAGTCAATTCTACCAGACACATCACTTTATGATTAATATTGGACAAAGCAATCAGATTTTGGATATAATCCCATATCCAACACATTACCATGCTATTTTTGCTTGCTAATTTTCACAACAATCCCTTGAAATTTCAATACTTATTAGCATTTAATATTTAACCAACATTATCTCTAAATTCTGCTGTTGTAGAAATGTGTATGTCAACTGTACAAAATCAGTATAAATTTTATGAATGTGGCAAGTCATAAACACCCATAAAGACTCTTTTATATATACATTTAGAACACCTCTTGCTTTCCTGTCATGACCATTTTATCCTTCATAAATAAATGTGCAATGAGACACAGAGGAAAGTTCTTAACTATCAATTCTTCTTTCATTCATTTTCAATTGAATCTCTCTCACAATAGTATACCATTCTTCTATAATAAAGAAATCATTAAAATGATGGGAGGTAAAGTCAAAGTTAGTAAAGATGTTCTGCACAACAGTAGGATTTAGTTATGGAATGAGAGCACCCATATTCCTCATAAAATGTGTCATATTAATCAAAATAACATCACAGAAGTATTCATTGATAATTGTTACTCTGTTTAATAGTAAGTCATAAATAAGACAAGAAGTTATAAATAAATGTATTTATAGCTAATTTGACCTTGAACTTTGGATAACCTATTATGTACAAAAATCATGTACTTCCATTAAGTTATGACAGCATCATTTAAGTACCTGGTATTGATCAATTATAATTCTGCCAAGATGTACGCATCTTTACAATATGTGCATGCCTTTTATTTTGTTTTATCTTTCCCCCTAATAATATCATAGAAATGGGGATCTCTAAAGTGCAAATCTACAGTTTAAATTTGAAAGTATTTTCTTGAGAATTTCAAAAACAAATCAAAGGTATTTCAGTCCATGAGAATTTATCATCCCAAATTCATGCACATGATTCGGGTATCATATGAGGCATTGTTTCTATACATTTGTATGCTATTATTACCTATGTTCCTTAAAAAAAGTTTTACCTGAAAACAAATTCACAATTTACAAATACTTGGAACCCTCAGGTCAAAAATTTATTGGTCAATAAAATGAAAATAAAACAATGCAAATTAAAAACTATTCAGTTCTATACAGGATATCTATCACACTGTAAAATCAAAAAGAATTGATGAGTAAAGTTTAGAACATGCCAGTAAGAATGAAAAAAGAGCATTCAGTCCAGCTCACTTATCAAATTTATGCCAAATAAACATATTCATCCCCTTCCTTACATTCACATCAAACAAAATTGACCCGCCATTAGCACCAAGCTACTGAATACTGAAGATTATCTATGTAGATATTTGACAAATCCTAGTGTCGCAGGACATGATGAACTGGGCATTCGTTTTGTCAGATAGAATAAGCACCTGTCTATGACATAAATCAGCCTGGCCCAGGTTTCCACCCATGGTTGACAGTCTGTGTCAATGTAGGTCTCTGAGTGCAGTCAGGTATGGAGGTCATCAAAAATCATAAAGGCAATACCTCAGTGGACATTGATGGCGGGGAGGTGTTTATATCAGCTTTTTGTGGCCACTTTCTCTTACCTGAACTCTCAGGTGAATCTTGATGTTTTCTCTCTTAAGTTGTGACCATGTGATATGATAATGTTGATTTTTAAGGGAAGGGTTCAAGCAACAATACTGCCACCTTGAAGGTTTTTTATCATTTATGAATGAAATTTAATGGAACTGCCAGAGTTGTATCAATGTATGTATGAATGGAGGGGGGGGGGGGAGAGAGAGAGAGAGAGAGAGAGAGAGAGAGAGAGAGAGAGAGAGAGAGAGAGAGAGGGGTCTCATATTACTATACTTTGAGTTTACATGTCATTTTAAAATCATACTGGAAAACATAATATATAAAGCAGTCTGTGGTTTGTCCTTATTTCATATCAAGATTTAATTGTAAGTACACAAAGAACCTAAATTTTGTTCAAAGAAAAATAAGTTGTGTCTAATATACATCATATATAATTATTTTTATGTTAAAAATTCACTGAAGCTAATATGAGTAATCGAAGAATTCTGAGTAACCATGAAGCAACAGCATTTTATGGTATCTTTTTTTTCATTTCATAATTTACAGCATCCTTACTTTCCAATGATCCAGGGAGTGTTATGCTTCCACTTCCTGGGGTGGGAGGAATGTCCCCAAACATGCTCCGCCCACTCTGTGAAACATGACTAGGGGCGTAATCACTATATAAGGATCCAGGACCTCCAAGTGGAAAACCTGAAATTATGGTTCAATTGAAATTTGTAAATGCTCTCTCTCTTTCTCAATTTTCTAATGTTAAAACTTTTATGAGCAAGTCACTTACATGGATTTTCTATCAATAAACAAAAATAATTAGACCTCTCCTAACAGGACTGATACATACCCCCCCCCCCTTTTTTTTAAGGGCTTATTCATATTGGGGCACATATTTGAAATATATAAGACCAGAAAGACAAGAATTTTAACATTACTCATGTTTCACCTGAATACCAATTATGGAATATACTCGATTTCTATGATCTCAATATTTATGAATAATCATGGTGCAATGAAGACTGTACAAATTTTTGGAAAATCCATGGACTAGCCTCTTAGAAAATGCTCAGACATAATCGTGTCCACAGACAGATGGGCAAATGGATACAATGATTTTATATTAAACCCTCTCCCAAACTTTTCCAGAAGTTTCTGTGAGAAAACATGCAATAAAATCTAAATCAAAATGACCAAGTCCATACAGTTGAAAAAACTGTAAAATGAAGAAAAATTGTCCAATCTTTATAAAAAATATCAGGTGCACATCCTTATATAATGAATAAAAAGTGTAAAATTCGTCTCTCAGAACATGTCTGGCCAAAATAATACAGACAGGTATACGGTCATGCTCGCAATATACCCCACTGAACTTTGTTTACTAAGGGTTTAATTCGTTTACAGAGGTATAATAAAAAAAACTATTTAATGTCTAAACATTCCTCTTCTCCACTGCTTTTTGTGTACCTGGTAAACTAGATGGGCTGTATCTTCGTTGTGAGAGGGGACTTTGTTGATAGTAGTTTCTCTGAAGCTGTTCCCAGTGGATTCGGGCAGCTAAGTTTGTGACTGGTTCTCGTGCTAAAGGGCTTCGTAGACTGAGAGATGGAACATCTGACAAGGGACTGTGAGGAATGCTGTAATCATGACATAAATACATTGATATTTGCTTGGGATCTGATTGTTCCTAGTTAGACTGATCAAATGTTTGTGAAACACTATATCCCTGACCATGATCAAGCCCTTTTGTAGCAAAGTTGATCTTTTACCTTGATTTATGACCTTGAACTTATCAGATACAAAGCTTTTTCTTTAACTGTTTAGTTCATCATATATTAAGTTTCTATTTTGCCTAGTTTAAAAGTTGTCCATTAACATGACAATGACTTGTTGCTTCATGCAGTAATGACATTGATAACTACAACTTGAAGGATGAAGCCAACACTCCCTATAGGGTAACTTTGCATTTAATTGATATCAAAAAGCTTATGATTTACATATTATATGCCAATACCTAGATTTACACTAAACCATGCCACTGGCTCTAATCTGGAAAAAAAAAACCCTCTGACATAGTATGAATATGAAAGAACTACTTATTACCCAAAAACCCAAACCCCTAATGAATAACTATAATATCCATATATTGTGAGCTTCAACGAGGACCAGAGTGGCTCCTTGGAAGGTTTCAGTCAAGCATGGCAAAACTTTGCATAATGAAATGAAATCCATTTGTTGTGTATATACATATCTATCTCAATCTATTAAATCAAAGCACCAAGAATCACTTGTCCATCAATTTGAAACAAGATTCCATGTGCTTACTGTCAGTCCTTTGTCCAGCAAATGTTTTACAGCATGGACTGATTTTTGTTAAGGTTATAGACACAACAAAAGTTCATCCAGCAAAAAAATCTCCGGGCCCAATAGCAAGTGACACTACTATGTCTCAAGCAGCAATGTTTGAGTGTATATGGTAAATGCCATGTAATGATTGCAAGGAGATGATCAAGATATGGGACCAACATAACGGTCCATTACATTGAAGAGGTTTATGGGTGACTTTCATAGCTTCCTTAGTGTAATACTGCTTTATTTAGGTGTGTGAACTAATATTAAACATACAGTCAGATATAATCTATACAGACTTTTTACTGTTCAGGTAGGTTTTTGGATTTTGTGGTGCAGGTGATAAAGGACAAATCAATCACAATAGTGTCTCACAATAGATATGAAACAGGTATCGTGATGCAATACAAATTGTACATGTAAATCAGATGGACCATAGATTTAACAATTCTGCTTTAACTAGTCAACAAGGTTTTGTCTGCATGAACTATCATAATATTATTATTTTTATTATTATTACAAAGTATTTACATACCACATTATCAAACATTACAACTATTACTCTAAGCGCTTTCCAACATGCATAAAACATAATATATCACATAAAACAGCAAAGTTACATATAAAATGCTAAATGGGGTATTTTAAACAAATATCAAATTTAATCATAAAGATAAAAACAAAGATTAACATGGTTCATTTAAACATTCTTTAAATTTCACATCACATATGTACAGTGATTGCTCTAAAGTTTAAAAGTTTCATTTTTACAAAAAAAAAATTCCTCCATTTAAAAGCTGCTGAAGAATGTAATCCATCATTCATTTTCAGCCTTGTGAGTGATATATATACCCCCCCCCCCCCCACACACACACACAATGTTACCTTGCCTCAATATACCCAGATATATCTTAAAGTCCTAGTATGACCTAGGCTATAATATCACCCTTACCCAGGAGGCATAGGCTGATGATATGGCCCTGGTTGAGGCCACTGATATCGCCCCTCCAGTGTGTGAGAGTTCAGTGGTATTGGGTTGTTGATAGGATAGTGGAGGTTGTAGTATCGGTAAGGATTAATGTTGAATCCTGCGAAAAGATAACCAGTTTTAAAAATATTAATTAGAAAATTTAGCAGTACTGTACTGGTAATTGTAACAATGGACCACTCTTCCAGTACAGGTTTTATGTCTTGCTCATGACAAACAACAACCAACTGCATATTTTCATTCTACAGATTGCCAGTCTGAATTGCTAATTACAATTTTATTAAGGTGGCTCCTGCACCTTGAAAGAATTTCTCTAATCAGCACAGTATGATTTAATTATGAAAGATGTGATGATATATTTTTAATAAGTACATAAATCAAATGGGCAGAAAATATGCAGTTTAGGATAAAAACCATGATTCTCAAAAATTCCTTTCAATAAATATGAACAAAAGATTCTGGCAGATTTTAACTTAGTATCTGCAATTCACTAACCAATACTTTATCCACTTAGTTATACACTGATAGACAAACAAATTGATTGATACAAAACATTTAAATCGCCATCTTGTGACATAGTCTTGATGTATAAAAACTTATCACATTCTTAATCTTTTTAATGAACATCAGCATTCAAGAATTTTGTAATTATAAGACAATTAATGACAAACCACCATAAGAATAGTCAAGCAATCCATTTCTTGGGTCCAAAAGTGGCTGGACACCATAATAAGGACTGTGAGGTGGAAGTCTCGGGTCTACTGGGGGTGGTAGTGGGGTAGGCCCCACCCCCCTATCAACAGTCTCAACCTCCCGTGTTGGTTCTGATGTGGAGGGTTCCTCATCCACTCGTGGGAGATTACTAGGAGGACGGATGACGTTTGTTGGACGTCTAGTCTTCGAGGACGAATCAGCTAAAAAAAAAAAAATGTATTCGTAAATCAAACTAAACAATCAAATGAAAAAAAAAATTCTAAACAGGATTTATTTTGTTTAAAAAAAAGCTCCATTGTAGTTAATTAAAATTATGCCAAAAACTTTTCAGAGATTTTCAATTAGCCTCATCTAATTTCAAATTTTTCTACGCTGAAAAAACTTTGTCTTAAAATCTAGTTGTTTTTTCTTCATTTTTTTTTTAAAGACAAAAAATATAGCAATTGAAAAGATTTCTTGCAACTTATAGAAGTATCTTTTAAGCACCTTGGCAAAAAGATGCGATTTACTGTTTAAGTCTGGCACATCAGTGATAAGTGAGGGAACAAATATAGTTTTCTTGAAAGTATGATGACAAAAGAAATGTCTTAGCAAAAAATTGTCTGGAAAACGTTTGTGTTTAGATTTCTTCACAACAAAAAGTGCAGAACAGCTGTTTTAAATTACAGAACTAACACTACATCCAGAATTTACCGCAACTTTAAATCTTTGAAAAAATAAATCTTGAAACTATATCAGTAGCATGTTTGACATTTTGCTATTATAAATACCTCATGTCTGATACTGAGGCAAATAAACTTAAAGTGCATACTGTGGATTATGAATTTTTTTCTCCAAAGTTTTTTAAGTCAACTGCAAAAACAGCATCCAGCATCAAGTTTATCTATAGAGGTTTGATTAGACTCATTTGTGCTCACTTGTAAGCTGGGAGGAAAAAATCCAGGATGTTTTCTGATAAATAAACACACACAGAGACTAACACATGTGGAAATTTAAGATGATTCTCTGATTTGTTGAAGCTTGGGATGATTCTCTAATTTGTTGAATATCAAATCTGCAATTATAGTTTTGGCAATTTTATTGCTAGTTCTTTTCCCTTCCTGTTTACTACACTGATTCTGGTTCAGATCCCCCTGGCTTTCAAATTGGCCAAATTCCTCTAAATTTTGTAAAGCATCTAAATTAAAATCTTGTTTGTTGGCCCCCATCTCTCCCTCCCAACATTCAATGCTTAGTTTCATAAAAGGACAAGCCAGATTTGACCCATCCTAATTTGTGTGCAGTACCTATCACTTTATAATATGATAAAATAAAAAAAATCTACATTAACGTGTAAAACACAAATCTTCCTAAAGCCATGTCTGAGGTATCAAAACAAAAATTTCTAAACACTCAGAAAAAATATTTACCTGATGAATAAATAACTAAAAATAAATAAAGTGCAACATAATGTAGCAAAATCATACATCCAATGAGTGTTCCTTAAAACAACATAATTTCGACTTTGTTTTAGTGCTACCAACCTTGACACCAGTTCAAATAGGGAAGGTCCCTACACTTTAATTTGACCTTTGACCTAATAGTATTCAGACTATAAGCTGAACAAATTTTTCTGTATTGGGTCACCATGACCTAGTTTTAGGTCATGAGAAATCTTACAACTTGTAATCATCTTCACAAGCCAAGGGTTTTCAGTCCACTCCGCTCCCCACAAAGTTTTCAAAAGTTCCAGGGTTTGATCTTGGATCCAACAAAAAGAGACCTTATATTCAAAAGAAACAGGAGTGTCAACAAGCCAAGCACGTATGATATTTAGAAACAAGTTTCAGGATCAATCTCTATGACGGAACTGTGTTGGTTGTGTTGGGGTCAACTACCACTTAAAATCGTAGGTAATTTTTTCAGCTTTATTTAAAGTTTTCAAACAACTGTCAGAAGTTCTGAATTACAGCCTGTGTCAAAATGACAATATGTCCCAGTATATTTATTATGCGTGCTTCAACAAGCTAAAGGGGGCCTCCGTGAGCGAGTGGTTAGAGCATTGTGCTCAAAATCACAAGGCCTCTCACCTCTAGTTGGCACGGGTTCGAATCCCGCTTGCGCCGATATATGTGAGAAAGTTTGCCAGTTTACTTTCGGAAGGTCGGTGGTCTTTTCCCGGGTACACTGTATCTGGGTTCTCTCCTCCACCAATAAAAACTGGATGCCACCAGATAACTGAAAAATTGTTGAGTGTGGCAGAAAACAAACAAACAAACAAAAAATCAACAAGCTAAAATTGACTATGACCTTGAAAACCAAGTTCACATACTTAAAGCCAAAAAGTCAAGACTTGATTCATAAATATGCTTTAAAGTATGAATACTGTACAAATTTAACTGGAATTTCCTCTTACTACCCTGATGTTTCCTGTTCTGTTGCTAGCAATATTTTCATCCCTGTTAACATTTTCTATAGCACGTAATTGGTCTGCATTAATTCTACTTCAAAGACTCTTCAATTGATTTTGCCATAATTGTTTACATTTATAACAGTATCATGAAAGCCATTATCTGATTGGCTAGATTATAAAGTTCAAATTCAGAATGTTCGCTAGGTGTCACCACTTTGGGCCACAGTTTTCGTGGCATAATCTGCCAATGACTTGTGGGGATCAGAGTGGACTAAAAACCCTTGGCTTGCGAAGATCCTTGCAATATCCATACAGGTATAATGATTCTAAGCTAGTTCTTTTATATTAGATGTAGTTTCACTATATTCTTTATTGAGGTCACTGTGACCTAGTTTTAGCTCGCAGAACACCAGCCATCTATGACATAAAAGGTTTGATGGTTCTTGGCCTTACAGTATCTTAGTTATAAGGCAAAATGCAGGAAAGCTAATGGGTGATGGACAGAAGAAGATCTATTTAAAATTATATAAGAAAATGTTCTGCTGTTCAAAAATTTGGTTAAAAATCTTCAGTTGATGTGAAATTGAGCAAATTTCATGTTAAAAATGTTACTAAAATATAATTTTTTTTTATCCCTAATATCGATTCTTGTTAATATTAACATAATTTGGCTATTCAAAAACAATATATGTGAAACTGTAAATTTCTGAGGCAGTATTACATTTATAGATGCTTTTATAAATAGTAAGTGAGACAGTGGCAGGAAACCCACATGTCTGTGACATTGTACATAGTTAATTCAGGACTCATTGCTAAAATTGTTACATGTACGAGTTTTACATTTACACCTAACCATTTCAATAATAAAAGAATATCAAGACTTCTGTTATATCTATAAAGTGTAAAATTTTGTCAGAATTAGAGTCAAATTATACTGCTCATGATACTTAATCCTTTTTATACTCAAAATTGTGAAAACTATACACATAAATCATTTTGGTTTCAAAATTTAATTTGGATAATTAATTTTGCATAAGTGAGCAGTTGACTAACAGTTTATCAAAGAAGATGTGATAACCTACAAATAAGTACATGTTTAATAATCAACACTGACAATGAGTACAGCGGAGATGTCAACTAAGAAACTCAAGATTGCTCCTCCATGACCAGTCCTCATGATAGGCTCAGACTCCCAATGTTAATTAAATGATTGTGTAAGACACTTTAAACATGGTAAAACTACATAAGAAAGGTATGAATTAATAACTGTAAAATATCTACCAATGAAATGTCCTCCATTTGGAGTGTATCAAATTTTTCTGGGTCTTAACTTAGCATGGATATTTTTGATGACTGTAAAAGTCAGTAGGCCAGTATTTCACGGCTGCATTTTAAGACATGCATTCATTAATAATAATGCTGTATATACTTGATGTAGTAATATCAGTCTATACACTGTTAAAAAAAACACCAATTTGTCATGTAGCCACATACATCGTTTGTGTGTGTGTGTGTGTGTGTGTGTGTGTGTGTGTGTGCTATTCTATCTTCTGGACTTTGAACCTGCACCTGCCAGTGAATGTACTTCTTCTGTGTCTGTTTGGGTATGTACCCAGTGTGGTTATACTATTGAAAATCTATCTGCTCAGTGGTTTACATTGGTTTACAACACAAGTCAAATGTCAAGATAGTACTCTCTTTACCTGCATCAGGTACTAATTGTAGTATTTCTGCTGCATGATCTGTACAGGCAGATCAAGTTTACATTCTTAATGACAGTGCTCAAACAGCCATGACTGTGTTCGTGCCATCATGTAAAATGTCACTACTTCTTCAATAAATGTCCTAACAAAAACACTCTTTATTTTACTACCTGTGAACACTGTGCTAAAGCTACCACCATAAATTAGTGACATCTCCCATACACCCTGCAGCTCCTATTACCTTCTGTGTTTCAAAATCATGGGCCAGAACGCACACATTTCTTAAGCCAATATTTCCTACCCTAATCGTCTTCATAAAGTCGGATGAAAAGTTCCTGTTCTCTCTTTAACCCATGTGTTTTTCATCTTTTGAGCACCTGATGCCCATAAGAGATGAATGTCACGCCCTAATTTTGTTACAGAGTACCCATTACACATTCATTAAATCTTCAACATATCTCATTTTTTACGAGAAAAATTTATTTTGAATTCCTCTTTGCAAGCTTTTGAGAGGACAGTTTTATTGTGTTATTGTGATGAATCTTCTCATTTAAAATTCATTATGTCTGGCTATCCATTTGCATAACTTTAAGAATTGAATGGGAAAAAGTGATTTTTTTTTTTCATTTCTAAATCAAACATACAAAAAACCAACAAAAAACCAGTCTCTAAAACCTTTACTTTTTTAATATTTCATGACTATCAATACTTGTTTAATGATCACTGATAATGTTATGATTTATCTAATATCTATTTCATCACCACTTAATGTACTTAAGACTGTTTAGTATTGATGCCCTCGGAGGACCACACCTCATAGACACAAGTCGTGCAATGTCCTTGTATGGGTATCAGTTTATTCTCAAATCACCCTTTGCTCTTTTCAAAAATCTTAATTTAACACCTTCATATAGTGACACTTTTTGAAATTTTTGTACAATATTCAGACATTTGTTTTTCAAATGGATTCTATGATCTTATATATCACATTCCAAATACAAAGTTTAGTTTGGGATGAAAAGAAAAATAAAATAATTCACCACATTAATGTCTGGTCTATATATTGTGGTAAAGTAAAAATGCTGCTACCAACAACTGAAAGTCAACTACATTAATATGTAACATAAATATCTAGAACAAAAGAAACACAGTAAGCTACTGTGTGATCTTCACCTATTTGCACCCAGCATTATTATACATTTATGACTTCTGTATGCCAATGACTTCTTCAAAGTCTAGCCAGAACATATGACAAAGAGCATGCCTTGTATCCACACACACAATCACTGGGTCTTACACACAGCTGTGTTACTATATACCCTGAAACTCTGTTAGAAGGGCATATACATAATTCTACAGATATAAGCAATGCATTATTTTTCTTTTTTAAAACTTTAAATAAATGCATATACTTGCTATTCATTTTATCAAAACACAATTCAGACATTTAGACTGAATCAAGTCACAATGAACTTAATGGCTTTTATTTCAGTTACATATATAAACTCTTTAGTGCATTTCACTTAATATAAAGGAAAATACACAAATGTAATGGTTGTTATATTTACATTCGCAACCTAAATGACAAAGTCACTGCAGGATGTCCAAAACCTCTGACCAACATACAAAAAGAAAGTGGAAATTTAAGCTTCACTGAAAGATCTATCTTCTTCAACATCAAAAACTGAAAAAAACCTTTAAGTTCAAAGGCTGCTAGGGTCACTTCAAGCAGCAGAACTAATGGTTTATATTAAGAGGTATAAAGCACATTTCTATAAAACAGTTCACATGCAATAAAACAAATTCGAAAGGATAAATTCCACGAGGCTTCATTTTGTGCTCGGTTTTATTCGGAAGTCTTTGTAATTTTTAGGTGTAGTCAGTCACATATAAAAAAAAAAAATAAAAATCATATTTTAACGAGTTTGAACTCTTTCTACCTGAGTGCTTGAATGAACAGTTTTGAAGCCACTAAAGGAGAATTCAATCGCTTATCCACAATAAAGAGGGGAGATAGCTTTTGTCTCCTTTAGCAGAATTAGTCAACATGAAGGATTTGATTCCTCAATAGCCATCTTGTGCAGACGTCATCGATTCCCACTGTAGTGGCACTTGTAAAAAGTTCCCAGTAATTATCTGGAGATTTGATCAAATATACTTCTCAATTGAAAGAAATTGGTAGGCAAAAAAATCAGGCTGGATGACAATATGATCTAACACTATTCATCTGTCAAAATGTCTGATCAGGGGGCTAGATAACAAAGCACTCTGTGTGCAGTGTGCTTTTTAAAGAAAGGTCTGAACAACAAGGCTTGCATGCTTGATGTATTTATCATGGTCTCGCCTCATGAGTCCTGGCAATACCTTTAACATGTCATATACCTACATCGGTCATAATACATAAACCTAAGAATTTACTTTACATCTCATTTAATTATCAATTTGTGTGTTAACGCACTTCAGGAGGTTCCTTTTTAAAAACCACGTGGACTGCACAAGGTGAAATACAAAATACACATAGAAAACAGTTGAGAATAAACACACAAACTTTTTTTTGCAAAGTTGTACAGTTAAGAACTGAAGGTGGTACATGGACGTGTATTGATTTGTAATGATTATTTCTGAACATCCCAGCAAGAATATTACTTCACTCATAAGTGCCCAGTTCAGATCTGTGCTGTAGACTAATAATGCTGAAATGATTCACAGAAATATCGATACTGTTCAATATAAATGTTAGATTTAATATTTGATTCATTGCCTTGATTTTCAGTTTGATACAAAATCGGGTTCAGTAAATTACATCAGACTTAGCCTGTACTTATTATTTTTACCTGCACAAGAGACAAAATAGCATCCAATGATGTGCTCCGAGTCAAACAAAAATAATAATGAACTTTTTCAGTTTAAACTACAGAAAACCAACAGGCATCTTACCATTCTGCAGTTTGGAAACATTTAGCTATTAAAATTGACTATGATTCTTGATAATTAAAGTATTTTTCAATGTTATTACTGGTTTCGTCTGTAAATTATATTGTACTGAAAGCATCGAATTGTGGCATATGTATTGCAAGATGTATCGTAATGTGAAGGGGCATATCATTTCGCCCTACTGTAGACCTTGAAGTCAGTTCTTTATCATGACAATGCCTATATGTGTTATGATATGAGACATGGATTTTCAAGTGAGTCTCATGTAAAAGACCAGTGATTTTCATCTTTGTTGCCAAGCAGCATTGTCAGTTTACTTTATGCCATATGTTACTTCAAGAACATTTTGGTCACTTAGACTAACTGCACATTCAACCTGTCCTAAGCAATAATAGAGAGGCTTCTTTTAATATCCGATGTGAATCTTAACATAACTGTATGAACTCGGTTCATATACTTTCGTTAAGAGAACTTAAGTCCCCACAGTGTTTCACAACTGCAAATCAGAGACGATCTTCATACACATTGACAGTGAATCGTAAAACAAGACTACTCTACAACTCTGAATTTCATAAGCAACAGAAGACAGACACAATCCATGATTACCTGCTTCGTGTTGCATAATAAGCAACACTCCTAAAACAATGTGTCAAATATCTTTTAGGGAAAAAATGTAAAATTTCAAAATACTAGAATTTTACGGTGGATTAGTTACATTCATGGTGATAAAGTAGGTCTGGGGGAAAATATTTCTTAAAATTTTCTTTGTGGACATATTCTTCATATCTATTTGATGTGTTGAGATCTGATTCTTGACATGTAATAATAATAAAATACATCTACACTCATTCTGACATCTGAGTGTCACTGTTCTTGTTTTTGAGTCAACGTTAACTCAAAGTTACAATAGGATCTTGAAATTCTATTACAGCAAACAAAAGTTGTATCTGCTAGTGATTTATTACAAAGTTTGTCTGAAATTGCAGCATATACATTATGTATTAAGATATTTCTGTCTTTTTGCAAAATTTCCTTATAGTAATGTCAGAATTTCACATTGTTATTTCTGCCATGCTCTCCATAAATGTCAAACAAAGGACCTTCACAAAAAATCTGAACACATGAAAATAAAACAATTTTACAGTATCTCCCTCTTGTAGTGTTGTTCATGGATCAAATCAAAGTAGTTCATCAATGTTTCATAATAAATAAAGCATTCAAGGAACAGCAGATTATTACATAAACTCCTAAATGTTTTTAGAAACATGAATCTTAGTATAATTAGAGCCCTTCCTTGATTTCATACATCATAAAAAGTGAGAGAGCAATGGGTCACTTGGATGGAACCTTCAATTTCCAGACCCATAAAATGGGAGTATTTGCCTTTCAAAATTTTCTTTAAAGAAATCCAAAATATGGGTAATAGTAGGGCTTTTTTTTCTAAGACTTCATCAAATAATTAAATCATTCTGCCAGAATGAATTATATAAAATTATGTTGTCTTTACTTGTGGCAATATTAATACACCATTTTATTTTGTGTATGAAGAAATTTAGTTTAATAGATGTAAAACAAGTTAGGCATTTAATCCTATATTTATATGCCATAACTTAATTGGTTTCTTATCATGAATTTATCATTTTTTTTTTCTGGTTCAAATTGAAAGGACAGTGTTGTCATCGAGAAATAAATCAAACTGAAAAAGTATATGTTTATCAGTGACAAAACACTGATCAATGAGAGAACATTGGTAAAGGCAAATTTAATTATTTCTTTTAATTTTAGTCTTAATTTATGTACATTTCAAATACGATCAGTTAAACATCATACCTTTGAAATTATTAACATATATGAATAAGCAAATTCAGTCAATCTTGTTTGATTCGTGCTTTTAATTTAACACTGTGAAATAGCAATAAATCATAAATCATGAAATAATTCATTGCAGTACTTTATTAACAAAGTCATGCAATATGATCTTGGCCTTGAAACCTCAAAATGGTTGATCCTTTGGTGAAAGACTTTTCATCTGAAGTTTCACTGCAAAAGCTCAAAGAGCATTTAAGACTTTCATTTGAAAAGCATTTCTTGCCATGTGTGAATTAGTGACCTTGACCTTTAAAACATCGGACCTAGGTCATTCTTCTGTGATACAGACTCTTCATGTGAAATTGCATTGCAAATGCTCAAACAGAAATTTGTGTATCTCTCTGGAAATTGCTTATTGCCATATTATGTAATTATTTGACCTCAAAAACAATCTGGGTCATCCTGAAGTCATCTTCATGAGAAGTTGGACTTACTAAAGGGCAAATGATACAAGAAATGTTCTAAACCATTAGACTGTTTTCAGATCTACAAGGCAGATCCTATCAAAAAGATGATGTTGTGAGTCTTTAAAATGTCCAGGGAAACTATTCAGCCTCAGTCTATCTAAATCTGTAACAAAAAAATTTGACAATTTTGTTTTCATTTGAAAGATAGGACACTGTAATTACTATCGTAGCACCTGATATGTAATTTGACCTCTCATTGTTTTGATTTAACAATCGTCATGTTTTACTTATCTAAAGCTAGAACTGTACTGAACCCAACTTATCAATTGTATAGTTATTTGGCAGAAAAACTGAAAATAAAATCAAGATATCATCTTTCAATCCTCTTTCTAAGTTTAAGGATTCTGGGGTAACTGATAGGGATCCAATAGATCCTACAACATGAATAGTGATGCAGGACTCATTGTGCTACAGCACCTCATTCATTTTGAACATCTTTGTAGTATTTGATATATCATCAAAAACCAAAGTGTTACAGGCAGATGGATGCACTGCAAGATCAAATTAATATTCCCAGCTCTTTCAACAACAGTGAAATTAAGAACCAAATGAATTTTGAATATGATGAAAATATAACCCTTTTAGTGTGATGAAACAAAACAGTGCATGAAAATTATCTCGCTATTTGACATTCATTTTACAAGTATACTGTCATATTCAAAATATTAATAATGTATTTGCATGTTCATGGCTGTACAGCATAACTGGGCCACACACAGACAATATACTGTAGGTGGGCTCATGTTCTAAACTCAATACTGTGCAGCAGTGTCAACCACAAACAAGTTGGGGTTAAACTATGGCATACTTCTAATACTTCAAAGACAATTCATATAGGAGTTATGTTGCAATTCATTTCAAACTACACATTGGAGATCACCTTTTGAAATGAAACCATTGTATTTCTTACAATTACAAATGTATTTAAATTTACCAAGGCAAAGGATGGGAAATGTCGCATTGTTTTAATTCATATAATCCTAAATTTTAAAAGTATTTTTTCACTTTCTTTATTTTTTCAACCCACTTAGTAAAGACATGCCATCCCTTACATTCATTAGTGCAACTAAAAACGTTTTATTACTATTTCTATCAAGAATGTTTTTGGTCAAAATTCAATTATACTGGGAAAAGATTTGGTTTCTGTAAGATAGATCAGATGTGTCAAATTGTGGGAAAAGTGATTTGCTCATGATTCTATACAAAAAGTTTCTGTTGGTGGGTTGCAAAGTGGAAACAACTGTCTCCCTTTTTCAGTAAATCACACAATCCAAAAGTGACAGAATAAATTTAAAAAATTTACAACTGAAGATCTAAAGTAAAATCCTCTTTTTCTTTTGCAAATAATTTATGGACATACACATTTCTCAATAATACATATGTTTTGTATTTCATGTAAAATTCACATTTCTACAAAAAAAAAATTGTGGTATATTAGTATGTTTGTTTTAGAGTTAGCAGATTTTGATAGTTAGTCAGCTCTTGTTATTACAAAAGATTGTATATAGGTTACTAAAGTTACTGTCACAAAGAAAGAAAAATCTTTGGAACAACAGGGAATTGAACCCATGATTCTTGCCTTACTAGTTAGGTATCTAACCACTGAAATACCCAGGCCAATAAACAAAGAACAGAAATATTCCTACAATATAAAATTCAAACCCATTTCAGAAATCTTACTAGAATTATTCATATCCAGGAGATAAACTAATTCCAGAGAAAGTGTCAGAAACATTGCATGTCCTTATCAAGTTATCAAAAATTATAATAGCTCAATGATTGTGAAATTATAAAACATACTAGACTTGTGATTTATATATAAGTGAAAAGATTTACCTTCTAAAACTTCCAAAACTTCACTTATAATATCCAGGTCGATAGTTTTTACACTAAACACACCATACAATATCCAGTGTTCTCACAAAAAAATCAAGTTACTTCTTATATCCAGCAAACCATATAGCACACAGAATCTTTTTTTCTACAACAACCATTTTCCATAATTTTGCTTTAATAAAAATCATCCTGTATCAAATTTCATATTTGGTAAATTCAAACACTCCTGTAGATAATATTTCTTAAACAAAACACTCAGATCATTAACATCACTATCACGTTTCAAAACAATACACACTGCAACAATATGCTAGTGTAAATCCAACCTTTCATGCAGAAAAATCAAATTAAAAAACAACATAAACAGCTTCAACAATTGATCTGTCTAAATCCAATAAAAGTGGAAACTGGATAAAAACAATGGAAGTCACTTTTTTAGCTGTAGCAATAGTAACACACCTCCTGTTTGCCAGCTTACAAGCAGTCTAACAGATCACATCTTCTCTGGTGGTATGAAGGCCCTGTTGTGGGTCAATACCTCCCATACATGTTCAGTCAGCCAATACCTACACCTGAATTGAATCGTTTTCTTGACAAAATACACAATTATGTCTCTCATTTGATCCACAGGTAGTTTTGGGATAAAATCCACTCATTAATTATGATATTTGTTGGATCCAAATGCACGTAACCCCTAATTAGGCCTCTAATTTATGTATATTTCACGTATGACGTTTTATCTTTTTGGCTTCCCCCTATTTTTTTTCTAACAGTGTGCTAGACCACCCAAGTTACGCTTTCAAACTGCATGCGTCTGTCAACGCTATTCATACAGTCCCTGTTGGGATAAGTGATCCTTAACCATTTTGATCTATTTTCTTTTCATTAACAGATAAAAGAAACATTTTTTTGCATTTAAAACATGGATAGAATGGTGAGATGAAGGAGATTTCCACAGCAAGGCTGTAAAGGTGAGTATGTAATTATAGCCTCGCATCATTAACTTGACAAAATTTGAGCAATGAAAATTACAGCTTTTTGGCGATTTCAATACTTAGAATCACTTTCATAATGACGTATCCCAGGTAACTACCCAACAAGATATCCTCATTTCAATTTTATTTGTGTCTGTCTTTTATTTCAATAACCAGTTTAGGAAATAATGAGTTCAATTAAAAAATACTTGGGGCTTTCTACTATAGTATCACCATCACTTGAAAAAATTATGAGATATACTTGCAGATGAGTATAACAATAGACGAATAGATTTTAATGTCAGTCAGATACTGTAAAATACTAGATGTTTGCACATCATGCTTCACTCTGTGGTCATGACACAAGTAGCTAATCATAAGGTTGTGGGTTTGAAACCCATTGAGAGGCATAAAGGCTGTATGTCATATTCAGATTAAACAATAAAATTGCAAATGTACTTAGTTACATTTTAGCAGTAATTGTATTTAAGCACTTTTTGTATTGTCTTGTTTTACTGTTATTATACCTATGACCATAAGCATACTATAAGGGCATATACATCACATTCTTCTAAAATCTGCTTAATCATGAGTGTGACATTGTCATTTTGTAGGAAAATGCTGCAATTCTTGATTTTGTGTATGGAAGTGCATTTACAACAACAGAAGTCCAGTAGCATGGAAACTGTGATATGTAAAAGACACCTTGCTGCTTCTTTATAGGCTAGCTGCAATATTACCCATGGGCAAACATTCAGCCAGAAGCACTGAACTCATAGGTATACTAATATGACATACTTCGTAGTATCTTAAATTAATAGTAACTATTTGGGTGCATCACAAAAATGTTATCAGGTCCAAGTTTGTGAAACATCTCCTTCCCACAAAGGGAAGCCCAAGACTTTTCCAAGGTAAAATTTCAAGAAAATTTTACACCCACTGCATTTGCACTGAGAATACATAGTATAGTTGAATGAGCAAACAATTATTGTTCATGTATTCAAATAAGGCAATTTCCATAGTTTTCTGGATGGCTTAAAATGCCCATCAAGAATACATTTTTCATTTTCTTTATTTTACAGAGATGCATATGATTACAGGTGATGGGATTCCTTCTAACGTGCTGAGGAATGGGGCACCACAAGGCAGGTATATTGGTTGGAGAAGGTATCTACCTGTCAGTCTTTTTTTCTGGTGACTGTTAAATAATCTAATAGACAGACCATTTCTTAATTACCTTTCTTACTAGAATTCTTTAGAAAGCAAGTAGCCCAATGGCAACAATTCTCACCTGAGTCTTTTACAGGTAACTAATGGACTGGACGGATTATATGGGAAACAAAAATGCAGTGAGTAGTATGACATCAATCACTGACTTTTACAAATAAGTCTGCATTTCTATGCTAACTTGAACAGTTGAAATTATTTTTCTTGTCCCCATATTGACTTCAAGCATGGTTTTTGTTTTCATTACAAAAGAGTTCCTACAAAGTGATTTACAGAACAAAACGTAAATGATCTACCGGTTTAAGATTTTGATCAATTCTATCTTTTCTGTAAAAGTGATGCTGTACAACTTTAACACTAACAGCATTATATGTACCATTTTCTTGGTCCCATTCACAACAGCTGAAACTCTTAATTTGTAAAATATACCACTCTGTAATTTCCTGCATTTACAACCCAATGCTTTGCAAATCTCTGTCTCAGTATTGAAAATTGCTTTCATGAGCTATGATTGGTAAACATCAATTTCATTCATCTGGTGATTATAATATAAATGAAATTGAAAGTTAACGGGCATCAAATTAGCTTATATATTCATTACATCCCAATGCCATGCAATATATCAGATTCTCTACATAAACCCTTTTGTGGTGTGATCATATAAAACTAGTACATAGGTATAGCTTGTCATTAAGAAAGTAGGTATATTTCATACAGTCTAAACAAGTAGTTTCCTCTTCTATATCAATGATGCATCTGGATATGATTTAATGTTAATATACTGAAAAGAAGATATAATGTGGTATGCAAGGGCACATAGTAGTTAATAATTAAAAAAAAATATCAATCTCTGACTAATTAGTAAGGACATTCATGACATTTCTGACATCATCTCTAAAATTAATTTTTTCACCTTCTCAATATGAAGAGTTCTTGTATAATAGATTTAGATTTTGTATTGTAGTAATTTTACCAAATTCTGTACATCAGCCCAGGTAGCTCAGTGGTTAGATCACCTAACTTGGAATGTAAGGGTCCCGCGTTTGATACCCTCTTGCTCCAAAGCTGCTTTACTGCAGTAATTTTTACTTGCAATAACCAGGAACTTTCAAAATATGCTAACTCTAAAACAACCAGGAACTATCAAAATATGCTAACTATAAAACAGTAACATATTGTAATCTTTTGGTAAAAACGAGATAAAATGCAAGTGAACTGTATACAAAATATCACAAAAAATTATGTATTATTGAGAAACATCACGTATGTCCTTAACATGTTGATTGACACTTCATACTTCTTCACATCTAATGATTATAACATTCTCTACCTTTCTAAAAAGAATATAAAAGATTTTATGTGCAACTGAGAATGTGTCAACTTGAGTCAGAAACTGCTTTAAAGTTTAAAACACCAGTTTGCTAAAACTTAATTGTTTGTGAACAAACATTGAGGGCAGATTTTTTCTATTTTCAACCTCACGCAGAAGTGAATATTCTCAATTATGAGAATGTGTTATTGATTTTCCATGTGAAATGTGAACTATTATAGTTACGAAGACCTTACCTTTGCAAAACAGTCATTCGAAATTAATCAATTAAAATTTAAGTTTGCAAGGTCTTCAGTTTCTCCCATACAATATGAATCTAAAATATTCAATAGATGGTGCACCAAAGAAATATAATTTGTATTTACTTTTTTTGATTCCAAAAATTAAATTGATGTGTGAATCTGAAATATGCAATAAATGTTACATAATAAAAACTTCTTTCAATTCTTAAACTTTCAATGTATGAATCTAAAGTACTGAATAGACGGTGTACACTTTATTTCAGCAACTTTGATCTGACATGCTAAAGTAAATTAGGGCCAGTGGCCTCTCTCCAGTAGAACATTGTCAAATATTTGCCACAATACCTCAGAATGACCATTAGTTGAAATAGTATTAATGGAAAACTGCATAATGAGAGCACTGTAGATTAACAAAGACATAAGTTATCTACTAGGCAAATAATTCAACATTTTTGTAGGTCATTTTTTTAACCACACAGGTTAATTTTGACACTCAGTAACACTTAAAAACCTTGTATGACACTCCAATCAACAATAGTAATGTACCCAGGGAACATGGAGTAATACAATGATAGTTATCAGACATCATCTAACGGCTGCCAGAGTCCCATGTCACCTGTACAGAAAACAAAAGACAATACACAACAAAACAGGCATTGGTATCCTTCTCCTTGGGAATCTCCGCAAGACAAAAACGATAATCGCCTGACCCCGATTTAAAATTGCACACCTCTCAGAGGATAGAGACACCCTCAATTTCTTAATCATCCCAGTTTTAAAAATTTAATCAGTAGAAAATTGAATTTTCTTGATTTCTATGGAGCTTCATTTTCTTAATGGCTTCGATGTCTTTCAATGATTCCTTGGTGTTCCCATAAACAAACATATTTTAACAGCCTGCAGTATTTTAGTGCTTATCCAACTGTGTATGTGACTGGAGTTTCATTTTAAAACTTCTAACCATGAGTCATGTAATTATAAGGTATAGAAGGAACTTACACTCATTCAACCCATCATTATTTCCAGCTAGCCTTTGTTGGCTACTTACACTCACAGGACAGATTAATGTGGCTCATTACACTGAGTTAAGTATATGTAAACTATGAAATTAACCTTTGTCAATACATCAAATACTGTATATTGAATACAGCTATCTTATACCTCAGTTCTTCTTTCAAGCTTTTGCTCTAACCTGTCTACAAATTCTTGAAGGCAAAGTTTATTGTTTATATCAGTATTTCCACAAACTTCTTTATGATCATGACTGAAGATGATGTCTCTTCTCTTCATTATCTTTCTAACTAATCCATATGACCTTCATCTTAATCTCAATCACACGAAATTCTGCACTTCAATAAGTGACATTTGCAGTTTCTATCTCTCTGCATTGTTAAGTAGTATTAAGTCAGGTCTTGATCACTGTAACCATCGGGTTTTCTATTTGTCTATAATTAAGGGTAATGATAGATAATAAGGTCATTAGAGATCCTCATACCCAGTATGAGCATCAAATGTTTCAATGTTACAAAGATTTGGTTTGGACCGTAATTTTCATATTCTCTTCTTTGAATAACCTTGATATAATCTAAACATGGGGAAAATTAACCTCTGTAAAAAGGAAAGACAAATAGACCTCAAAGGTCACTTGAGCATCTCCTAATGAAAAGCTAAAACCAGAAGTGCTGTATGTTGATTTTGCAATGAAACAGGATGTCATTGGTTTCTATATTAGGAAAATTTCAATAATTTTTTCTAGGATATTCATTAACAGCATAAAACACTGTATTGAGTAAACTTGTCCATCCCCAAAGAGACCATACTCAAATTCTGCTCTGCAAAGGCTATTCCAGAGAATGACTACCTTTAAAAGCACTCAGTTACCAAAATCAAACCAACTGCTACCCCATCTGTGACTATTTTCAAACCAAAATTCATCAAGCAATATTTCCTATGAAGTGTCATAAATTTTATCTTCAATTTTGCACTGATCATAATAAGTCTCTCAAACTTCCAAGTTTTCAAGACTCAATTAATCATACATGTTTATATTTAAAAAACAACCCCCCCCCCAAAAAAAACCAAAAAAAAAAACCACCCCCCCCCCCCCCCTATAAGCATGGTTGACTTGTACAATATTTTTAATTTTGGTCAGCCTTTCTGTGAATATAACAAATTTCAGTCTTGGTAATTGCAGTATTTAACACCCAACCTAAGCCCCTTAAGAAGATTCTGTCCTTGAAATCAGTTATTCTCACTTGAACACCAACTATCTACTTGTGAAGATCATGACTTTTTTCTTACATTCATCAATGCTACATTGAATTTGCTGAAAATTCCCTAACGTACCGTCAGGGACATAACTGAAATAGTTATGAAAAAATAAAACATAAAATTGATATTTTTCTATCTTGCTAATGATTGCTGAAATGTCAACTTTAAACACGATTTATTCATATTTCACGCATATTTATTTTTTGTTTTTTTTGTTTTGCAAATTAAGGCTTCTGGTATTCCCATGTTTCAATACACTGGAAGTTTCATTACTTCTGCAAAGATGAGTCAAGTGTTGGCACAGAAATAGAATTTTTGACCATAAAAATTAGTGAAATATGTCCTTTAGTGACCCACTTTTAATTGGAAATTTACCATGCTTGCAGAATTTTCATGTGGGATGTTATAACTATTCTGAATTCATGAGACTATATGGAACTATATGGAATAAATTGTCAAAATATCATATTTGCACATTGCTTTGTTTTCATATGAGGTTCGAAAGTAGTGAAGTTAACAGAAAAGTAACTAAAATCTGTTATGAACTTTTTATCCCATTTCTGTAAATGTATTAAAGCTTCATTTTATACAAGGAATTCAAATTTGGGCTCAACTTTACAATTATTAGCCATTTTCATGATTTTACTGATCGCTCACTGGAATTTCCAAGGTAAAGCAATTTGTAACTGATTTTAGTTATATATTCTGCAACTCAAATCAGTTACACCCTGACTGATGTATAGATGTCAAATACTATAGACATGCATTTTTCCATTTAATTGGTACAAATTTCTGCAATGTCTGCAGTAGTGTTTGAGAATCGGAAGAAATTTACAATCGATTATTGAATCGAATCAAAGATATCTTATCAATTCATAATCGAGAAAATTCAATTTAGCTATGTCATTCATTCAAATAAATAAATTACACACTGGTGTTACTAACTGCTGCTGTTTAGTAGCATTGAATAACTGAGAAGACAACCGTTTTATTTTCAACAGCTTAAATTTCTAAATTATAGTTTTCTTAACTGAACCATCAATGTTTTGACTTTTGTTTTTGCCCAATTTATCAATTCCATAGCAATAATGTTTGTCGAGATGGAATTGTAAGCTGGTTGTATTTTTCTATGCCAGAGCAAATATTAATAAATGTATATATTAGAAAATCATTATAAACGTCATACACCCAATTTTGGAATACAAATTATACATGTATATTCAATCAAATTCATATGAACTAAAAACTTAACAAGCTTGATCACAGAAGTCAGGAATTTTAACAACCAATGAGCTTCACTATGCTCATGAAGCTCAGTGGTTACTGTTTACATTGTAGACTTTACAGATAAACTGTCGAGTCCTGTGGTTTTTCATATCTAAGTTGTTTGCTATGTGGTCCTTCCTTTTTCATGATAGATCCAAAATATTCAAGAACAGAAGGCGTTACACCAGAATATTGATAGATCTCTGCGTTGTCAGCCATTGTATGCTATTTAAATTTACAATTGTCTCCCATTCCGAAAATTAAGAAAATGCATAAAGATTAAAACTAGAACAATACTAGTAACTGTTTACCAACTATCAAAAAAAACCCAACCCCAAACCAAACCAAAAAAAACCCCAAAAACAACCAAACAAACAAAACAAAAAACAAAAAAAAACCAACCAAAAACAAACTAAACCTTAATATCAAGAGATACAATATACCAAACAATTTGTATTATATGTCTAAAAAATTACTTTCACCCTAATCAAGATGCAAGTTTGTATTTGTCAATCACTTGTGATAAACTAGCTACTTTTTTATCACTTATTTGCACAATAGTAATTAAAATGCAAGTAATAAAATACACATCATAACTAGAAAACTGATTTAGTCAGATAAGGACTCAAAGAGAACTTTTAAATTTAATGATTATATCTATTAGTGCTAATTTGCAAACCCATTAATGTTTGTAATGATAGAGAACTTTAATAAACAGCTATTTTTCAGTAAAATGTGGAAGCTGCATGTTGAAAACTTTTCAAGATCTTGTGTCACAATGAAAATATCTCCAACTTGGATAGAAGATCTGTTGTGACCTTGACCTTCGACTCCATGACCTATACCCATCTTTCTTTAATGGTCAAGTACCTTTGTATAGAATATAAAAGCTTTATATTGAAAACTTTTAAGTTTATGATGTCACAATGAAAGAATAGCTAAGTCAGAGATTGAAAACTTGTTGTGACCTTGAACTTTGACCACATGTCTCAAAAATATGTAAGTGTGTTTCTTTAATGGTAAACTGCCTCTGTATAAATCTTTATGTTTAAAACTATTTAAGATACCTTATCACCACAAAAGTGATTTCAGACAGCAGACTTAAATCAACTACCTTTGAATAAAATATGCAAGGTCTATCAGTCAGGGGTGCTACAAACTGCAAAATTAAGCCCAAATTTGAATTATTTGTGAAAACTGAAGCATAAAAAATGTCTATAGAAATGGCACCATGCTCATCCTGACTTTTTTATTTTTTTCAAGTGTAACAGATTTTAGTTACTTTTCTCTTAAATTCACTACTTTCAAACCTTTTGCACAAAAATTTATAACTGAGGCATAAATACAAATTTTTGATATTCAACTCTATGAAGTCTCCTGAATTCATAAAAATTGTAACATCCCATGTAAAAATTAGGCAAGCATGGTTAATTTCCAATTCAAAAAGAGCCACTAAAGGGCATATTTTCACTGATTTTATGTCTAAAAAGTCAAAAATTCTATTTTCCCACAAAATCTCAAATCCATCTTTGCAGACATAATGAAAGCTCTGGCAAATTGAAACATGAGAATACCAGAGGACTTTGCAAAAAACAGCACAAAATATGAATAAATTGTGTTTAAAATTGAGTTTTCAGCAATTATTGGAAATTAAGACACGAAAATAACAGTTTTACGTTGTATTTTTCCATAAGTAATTTTAATTATGCCCCTGACTGGTCTATGTTGTAAACTTTTGAACTTAATGTGTCACAATGAAAACATAGTATAGGATTATTGTGACCTTGACCCTTGAATCCCAATTCTGCAGGTGTCTTATTTTAATTGTCAATTACCTTTGTATAAAATATGAAAGCTATATTTTGAAAAAGTCACGATCTGTTAAAATAGATGTACCATATTTATAAAGATGCATTTGAAATCATTAGAACATTTGTTTTTGTAAATCACTTTGTAGGAACTCTTTTGTAATGAAAACAAAAACCATGCTTGAAGTCAATATGAGGACAAGAAAAATAATTTCAACTGTTCAAGTTAGCATATGAATGCAGACTTATTTGTAAAAGGCATTTAGTTATACACTAGTCATTGCATTTTTGTTTCCAATATAATCCTTCCAGTCCATTAGTTACCTGTACAAGACTCAGGTGAGTATTGTTGCTATTGGGCCTCTTGCTTCCTAGAGAGTTCTAAAGTATTACTTAATGGTCAATTACTTTTGTAAAAAGCATGAAAGCTTTATATTGAAAAATGCAAGATATTGTGTCACAACTAAAGCGATGAGAGACAAATGGCTGAACAATTTTAATAAACGGCCCCAATTACTAAATGTCTTTTTCTTGAGGTCAACTCTTTTCATATAAAATCTGGATTAACTTGTTTTGAAAAGTGAGTTATTGTCATGATAGCTATACACAAAAACATAAAAAATTCAAAAGTGTCTTTCTCACTTTGAAAGTATTTCTGTACAAAATTTGAAAACAGTTCAGTGAAAACTGTTTGAGGTTTTTTACCACAACAAAAGTGTTGACAGACAGATAATGTGATTCCTATAGGGCTCCCACATTTCATGCAGAGCCGTAATTACAGTGTGGTGGTAATGCAGTTTTACCCACCTATGTTTAAAGAAATAAATTTCATTTTGAAAATACATGAGGGTTATGAACAGTAATGCTTCATACTGACATCTTCTTAAAGTACATTAGTTTGACATTTTTGTTTAAAATTTGTCCTAAAGCATAATTAAACGGGTATAGGAAAGAATCTACTAACAATGGGTTATAACACAACATGGTGCATATTACATTTTTATAAACTGGATTAAATCACTTTGTTACAAGCAGTAATTCAATATAAGTGTGTTTGCTATAACAGAGTTGGACTGTAATGTCATATTAGCTCTTGGTCAATATTAGACCTAGGGCTTCTGTCTGATAGTGGTCACAGATAAATATGATACACATTTCACTATGTAATATTTTCTATAAAACAATGATGATACTTACTATAAGAAAAGCAAAAAAATTAAAATTATATATGTTTCATAGAAAAAAATTCAATAAATTTTATAAGAAAAAAAATCACTAAAAAAGTTTTAACTTTATTTTAACGCCTTTCAACATCAAAACCCCTGGGTTTATTATAGAGCATCAAATTTCAATCAAGATAGCATATGGGATAGGGCAATGGGTTTCTCCACAGTGAATCCAATATTATCATATTACCCATGTTTTCAAGCAAGTTTATGGCAATTAAACTTGAACTTAAACTCTCATTACTGGCCAACAAAAGAAGAAAACTTATACTTTTGTATGGCACCTTGGTAAATGGAGAAGCCTAACCAATTACAAATACCCCATGATAAAAATCTTTGAAACTCTGATGGTTATAAATCAAAACTTGAGAAAGAATAAAAATATTTAAACTAACCCTCTTAATTTGTGTGCCCCAGAATTGTAAGGTATGTATTTTAATGGGGAGATCAAGATGTGAAGGTTTGTTTCACTATTTCCTGTTAGTTTATCATTATCTAATAATAATCCACATCTTACTTAACACCCATCTCCTTTTAACGTTCATCTGCTTCATTGGCTCCCAATTTTTCTTTTGCCCCCCCCCCCCCCCCCCCCCCCCCCTCACTAATCATCATGATGTTGATATACTGAATAAGTAGTCCTCTGTATGTAAATTTTTCTACCTCTCAATCTCAATCCCCATTCATTTATCTCTTGGCAAAGGAGCAATCTTTTAACTGACTGGTCCTTATCGAAATATCTCCATCCCATTCCCTTCTCCAAACTACTCACCATCAGGTCCGGATGCAGCATCTTTGGATTTCTTGGTTTCAGGGCTGTCTGATTTAGCAGCTATCCCATTGCTAGATTCACGGCCCTTGGTGGACATTATGGCTCTCTCTCTGTCGTGCCACCATCACTCCTACAAAAGTTTGAAACCTTCATCAATGTTAGTCAAATTTACAAGCCTTCATTAATAAAATTTCAATTCAAATTCTAAAATGTACTATTCAAAGTAATTAAATATTTCCCATTTTGAAGAATATTTTTAAGGTATGGTGACTCCATTAAATTGAGACATCAATCAATTTAAAATTCCAACAAATATCTGTTTGCCTTCACTTTAACTTAGACATCACTAGTGATACTCAGTATTGTTTTGATACCATGATATTTCAAGCAGCACACAGTATCAAAAAATTAATTGTTTAAAACCCGTTTGTTCACTTTCCACATTTTCTTCTTAATGGACATTTGTCAGAAAAGAAAACAAAAACAAAATAAAAAAAACAAACCCCACAAAAATTGGGTAAAGTTGATTCAAGTATAAATATAAGGGTTTGTAAATGTCTTGGGACTATAATTAAACTCAATTGTGATGTCACACCTGCTTACATAACTAGACATAGTGATGTTGCATCTGTTTATGAATAATAATAATGGACATAAACACTTCCTCTGCTGTCCAAAATATGAACGAAAGGTACACCTCTAGATGTGAAAAATATGTATCATGTGGAAAGGGATCTTGCCAGCTCAGTCCACTATACCAAACAACAACATTGGGCAGGCACATTTCCCAATATTCAGTCAATAACCTATCAGTAAAAGTTTATTAGAATTCTCTCGAATTTCTCCACCTCCAGACTAAAGTGTCAGAAATGATAAAACAAATACAGGCAGCTAATGTTAAAAAAATATGTGTATAATGGAAAATTACCTTGTGCATTTTTTTATTCAAAGTTTATAATCAAAGGAAAACCACAAGCAATTTAGCATATTAAATAAGGTCAAAGAAAACTGTTCAATTCCTTAAAAAATTTTTTTCTACAATTGTTGCACTATTTACTAGTAAACATTTCATGCACTATCAATGACCTGAAGTCATTGGCTGTTTAATTCACTAATTAAAACACTAATTATAGATGTCATCTTGAGAAAAAGCTAGACACACTCCAGACAAAGAAAGATCTAATAAATACAATGAATTATTAATTTCTTGCACATCTGAATATCAATTCTGACTATCTGTGGGCACTTAAATTCTATTTTAATATACTTCATAACTCATTTTCTAGATATATGTATATACAATTTCCATCAAAGAAATTACAAAGAACATGTACATTATGTACATATTTTCATTTCGACATTCAGATGTCACCAATGTTACATTATGAACACATCTTTCACCTGAATTTAATGCAAGGTTAAGTAACTTCAGTTTCTTACAGAATAAATGGAATTTTCATGTTCCATTGTCATAAACATGAATCATTTGTTGACAAACTAAATTGCATTCAAGTAAAAAACAAATGTGTATGATTTGCTTCTAAAACCACTATATGCTTTTACACAACTTAGTCTTTTTTCAAGCAAAATATTATACTGAAATGATGATTTCTTCTGCCCTTGGCTTTCTATTAGACTTGATACTGCTGAAGGACACTAACAAATTTAATCCTTAATGAGGGTTTCTGAAGTTGAAGCATCTTATATGGCATAGGTTTATTACTCAGTAGTATGTATTCATGTTCTTTTTAATATGAACCTTTTTATGAAACGTTGAATATTTTTGATACTCATGGCAGATGGGGAAATCAAGATTTTTTATTGATATCTAGGTCAAAAGGTCATAGTACAGAGCTGTGGAAAACTTCCGGTCATGCCGGCAAGACCGGCTTAATTTGGCCATGACCGACATCGTTTAGTTGAAGGCCGGACTGCATGACTAACGTCGCTTGCATCGCATCAAAACAATAAAAAGCCACCGCGGAAGTTTACAGTCATTACTTCTGATATGCTTCTGTAATCCTCAACTGACTTCATTATGCAATGTAACATGTATTTTTGTGAGAAACAGAAGCTCCTGGTGGGTCTCCGCGTGAAACGAAACTGGCTCCTGGGCTAAATGACAATAAATTTACGACATGTGAGCATTAGTACGGCCAAGGATCCAGGCAAACAAAAACCATGGCATCATCATGGCTGATCAAGTTTTCATCGGGGGCAAAACCGAGCCAATCCTTGAAAAAGATGAAGTGGACAAAAGCCACTATGAAAGAAGCATAGTAAAGGAGTTGATGAGAGAATAGGAGATGAAGAGAGTGAACGTGCCTGTGACTCGGGATTGTGAGCAAGATGTTGATGAAAATGAAAGAATGGTTAGAGAGGTTGTGAGAGAGTTAGAAATTGAGTACGAAAACCGAGTCTAATGAAAGTAAGATATGTAACTATAAACAACTTAAACCTGCAATCTGTGTTATTCAAGTTTTTATAATTATTTTAATTTTAACTGTTTATAATATATTCCGACAGGCATGTCTGTTCGGACACGCAAAGTTGATAAACACGCCTGTCCAAATGACATGCTCCCGAGAAAATTGTAGTACACTGACTGGGTATGTTTGAGGCAAGAGAATGATCCACATCATAGTGCCTTTGTTTACTGGGGTGTATGCTATGGGAGACTTCTCCACTTGGTGTATATTGATTGAATGTTTGTTTTACGTCCCATCAAGAATTTTTCACTCATATTGATACATCACCAACTTTTGGTGAAGTACCACAAATTTAGACCTATACTTGGCACTCAGAGCCATAGCAGTGAGGGTTCTTTAATGTGCCAACGCCTACCGTGACACAAAACCTCTGTTTTTAAGGTAATATCCGAAAGATCCGTATTCTCACTTTAAAATGCTGAGTGTTTGGCGAAGGAGCAATCACTACCTACTTTTTACATCTTAGGTTTGACACGTCCATGGCCAGAGCAGGGCTTGAACTCGCGACCTCACGCTTACGAAGCAAATGCACTTGGTGTATATTGTAAAGGAATGCTCTGCTTGGTGGTGCTTATTTTATTGGTGGCATATGGTGGTGCTTGTTTCAATGGTAGTGTTATGATGTAAAGGAAATTATCCACTTTGTGATGCCCTTGTTATATTGGTGGTGCATGTGAGAGAATGCTCCATTTTATCATCCTTGTTTCATTGGTGGTGTATGTTGAAACAGGAATACTCTACTTTGTGATTCTCTTGTTTTATTGGTGGTGTACATTGTGAGAGGGAATTTGATGATGTCCCGGTTTTATTGGTTATTCTGTATGAGGGAATGCCCCACTTTGTGGTAACCTTGTGTTATTGGTGGTATATGTTATGAGGAAATTGTTCCACTTTGTGGTGCTTTGTGTTTTTTGTAAAGGAAAAATGGTCTACTTTGTGGTGCTTGTTTTTATGAATACATGGCAGTCTTTATAACTTGCCAAGTCAAATAAAGCTCATCAATATCCCATCCTGGCAAGAAAAACCCAAAGGAGGTTCACATTCATGTATAAATATATTTTGGTACAAAGCTATGTTTCCTGCGTACTGTACACAAATGTTGTGCAACCAAATAAAATTTCTGGTACCACATTTATAAGGTTTCATCTTAATGGCTGAGACTTATTGCTGAAAATTTGTTGAATCATAAGTCTGATCTCTCCTCCTCCCCTCCCTAAACTGATATTAAATCATTCATGCCAACTTTTCACAAAGCAAACACTCTATGGACTATTATCATAATAGTCTAGTAATCATTGTATATGCATAAATTCACCCTCTAAACTAATGCAAAGAATAAGTTTTTTTCCATTAAATTATATAATTCATATTGGGACCTTGACTTTGGTCCACACACAATCTGATGAAAAAGCTCATAAGCAAAATTTTGTTTAAGTTACAAATGTAACAGAGACTGGTTTGTGCCTCTGCTGAGAATCGAACCCAGAACCTCTGGCACGACAGTCCAGTACTCTATTGATTGAGCTAAAGGGTTAACCCACTAGCCAGAGCTAGTAGGAAGGTCATGTATCTAACACTACCACATTGTCCCCCTCCAGAGAAAGAGAGGCGTCCCGACTCTCCCAGAGTGCCAGCGCCTGTGGGGCGAAGTTCCGGGGACAATCACATTCACCCGCCAGAGATTACCCGGGTCCCAACGTGGGCGCCAAATTTAACAGAGACTGGTTTGTGCCTCTGCTGAGAATCGAACCCAGAACCTCTGGCATGACAGTCCAGTGCTCTACCGATCGATTGTTTATGTTTGTTTATTGTTTTCCACCACACTCAACAATTTTTCAGTTATCTGGTGATGTCCAGCTTGTTTTATTGGTGGAAGAGAGAACCCAGATACTATGTACCAGGGAAGAGACCACCGACCTTCCAAAAGTGAACAGGCAAACTTTCTCACATACATCAGCGTGAGCAAGAATCGAACCCGCACCGATTAGAGGCGAGAGGCCGTGTGATTTAGAGCGCGATGCTCTAACCACTAGGCCATGGAGGCCCCCTCTACCAATCAAGTTAAAGGGTTAACCCACTAGCCCAAGCTAGTGGAAGGCCAAGTATCTAACCCTACTACACAAACTTACCAATATGGACCAGATAAAATTGCACTCTACATCAACCAATGACTGTTTAAATGCTATAGACTAAACCCTTGAAAGTAATAATATATGATCACTACCCCCTCCCCTTCTCCAAGTTAACATATATAGTTCGTTTTATCTCCACCAACAACCTTAGCCTTGTTTAAATGCTGAAGTGAAACATCCTCTGGTCATTAGCAAACATTGATTGAAATATGTATTTCATATGTTACAAAATGTCAGGTTACAGAGCAATTTCACTGACCATAACTTTGTTCAATTGACCTTGACTTGAATATGAAGACAGTCCTTTGGACAAAGTATAAGGTTCTCTCTACTCAATACACATTGTGGTTGCTGGGTAATTACCTTTATTTCCTCAAGGTGATACTGTACTGCTCAAAGGATTTTAGTTCATACTTGTAATACAAGCTAGCCTTTTATTTCTACAAGCTCTATAATGACCTTGTTCAAATGACATTGGTTAAGGTCATGACACACCCTTTAATAAAAGTTTGATTCAGTTATACAAAGAACTTGTAGTAAACAGGATAAGATTAAAACTCAAAAATGAATGGACGGACAGACAGTACCATGTTACTGAAAGATGATTCAATGAACAACTTCAAAAAAAGAGAGAGAACGAAAAATAACCACTTTAAACACATAAGAAGAGCTAAGTCTAATTAAATTCCAGACCCTGAGTTATACAAGTAATTACCAGGTAACTCGCTGAGATAAACCTGTAACTGCAGCCCTACACACAGATAACCCTTGTTTCCTCCCATTTCTGGATGAAACGAAACATGTGGCCCTAAATCATCAACAAAAATCAAGTTCACATTTCTTTCTCATTAGTTATCAAGCAGGAGAATGCAGTAGATACAGGCAGTTTTTTCATTTTTTTTTTATTTATCCTAGTAACACATGATGCCAAGAATTGGGTTGTGTTGCTGTTTAGCCGAGAACTGGCTTAAAATCCATGATATACAGTAATAAATTATTCTGCACAAATTAGTGGATCTTTTAATTAACACCATCATATTCCTCAGATTTTGAATATGAAGACAAGAAGTTAACATTTCATATGATGTTTAACAAATATTTCCACCCATACAAAGATAAAAAAAAAAAACCCCAAAAAAAACCAACCAAACAAACAAAAAACAGCCACCTTAATTATTCTAGCACTTAAAATGACATTTTACATGTTTTAGGTACCATTTCAAATTGCCATTGTTCACATTTTCTGTCATGTTTTGGATGTGTGTCTTTCAATTTCTTTAGTGGCAAAAAAAAAACTTGCATATGCTATGCTATTTTTTTTCTGGAAACTTGTCATGAATATTTGTTCAGATAGGGTATAGTGTCTGATGACTCATGAGGTTATGAAGACCAAGGTCAATTTATGCACTTGATAATTTTCTTTTTTAATAAATGGGGTTGGAGACATACTTTCATGCATATATGCACTAATCCACACTTTTTATGCCATGAAATTCAAGTCATGCCCTTTTATCCAGAGAACTGCAAAGGCATTTCCTCAAAAATGTAAACATTTTTGATGTACTTTATGGATAATAAATGACTGAAATTTTACACATAAATCACCATTGTTGGGTATTTTTCTGTATGAAAGTTTCTGTAAGAGATTAATAAGGTTCTGAAACAAACATTGGAAATTAAACTAGAAAACAATTATAGATAAAAGAAATATCACTAGTCAATAAATTGATTGAAACAAATTTTGCTATGCTTGAATTGATTTGAAAACATCTTGACAAATTATATACAGAAATATAAATTTGAAAAACTTTTTTCAATACTGAATTCTGCCCAAAATGAAGTATGTACTAACATATACATTTCCAGCATTTACATTTGTCCCAGAGGATAGATTTTGAAAATGTATTCCCTTTCAAAAGTTGAATTAAGCAAATTTTTGCAATCTCAAGATCTATTACTATCATATAAACATCCAATCATTATGGAATTAAATTTTCTGAATACTGTGTTTTGGTATATGATTAGTTAATCCAATGATATACAAGATCAAATCAACACACTTTTCCTCATTCACACTATATTGGGAAACTACAGTCATATTAAACATAGGAAGTACATAGTCATGCAATAAATTCTAAATACCATGAAGCCATTTACTATGATACTGTACATTCTGTATGATGAATTATACCATGGGAAAATATTTCTTTGAATACATGTTCATGTATATGCTTTGAACTCAGTTTTACTTTCATGGAACATTGTTCAATGAAATTAAACATTATGTAAAAAAATGATATACAATAGAAACTGAACAAGAGGTTTGGTTAATGTGATATTTCAGGAGGGATAGCACAGCAAAGAAAACTGTTATGGGTGATTAAAATAGAAAGCATTAACATTTACCCAATTTAGCCAGAAAAAGATCCCCCCCCCCCCAATTATGGTAGAAAGTAATCTGAAAAAAATCAATAACTCTCAAAGATTTGAACTCATGATCTACAGATTAGTAGCCTGACATGACAACCACATGACTCAGTGATAGAGCTCTTGCTTTGTAAATAATGTAACGATCTACATGAGTGGATCAAAGGATCTTATTTTAATCAGACTGTAACTCCCCTTCACCAAATGCTCAGTATTTAAAAGTGAGAGTTGAAGATTGTTTGGATGAGACCTTAAAAACCAAAGTCCTGTGCTGGCACAATATAAACACCTCACTGCTTGTAAATACTTCTAGAAATAAAAATAATGATGTATCAAAAATACAGAATTTTTATGAAAGGCTCAGTATTTAAAAGTGAGAGTTGTAGATCATTTGGATGAGACTTTAAAAACCAAAGTCCTGTGCTGGCACAGGTATTGGCACAATATAAACACCTCACTGCTTGTAAATACTTCTAGAAATAAAAATAATGATGTATTAATACAGAATTTCAGTATACATAGTTTCATGGAATTCTAGTAAGCGATTATAGTAGGTCATAATTCTATATTTGGATTTACAATTTCAACAAGCATTTTGAGTGTATTGCAGGCAATGCAAAGTCCCCTATGGTAGGATAATTCAGTCAAAAGTAGGTCACGCAAAATAACCCTCAAACTTGATTTGTAACTATTCAAAACAAAGCCTTGTATAAAATTCCAATTGAATATCTTTATCCAATGTGGAGAAAAGTCCAGAAAACCTTAAAAGAAATGATAGACGGATGGACAAACAGACTGAGGGAACACATAAAGTCCCCTTTGGCAAAGCTGGTAGAGGACTAAAAAGCCATTACCATCAGTAAATACACAAATTCTTCAAACATTCATTTTATTTTAAATCCAAGTAACTCTTTTGGAACTTTATATGATTTATAACGTTTATAAACTTGAAAATAAATGCTGGTCTATGATTTGTAATCGTAAATTTGAAATGTGCAAGAATCTAAGCATACTAAAGAACAAAACAGAACAGCAAATGTTGTATAATGTATAAAAAAAATATCTGCAACAAATTAATATGTAAAGTTTATATACCTTTGGCTAGCAAAATTTGTAATTAATTAGCATATTAAACAGAAAGAGGGAATATGACTTCATGATCTACTGTATGACATCAAAGTCAAGTTACAAAGCATTTTGCACAGTTGTGGTGAAAATGACAACATTCATCAAACAAAATAATTTGCTATCATTTCATCTGCCAAAGGTCTTTCTAAGGATGTGAGGTTACTGCAATATTTGCGGAAATTTGAAAAATAGGTCTGACAAGTTTATGATAATTAAAGTTGTAAAAGCCAAGACAAATACGATCTTTATAATTCAGGATTATATTTTGAAGATAAATACCACACATAACAAAACATTTGAACTACAAAATCAGTTTTTGGAAAGTTTTGTCAATTTGATAATGAAGAATTAATCGACTTTTCATTATGGAAACGGATTTCAAGGTCAATTGCTACATACCTGCTCAATACAGTTCTTTAGGTATCACACTGGTAATTATCCATCAATTATATACTTAGTTAATCACAATTTCATATATCAAAAAAAAAAAAAAAAAATGTTTTCCCCTATGCAGTTTTTTTCATTTCCCCTTATTTCTCATAATTTTTATTTCTACCCCTGATTAGAATATTTTGTGCAATTTATAGAAATTATCAATGTTTACACAGGAACTTTTTGATGGTGTAGCTGAGACTACTTAAGGTGCACATGGGCCATTTGCATGCATGTGAAAAACACATGGATTTGAGGGTAGTTTTGCTTGTGGGTGAAAAGAAAATGTTTTTCTGGTGTTGGCAGATGAGATAGGTAACATGAACATAGAACATTTCCAACCGAGTTATTTTTCATCAATTTAACAAACTAATGTTTATGATTTTCTCCCTTATATTGTAATACATAGTGAAAATAATTACCATACTGATGCCTTGAATAAAGCTGGTCTGGTTCTGTATGCATGTTACAGAAAATGTAAATGCAAGAACTGCAGGTTAAATCTTCATGTATTATGCTTTGCTGGAAACCTGAGGCTTCATTTATCCATTCATAATCAAAGAAATGAATTAGCCTTTGAATAAATGGTAATTATACCAAAGGTTAATTAATGATCAGAATAAAAGATTAACCCATCTGACATTTCAACTGGAAAATAAGCATAAAACAAATTCCAAATGTTGTTTCATCCAAATGATTATTTCTGGTACCAAGCAGGTTTCTCAATATCATTTTCATTTTTCAATCAATTTAATTTCTTTCATACTTTTACATGTATAGAACAAATACTTATTTTTGTAGCACAACACTTTTCATTCTTCACTGGGAATAAAACTGTATTTTCCTTCTTGTAAACTCTTCACCAACAAAAATTTCTATCACCATCACAATTGTAACCAATATTGCATATAACACTTCAAATGAATGGTAGAAATAAAATATTCAAATAGCTATGTTATTATGCAAGTTTATAAATGTGTAATGTTCTACATTTTGTCTGAAGGTTGGTCCGTTCAGAACTGATCACTTCACCTACTTGGTGGAAAGCTTTCTTGAATTAACATTCCCTAAGCCTTTGCATACCTGCAGTAATCTCTCCTCATTCACTGACAATAAAGACTACTGGTATAAAGAAATATAATGTAAAAACAAAACCATAACTATAATGAGGAATTTTTGGAATACGCCTTTCATTCATTATGTTTACCTACATTTGACCAAATTCCAATCTAACACTGTAGTTCCTAATACACTATACCAACTCCACTCAGACCCAACACAATACAGAGGCAAGATCAAAGGTTCTGTTCTTACATCAAGACAAAGACCCGTAAAACACACATAGCCTGCCATTGTCTCAGACAATGAGAAGACACAGGAACCACCATCAGAGCTAAACTAAACCTTAGTTAGATTGAATTCTATCTTGATTGTTAGTGGTAAATACCACCTATCTAGACCTATCTGTGTTCTGTCTACAAGGCCCAACAACCCAGTAGGTAAAAAGACAAAAGCTATTACAGATCAATCACCTTATAGAAAGAGGTCCTACTGCACACAAACACCTTACAAAAACACAATAACCAAAGAGTATATCAAAGAGTACACAGTAAAGAACAAACCAATTAATATATAATTTGTTTGCTCGTCTAATTATGAGGCCAGTAATTTGAATGTGGCCATTTCTATGACAATCTACATGACTCTTGATCTACATAATAAAAGTGGTCACCAACCTTTCACTATTAAATAAATTTCTGAAACTGCATCAAATTATGTAACCATCAGCAAAGTAAAATAAGGAATTCTATACAATTCTGAATTTTCTTTTTCTGCAAGTTTAGCTAACCTCTATAAAGCATGGTACTCACCATAATACTTAGGTATGGTGTATAAAGTTACGCCTGCATCATGTGAAAGGAGTAAGAGATGAATAGAGAAAAGACAAGATAGAACGAATGACAAATAGACATTGAGAATATAGGGCAGACAGACAAAATAGATGGCACATAAAATGACGGAATGTATGACTAAAAGACATTGAGGACAGACAGACAAAATGGAGGGCAGATGGAGAGACAGAACAGTGGGCAGACAAACAAAATAGAGGGCAAATGGAGAGACAGAACAGTGGGCAGACAAACAAATTAGAGGACAGATAAAGATACAGATCTGAGGGTAGACAAAAAGAAAAAAGAAAAAGATAGTATGGGCAGGCTGACAGGGAGATATAACCAAAGACAAAAAAGTAATAGTGGGCAGATAGAGTGACAGGGCAGACAGAGACAGAATACAGCTAGGACAGAGTAGAGGACAGACAGACAGAATAGTGGGCAGATAAAGAGACAATACATTAAGGATAGACAGACATAATGAATGGCAGATAGAAAGAATAGAGAGCAAACAGAAAGAATAGAGAGCAAACAGAAAGATAAATCATAGAGGGTAGTCATAAAAACAAAACAGAGGATGCAAATGCGGGGGGGGAGGGGGGGGGGGGAGAAATAGAATGCAAAATAAAAGGCAGATAGAAATAAGATAAAGAGCAGAGAGACAAATTAGAGGACAGACAGAAATGACAAAGTAGATGGGGGACACACACTTACAGACAATGCTCACATCTTGGAAGGAGGGGGTGTGGGGGTGGGGGTGGAGGTGGGGGGAAGGAATGAAATTCAACAAATATATCATATTTTTGTATACAAGACAACAAAATTGGACTGAACTTTCAGACTCTATACCAGAAATTACTTACTTTGGTAAAATCACCATTCAGTGTCAAAGTGCAAGAATTTAAAATCATAAAACACTTAAATCTATAGAAATCAGTGGTATATACATAAAAGTGAAAATTTTGATTAACCAGATAAGCTTAATTCTTATGAATTAATCCAAATATCATTTACTCATGTATAATAAGGCATCTGCCATATTAAAGCATGTTTGGACAGAGTTGATATATTTTTTAAATAGGTAGATTGATCCAGCTATTTTACCAAATTAAATTTTTGTGGATTTGAACTAGCAATCACTAGCATGCTGAGCAAGTACCATATAGAAATACCAACACTAATGTGAACCAAACCTTGATACAGGTCCAAGAATCAAATCTGAAAGACCAACAAGGTTTTCCAAGGAAACAAATGTCATGGGTGTACAATATGAAATAAGTCATCAATACTTTTTCAGAGAAATATGCATGATGTACTATCTACTAGTTAATGCAAAGTGAAGCACAGTCATATTTTATCTTGATCATCAAAGATTGTTTGCATTCAGCAATTTATAAGGGGGGAGGGGGGTAGGGGTATAGTTTGATGGAGGGGGTGTACAAATTTCCACAAGTTTCTTTTGTCTGATATTGATTGCACAACTTTTTATGGAAAAATAGACCTTTTTTAATGTACATGCAAAGTTGCATTTTAAGACTACAGGTACATTTTCATTTGTAAATAGAAACAGTAGAAAAAGTAGATAGAGTGTTCTAAGTACATTGTAGTTGTACTTGAGAGGGAGGGGGGGGGGGGGGGTTCATGATGAAAACTGAAAATTCAGTTTTTCTCATATTGATCTTGAACTTAATAATGTGACTTCATGTCAATTCATGACATGAGAAATACCTGCATCTTTAATATCATGAAAGCCCATATGTGTAGTAACATAAATGTACCAATAATCATTATGTCTGTTACAGGTCTGTGGGTAAGAGATCAGTAAACCATGATCTGCTCTGCATGCATCAAATGACTGACTGACCCTCCACTTTCCCAAATGATTGGGAATGGCATTCACAAAACAGCTGTCATTCCAAGGCCCCATAAAACAGTTAGCAAAGAAATTCGACCCTATCACCAAGATCACTGGTAAATCCATTTATCATAGAACCAAAAAACATGTTTCTCTAGATCTATCTCTAACCTTTCTCAGATATTCTATACTTCCTGTGCTTTATAACGGTTAGCTGTTACACATATTTCATATTAGCAGCTTTGGAGAATGAAGCATCTTGTGTCAGGGTTGTCATTGCATACCCTGTGACAGGGAACCAGTTCCTTCCGAAAAACTACAGTTTTACCAGTTTTCTGATGATATGCTGACAATAAACAATCATTAAACCGAGTGCATTAAAAAATTCATGGGTACAATCTGAGTTGATTTTTTGAGTAATATCATCCTTGAAACAAGAAAAAAGACATTCCTTTCCATTGGGAAGATTGGTGCATTCTGATTAGATGTTTGATGATGATTATCCTTTATCTGATGTAATTTAAGTAAATGAAACAGATTTTTCAATCATGTCTTAAAAAGAGAATTAAATCAACTTGATCTCCATAAAAAATGTCATTAATAATGTCTCCTACATAGTGAGCAAGTTAATTAATGTATTCAGACTTCCTTTTTGAGTAATAATCTTCTTGTTCTTACATTTTTTTCTTTTTCTTTTTGGCAACTAAAATGTAATATATAAAATGTCACAATATTTGGTTTCCTTTGAAATAATGTTGATTAGTATTATAAAGATTGTATTATCATGACAAGAAAACACATACTTTAGAACTATATGAATTACAAACTGTATCTGAAGACCTAAAAGGATTGGTCTACATCTGTGATAGCCAACATCAAAGCGAGCGCTGGACATACCGGCTCTCATGCCTTACATTCCCCCCCTACTCCTCTCTTTCCTCCCTTATCAACCAATGCAACTTACACATGCTACAGTATATAATATAATAACAAAGTACGACACTCTTCATCACCTCCAGAATATTTCATCCTCAGATGAGCATGCTAAACTATCATTTATTCGTCCCAATAGACAACATACCACATACTGTAAATCTGCTGTAAGTGAGATTAATTGAATAAATTGCTACTATCAACACCTTTCAAAACAATCAGCATGGATTGCATGTCTGTATTTGATTTAATTGGTGCCCAATTGGCCAGCACTTGATGGTGATAAAATATGTCTGCAATAATCAGACATTGTTGTAATATTCATGGAGAGCTGCATCCCCTCTTCAATTTCCCCATCCCCCCCTTTTTAACATTCATTCATAAATGATGGCTGAGCATTCTGATATGAATAAGATACTATACTTACATATTGCAGACGACACATTCTGCACAGAAGCACTGTTTCTGGAAACAAATTCATCCAATTTAATGCTGTCTTCCTGCGTGCATGTAAATAATGAAAATTATAATCTATTCCAAGTTCACTGCAGAGAGAAATTTGGGGTCAGACATTTAACTCCTGTTCACAACAGACACACGTGCTTTTAACACTAAACAGACAATCAGTATGTAGATCAGAGTAACACTATCACAGTCATTCACAGAAAATAAACTTCCACAACTGTGCCAACTTCTGTAAACTATATCTCCCCTGTAACCATCTGCCTCTGGGAACCCCCTTCTGCATGTGTATATCCGCTATCTATAGACTCTGCTATAGCCATTCCAACCCACCTTTTTTCTGGCTGTGTTGCCTCAGGCCTATATGGTGTGTTTCATTATACCTGTATAACACCGACACTTCACAGATTCACTCAAGCATATTCGCCACTCCACAAAGCATTCAAACTCATTTTTGAATAGACAAACCATACACAAAAAAAAACCCACGTAAATGGGTCCCGCTTAATAGGAATCCCTTTACATGACTTCTTTGCAGGAAATACCAAAGCTGAATGTTAACATTTTTCTTGTGAATGGAAGCAATTTACAGTCACTATCTTAAGTTTCCCCTTACATGATTTGAAACTTGATCATACTCAACCCTGGATGGTATCCACAGTTTTCTGCTCCAAATATGAATTTTGATGATGTTACAAATGACTTTTCCCCCTTGAGTTTGACTGGTTAACTTTGTGTGAATTTTATGCCAGGATATAATAGTTTAGACACCAAAAGAGAAAGAAGAAATTCATGCAGAATATCAACCTGCATATCAAAATTCAAAAGATTTTTGATAAGATTCTTGTCAGAGAAAAGATGATCTTCATAACATGCAATTACTACAAAAATCAAATAATATTTTCAGAAAAGCAGATAAAAATCTGATATTTAAAAACTTTTTTTAAGAAACATGATATGATCTACATGCACTCAGAATTCTCACAGAGAGCTAATTCAATGTTAACACAGTTACAAAATGAATACTTAGTTTGCACTCTCGACCATCTAAGGTACAAGCATATAACTTTAATAACTGCACCAGTTTAACTTTTATAACAAATTAAAATAAAATTTGAAAGGGTCAAAGTCTTCATAAAATTTTTTTTTCTCAGCAATGTGATCATTAATTTAAAAGGCATAGACTCTTTCTGCTAAATCCAGAAAAAAAAAAAAAAACAATGAAGGGGGCCACTGAAAATCAGTTTCAACCTTACAACAACTATGAAGTTTCCATCTTTTATATGTTGAAAGTTATGATCAAGGTTCAAGTTGGCTGACAGGTAAAAGACACACAAAGAACAATTTGAACCCAATTTTTGGAAATATGAATTTTTTTTTTTTAACGCTTCAAAAAATTCAGGAGTTTCTAGACTTTTTACTTAAATGGACTTTCTCATCAATTGAAAAAATATTAATCAGGGGCGAATTCTAAGTCAGAATATATTAAACCTGTCATGAACAAATGAAAAATGAAATAAAGGGTAATGCTAATTGAAAATTAATTGTAGCTGTCCAATCAACAAATTACTTTGGTTATGGTATGTTTAACTGTGACATAAAAGAATTTCAAAAATGTTCTTCAGTGATCTCATTTGGACATTCTGTGGTACACTGCCAAAATGATTTCAATCATTAATTTATGACCATTTCCAGATACCAGTCAGCATTCAGCCATGAACCATTTATTTGTAAGATAACTACAGGGTGGGGCAATTCAAGAGGCAGAGCATCAAATTTTTCCATTAAAGAAGTTTGTGAAAAACATCAAGAAAAGACATATATATCTATTAAAAATTATTTAAAGTAATCTGAATAACAATTCGAAAGAATACACAGTTAATTTGTGTTTCCAGATCAGTACAATGAAATACAGACAGAAGGACCTTATAAAAAAAAAAAACAAAAACAAAGTATATCCAGGTGTTGGCTTCTCCCCTAAATTCCAATCAAGATGAGGTCGGCCCTGTTTGTTCATGAATGGTCATTACTTCATTTTCAGTCACAACTGTCACTTAAATCATTTAGCTGTCCCTGGACATTCGTCTGTCACTCAGGACATAAAAAAGTACACAAGCACTGCCAGGCCAAATCATTATATATGACAAATATCACCCCTGTCATGCCATGTCGTTCCATGCCATTAAAAACTGACCAAAACCCAGTTCTGTAGCATTCTTTACAACCAACTCACGGTCAGGTTTTTCCCCCCATTTAATTGTGGTTCATTAGAAAGCAATATAGTTTGTAATACAGTATTATACAGCATGACAACTGGCAACTCTATCAGAATCAACAAAGGCCTTCACTATTCCCAAATATCATTTATTTATTCCAGCGCATTAATGCATAAAACAATTCACTTGTACAAGAAATAACAGAATTGTTGCTTGATAATAGTTTGTTATTACTCAAAAGCCTTTTATCTGTAATTAAATTTGACCTTGGTGAATGACCTTCAACCTTATCAGCCATCTAAATCTTACACCTTGATCTTTTACCAGGTACCCTGAAAACCAAGAGAACCAATATTTATATGATAAGTACCACTCTGTATTTATAGAAGCATACATCATTCTAAATAGAGTTTGTGTCTGACTAAACATTAAATATCCTTGACCTTCAGATATTTCTTTACTTAACATCCTGCACTTTGAACATAATTTACTTAATCATTATGATCACCAATATCTTATTAATATATTTACATTTCCAGTGTTTTTGCCATGATATCTTTACAAATTGTAATTATAGGCATTTCTTCATGAATGCACTTCAGTTGTAAACAATGCAAATATAAATACATCACTTCTACATAAATATAATTTATTTTTGTTAATAACAAATGTCTCACCAAATTGAAAAGTGGAAAATATATGATTAATGCGAAGATCAATAAATGATAAAGTATTGAATTTGTATAAAATTTCAAGACTATCATATAGGTGAAGTGTTCACAAGTTATTTTACACCATCCACCCCTCTAAGATCCAGTATAACTTAAAGAATAACAATTGGATCCTCCTGTCTCAACAATATGCACAACAGCAAATGGCAATGAAGCGTTGTACAAAGTTTCAAGTCTATTGGATAAGCCATATAGGAGAAGTATATACAAGCTATTTTACATCCTCTACCCTTCTTAGATCCACTATAACTTATAGAAAAATAATTGGATCCTCACATTCGGACTGTAGTGCACACCTAATCATTGTACAAAGTATCAAGTCAATCCGGTAAGCCATATTATAGGAGGAGAAGCATTCACAAGATTTTGTGACAGTAAAATGAACAGAAAGTACAAAAATAATATATCTCCCCCTAGAGATAAACATGTCTATTTTGATGACTGGGAATTCCAATAGAAATGAAAGTAGAATGTAAATATAAAGAAATAAATTTCATTTTTAAAAATACATGAGGGTATGAACTACAATGCTTCACACCAGCATACTTATCAGCATTGCCCCTTCATTTACAGAAACTTGAATCCCTTTTACCCAACAATAATTTGTGCCAAATTTGATTGAAATTAGTCCAATAGTGTTTAAGAATATTTTCAAAAGATGCCACAAAATGTTTACTAATTCTTAATAATGAGTAGGAATTCATTTGAACAAAAGTTTTGGTTGAATGTTCTGAAGAAGCTGAAAATGTGAAAAGTTTGCAAATGGATGGGTGGACAGTGGACCGAAAGTGACCAGAAAAGCTCACTTGGAATTTCAGTTGTGGCGAGTTAAAATGAAATTTATTTTTAAATGGAAATTCAAAATTGGCTAAACATACTACATTCACCTCATATATAAAAATAAAACATGGACTTTCGAATTTCTTTTTCATAGGGAAGTGTTGTCTCAGTCCATCAACGATCAAATTTCAGAGCCTACAGGATTAAGAAGATTTAACAAGACGGATACAAGCCTAGCAAACACTTGCCAAAGAGCTGAAAATGAATAAATCCACAACCCCTTTTCAATTTGTTTGCTTTATGTTTTCCTTGCAAACATTGGAAATCCATCTTCTAACACTTGCACAAAAGGATACCCAATTGACACAATTCTCTTATTATTCCTGGTAATTTTATATTTAAGGAAACCACTTCTAGCTTTTTTTTTTCCTTCTTGCTTTCTTTTCATAGTTTGAATTGTGGCATCTTGTTATATCCGGTCTTTAGAATTCAGCACAGATTTTGAATTTGAAAATTCCATCATTTTGATCCTTCTATATATCTAAACTTCTCTGACTGCCAGATATTCTGTAAAGCAGATGTAATAAACATGTGTTTATCGATATACCTGTTCACTTTTCCTCTTGTCAGGATGTAGTGGACAGTTTAAGAAAAATACTACCAAGTTATGGAAAGCTGGTCCTCACTCTAGAAAGGTCCCTTGAAAAAATATATCTGTCCATGCAATCAGTTCAACACTATTAAGTTGAATTTCTTCATTTACATCCAGTTCCATTTTTAACTTAATTTTTCAAGCTCACACTATATTTTTTTTGTTTTTGTTTTTTGTTTTTTTTTTTTTATTTTCATCAAGAATGGCTATAATTTGATTGAATGCTCATGCAATTATAGTGATGCAAAGAATTCATAACACTTAAAAGTTTTAACTTGCACAACACTTTAAAACAGACAGTGACTGAATACATCTTAGCATATACTACTCATGGTTTTGCATGGAACCTCTCAAGATTCCAAGGTAAAAATTGATAAAACCTTTGCATTGGGATATGTTTGTCCACATGACATTAAACCCAATGCAATTTTATATTGGCATTAGGCTGCATTAACTCATTCATCCACCAACACATATGCACCATTGTGATGATATAAATAACAGTGGTGTTAAAGCATCACAAAATCCAAGTACATAGATACCTGTTACCTATCACATTGACATCATATGGAGTGGAACATTCTGAAAAAGGTATAAATGAAATGTGATGCAATAAGAGGTGTTATGTATTTTTCTAAAGACATTTTCAGTTTTCTATCTTTCCTTTTTAAGCATATAATCGACAACTTCCAGTCAGTATGTATTCATGTTTAAGCAAACCAATGGGTGTTCCTTACAAAGAACATCACATTTAAATGTTTGTCAGATCACACACATTTAATCTGACTAGACAGCAAGTCAAATCACAATTCTTCAATAGATCCATAAAAATATTTAAAAAGTGCTTTACAAACATTTCACACTCCGGCTTTCTGTCTTCCTCAGAATAGTCATTTCAATCGTTTTTATTTTCTGTATAATAGATTACTTTGATTTTCTCCCCCCTTTTTGTGCTTTACAATAGCTTTCTATATTATTTTCACCCTCTGAACAACAGGTTAGTAATGCACAGTTTGAAGGATAAAGAAAGAGAAATGAAATCCTGATTTCCTAAACATCTCTCTTTCTCCTTAATCCCTATTTTCAGTAGTTGTAACAGAATTACATATTTACAAGCTTTCAGTTTGGGCTTTAATTCCTTGTAACCTCTTTCCTGCAGCATTTCCACTAATTAGTTATAAATTGGCTGTACCTCTGTGAGTGGTCCACTGAAACTGTTACCCCAGGTATGGTCTTTGTGGAGATTTCAGCCTCTTTGTTTGGGGTCAATGGATTTGGTCACTATGACAAATGGAAAAGATAATCTCCTTCAATCTGACATGTGGGTGTTCCCACAAATGTTTCACATTGTCATCATACTATGTGTTCTTTCATTTGGAAGTTTTCACCCCGAGTTAAAGACATGTATTTGGTCTCTGATCCCTTGTCAGCTGGAATTTAAACTTGACCTTTACATGGCTTTAAAAAAAGCAGAATTCTTTCTTTCAAGTTTTGCAATGTATTTCCCATATATCAATGAAATACTCATTATGAATCATCAATACACATGTGCTGCAATATTGGAATCACATTTCTTAGAGCTTTGAATATTTGACATTTCAAGTATGGTGCCATATAATACAGTCTACCTGAACAGTGAGTTTTTCTTTTGACATAGAAATATTGTAGCCCATGTGCATAACCAGTTGCGATAGCTCAGTTCTAGAGCATTCACTTCGTAACCATGAGGTTGTGAGTTCAATCCCACCTTGTACCATGGCTACATCAAACCTAAGAAGTAAACATAGGTAGGATTGCTCCTTCACCAAATGCTTGGCATTTAGAAGTGAGAATATGACATGGGTTTTTATGATATGACCTTAAAAATGGAGGTCCCATGTCTTGGCAGGTGTTGGCACATTAAATAACCCTCACTGCTATGACTGTAAGCACTAAGCATAGGCCTAAATTTGTGTTACTTCACCTACGACTGGTGCTGTTGCTATGAGTAAAAAATTCTCAACGAGATGTAAAACAAACCAACCAATGCATACAAATGTGTACTCCCCTGTAAGTCAGATTTTTGGGAGTTAAATTTTGGTCCTAAATTCTATGTCTGACTTAAAGTCTAGTCCTAAAAAGGTTGGGGTTTTTTCCGGGCAGCATAATGTAGTATTTTTTAAACAACTCGACAATTATCATGCATAAAGTACAAGTAGTTATGTATTTCATAATTTCATTTTATCTTGAGTGCACATTTATTTTGGAAACTATTTACATAACTAATTCTTTCAAGAACTTGACTTACTGAAAACCTCTCATTTATCAGTAAAACTGAATTGCGAACCCGATTTAATATCAAAATATTACAAAATGCCATCTAGAATATTTTTGACAACAGATTTAAAATTCTTAAAATTGACTCTAATAATTACTCGATTGTTGATGAAATTAATCGTATCTCATGTACACAGTTACTCAGGTGCACGTTACCAAGATAACATAGTGTCAGGTAAGGGCTATAGTAATTAAGAGATGATATTTGAAAAATTAATCACGATAATTGCCGATAATAGATGAAGGGTAGTGTTGAAACCTAAAACAAAGGATATACCTTGGACATCAAGCACCCAATGGTGCTGATAGTGACCATCCCTCTCCTGTCCAGACACTGCTCTCGCCTGGGATTTCAACATGACAATTAATGAGTATGCAATGATGTTGACTTATATATATATTGATGTGCTTTGTAATAGTAATTAAGAATGCTTTCATTTGCAATTGTGGTTTAGTATTTATTTAATAAAATTATAAAACATATTTTTATTTTGATACTTTATAAGAAATATCATGTACTTGGGTAGAAAAAGCAATCGAGATCAGTGCTCAAAATATATATGACAAGGGATATAACTCTTAAAGAGAAACAAACAAACAAACAAACAAACGAAACAAAAAATACCCTAAAAATCATGGACTTAATAACGATTGGTTTAGGTTAAATATCAATGTCATATCCCAAAATATTATTTGAACACAGGTAAATACATTAGAGTATTGATATAAAATTAAAAAAAAAAAAAAAAAAAAAAAAAAAAAAAAAGTTGCCTATTACGTGTATTTGAAAGAGATAAAAATTGATTTGGTTATCAACTGATTCTGGCAAAAAGATGTTCCAACTAATAAGTGGGTCAATGGCAAATAACCTAAAAAATTACAACTCACTTACACGTGAACCGACTTACAGGTGAGTATATACAGTATATTGGTCTATGCTTATATTAAAGTTACACAAATATAAGATTGAAAACATTTTAACAGACCTGCCTTGGTAGGAAAATCAATAATCAGAAACAGAGGTCCTTAAGTAAGACTAGAATAAAACTTATGTATGTATTACCAACCATTGCAGAAACCTTTCTACCTGTGAGGTGTGTTGTGATGAAGCTGCTTATAGTTTCATAAGTGCATATGCACGCTTTACAGATTTGACTGTGTGCCTCTGCATACTTCTACAGACAGATCAACAGATTGACAAATAATACAACACATCTCACATTGTACTTTTCAAGAGCATGGGTCAAGAAGGTGGGGAAAACATTTCAAACCAAGAATTTTATTATCTTATTTGACTCAGTTGCCTTGAAAGATGCACATTCCTGATGTTTGTCCAACAAGTTTTGCACATCTTATAAATTTCACTGTGTTTGAACATCACAAGCAATATCTGTATGTATCATTTCAAATCAAAAACCTTAAGTCTATTACTCTTTGGTGTCAGATGGAGTTATAGAAAAAGACAGAAATTATAGCACACAGTTTCACAGTGCTTTCTATTTGCAAATTTTTTTTTTCATTACAGACTAAATATAAACTTGTAAGTTTAGGGTGGAATTCATAATACTTAGTTAAAAGCAAGTATTTTTGACAAGTCTAGATATTAAAATTCATGTGAATAAATTTAGCAAGTTTGCAACTATCCCAAAAATTTCAATATGAACTCCCATTACTTTTGTTTCGATTTTAAATTCTAGGATTTTGCTTTATATCACATATCACAGAAAATTTCTTTGGAGACTTAATCAAGGTAATTATAACAAGCATAAATATTTAAAAGCTGACAGCTGGATGTTGAATTCTGAGTGCAAAAGGGTCAAATTAAATGACTTTTATAGTGGCTCATTAAAAAGCACATACCCCCCCCCCCCCCCAAAAAAAACTTTCTTTTGTCTCTGATTTTGTCCTTCATTATATATGTGGACAAGGAAAATATGTGAAATTTCCTTAATAGTCTCATGCTCAGGATTTAACATCCATATTCTCTTTCCAAATTTCAACTAAATACACTTTATAGAGTTGAAGATTAGGTTTAATTAACAATAAAGCAAGAGGAAGGTTGCACATAATATGGTCAAACCAAAAGTTATACCAAAGAGGAGGGAAAACATCAATTACATTCAAATAAGGTCCATTGCTGAGTCTGAAAACTCTGTCAAGTAGAAAAACAAATGCTTAGCTAAATCTAGAACCATATTATTTGTCTAAAAGTACTGAAACTGCTATGAAAAAAGGGAGGTCGCAATGCTCACCTGAGTAACACTGGTCCTGCTGTTCTTTATCTCAAAATTTTTAAAACATTTTAAACGGAAGACCTAGATGTTACTCTAAAGGTTTTTTTTTTCTCTAATATTTTTTTCTTTCAATTTTTTTTGTGCAATAAATTTCTTGGATGTGCACCAGCCAATTTTTGTCAAACTTACAGGGATGATAGATATTCACTTAAACTTGATAGGTGGGTTTTTCATTTTGATTACATCAATCATTATGCAAGATATTGGCGTTTTTCGGTTTTTAGAGGGTTAGTTTGTCCACGCATGTTATTGGAAACTATTTGATTTGAAATTTTCAGTGATTGTAAAGTTGAGTTTGTAGATGTGCAGAATCACATTCAATTTTTCCTAATGTAAAACGAGGACCTCCATGGCCGAGTGGTTAGAGCATCGAGTTTAAAATTACAAGGCATCTCACCTCTAGTCACACCGTGTTCAATTCCTGCTCGCACCAGTATATGTGAGAAAGTGCACCATTTTACTTTCAGAAGGTTGATGGTCTCTTCCTGGGCACACTATAACTGGGTTCTCTCTTCCACCAATAAAAACTGGATGCCACCAGATAACTAGAAAATTATTGAGTGTGTCAGAAACCCACAATCAATCAATCTAATGCAAAAAATATTAGGGATTGGTAGGGCTTGAAAAAATATCATTTTTTAAAGGGGTCAAAAGTATTTTCTAAATATCTCAAAAACTAAAAGGAATTTATTACTGTTTGCACACACACACACACACACACACACACACACACACACACACACACACACACACACACACACACACACACACATATTCCTATAGTACATACTGCATGAATATATAAAAAAAAAACAACATTGAAAACATATTCTCCAGAACACAACAGCAAGACCATGTTAATGATATTGTTACAGAAATACCCCTTTGTAATGTGGATTCAAATTAACATTTGGTTGAAATTGGCTCAATGGTTCTGGAGAAGATTAAATTGTGAACAGTTTGCATTGCTGCAGCTACCTATATAGAGACAATGGAAAAGTTTTGAATTGAAAATCTAACTTAAGCCTTTGGTCTGGGTGTGCTAAAAAAGCAGTTTATTAAGATGTTTTTGACCCTATGGACATAAATTCAAGGTCTCAAGAATTAACAGGCTGATAGAAAATGCCAATGTTTTAAGGAGTCTGACATAAAGTTGCTGGAAATCGTTTGGTACTGTCAGCAAACCTGATAAAAATTGATAATGCCTGTGCAATAAGTTTACAGAATTGCTTCAATTTTAAATTTTGACTGAAATCAACTGTCATTTGAGAAATGCATCTGACAATATATTTGATCAATCAATCTCATAGAGCCATGATCTACCTAATCTCACAAATACAGAGAGCCAGGCTTTCATCCATATATTTGACTGTGTTTGATGTCTTTGTATTTTTCAAGCATGTATTAAACTAGCTAGGACTGTTCAAGTACGAGGGTTGTTCAATATGTAAAATGTATTGTACGATATCTCAAAAGCATTCAACCCATATAGTGAAATGAACTCTTCAAAGTATTCTTCACGGTTTGAAATACATAATTTCAATCTCTGAATCCATTTCTGAAATGTGTCATGGCACGCTGATTTAGGTAGACCTCTGAGGCACTGACTGATGGCTGAGCCAAGGGCTTGTCGAAACTTGTAACGATGACCAGATAAGAACTTCTTAAGTTTTGCAAAAAAGGAAAAAGTCACATGGGGCTAGATCTGGAGAGACGGTAACCTTCTCCAACTTCAAAAATTGCTAAACAAGCTCAGGTGTATGTGATGGAGCATTATCATGAATTTGACGAACATGCTTAAATCCCGACACAGGGCATCGTTTATATTACATCTTGAGCTTTTTTAGTATAATATCTCAGTAATACCAACCTGTAATGTTTACCAGAATTTGTACGGCTATACCATCACATGAGAAGAACATGCAGTAAAGAACCATTTTTGTGCTTATGGTTCTTTTGGCAACTGCAGGCCTTCTACTGTGTTTAGTTGGTCATGTTTTTAATTTTGCTTACTGGTTCAAAATAGTGAACCTATGTTTTGTCACTAGTAACAAAGTTTGCAAATTGTCTTTGATTGAATTTGGGAAACATTTTGAGCAATTGCTTAGTGGTTTGTATTCGTACCCGTTTTTGGTCATCTGTCAATATATGCAGTATCCATCTGACAGAAAACAAAATACACTTCAAAATGAAATGCCAACAGCTTTGGCAATATCACATATTGTGTGCCATCACATTCAATTATTTCCCTGACTTTGAGACATTTGCCTAGCCTGTTACAGTCACAGGTCGGGCATATTTTGCTGCATCTATGATGGACTCTGAGCCAGTCAGAAATTTCTTTCTCCCCCTACAAACTGTCTCATAAGATACCTTATCAGACCCATAAACTTCCCCTAATTCCGTAAAAATCTGCATTACTGAATGATCAAGTTTTATCTGAACTTTTATACAAGCTCTAATTTCTTCAATATTCTCAACCCTTTTTCCAACCAGTTTTACAACATGGTCAACGACTGGCTCTACTGAAATGACTAAAAGTTTAAAACTATTTAGAGCTGAAAACTTGTGTTCATACCATTGGAAAGGTATTGAATAGAGTTATTCAATAGTATCATCATCCATGAAATCGTGCAAAGCGTTATTGCGCTGTGGTGCAATACACATTACATATCAAACTCCCCTCATAAACTGGCTAAAAAAAAAAATGCAAGCCCTATAATATTGATGAATTAGACATCTAAGGTCCAAATATACACCTAATGTTTGATCAGGTTAAAATGAACACTGCTTGAAAAAAGTTAATGAAATAAAGGTTTCATTACTCTTGCACAATTTCATCAGTTATCACTGATACCTGTGATGATCCCCATGATTTGTGACCTCTTGAATGGTTCTCAGTCATTGTTTATTACCACTGTGTAAGTATCTGTTATTTACAATCGTTCTAAGTTTAAAACATTTTAAAGACAGTATCTGGGTTTTTCATATGAACTGACCAAGGGTCATACATAATGTTTCTCAATAATATAATTTTTCATGACATTTCAGGTACAATTCACTTGCATCCTATATCTTGTTTCTACAATAAAAGCTTAGGGGTATATTACCAAATCCATTTTAAAGTTATCATATAAGTTTCTGGTTGTGGCAAGTCTCTTATGAATTACAGAAGATGGTATTTCGACAATACTAAGTTATTGTCAGGGTTTTCAAGAAGAAATAACTGAGCAGGTGAATTTCAATATTGAGGCAGATCAAGTTGAGCGCTGTAGGCTGTGCATTTTGTTAGAGTGCATCACATTAGAGGAAATTCGAGCCGGCGATTTCTTTCGATTGAGACGGCAACATTTCCCCGTGTGCCAATGCTTATGGAAATCCCTGTACTGTAGAAGGGGAGAAAAATCTTTGGATCAATTGGAGATCAAACCTGCGACTCTTGCAGTACTAGTTAGGTGATCTAGTCACTGAGCAAACCAGGCCAATAAATAAATTATGGAAATATTACTACAATATAAAATCTAAACCTATTTCTGAACAGACAGACTAGTCACAACAGGTAGAGTCTGTGGACAAATGGACTGGTTACATTAGAGTCTGTGGACATAAAGATCACATTAGAGTCTGTGGAAATACAGATCACATTAGAGTCTGGACATACGGATCACATTAGAATCTGTGGACATACGGATCACATTAGAGTCTGTGGAAATACAGATCACATTAAAGTCTGTGGACATACGGATCACATTAGAGTCTGTGGACATACGGATCACATTAGAGTCTGTGGACATACAGATCACATTAAAGTCTGTGGACACACGGATCACATTAGAGTCTGTGGACATACGGATCACATTAGAGTCTGTGGACATACGGATCACATTAGAGTCTGTGGACATACGGATCACATTAGAGTCTGGACACACGGATCACATTAGAGTCTGTGGACATACGGATCACATTAGAGTCTGGACATACGGATCACATTAGAGTCTGTGGACATACGGATCACATTAGAGTCTGTGGACATACGGATCACATTAGAGTCTGTGGACATACAGACCACATTAAAGTCTGTGGACACACGGATCACATTAGAGTCTGTGGACATACGGATCACATTAGAGTCTATGGACACACGGATCACATTAGAGTCTGTGGACATACGGATCACATTAGAGTCTGTGGACATACGGATCACATTAGAGTCTGGACACACGGATCACATTAGAGTCTGGACACACGGATCACATTAGAGTCTGTGGACATACGGATCACATTAGAGTCTGTGGACATCCGGATCACATTAGAGTCTGTGGACATACGGATCACATTAAAGTCTGTGGACACACGGATCACATTAGAGTCTGTGGACATACGGATCACATTAGAGTCTGTGGACATACGGATCACATTAGAGTCTGTGGACATACGGATCACATTAAAGTCTGTGGACACACGGATCACATTAGAGTCTGTGGACATACGGATCACATTAGAGTCTGTGGACATACGGATCACATTAGAGTCTGGACACACGGATCACATTAGAGTCTGTGGACATACGGATCACATTAGAGTCTGGACACACGGATCACATTAGAGTCTGTGGACATACGGATCACATTAGAGTCTGTGGAAATACGGATCACATTAGAGTCTGTGGACATACGGATCACATTAAAGTCTGGACACACGGATCACATTAGAGTCTGTGGACACATGGATCACATTAGAGTCTGGACACACGGATCACATTAGAGTCTGTGGACATACGGATCACATTAGAGTCTGGACATACGGATCACATTAGAGTCTGTGGACATACGGATCACATTAAAGTCTGGACACACGGATCACATTAGAGTCTGTGGACATACGGATCACATTAGAGTCTGTGGACATATGGACTGATCATATTAGAGAGTCTGTGGACAGATGAACTGAGCACATCAAGAGTCTGTGGACAGATGAACTGAGCACATCAAAAGAATCTGTGGACAGATGGACTGAGCAAATTATAGTCTATGGACAGATGCACTGAGCACAGTAGAGAGTCTATAGACAGGACTGGGATTTGTAAATCGCAATCACTACACAGACACAGTCATTGTTTTATTAAAAATAAATGAGAGCTACCAACTCCTTGCATGGAATCCTCAAATTCAGTCCAATAATAGCACTACAGCAAATTTTAATATACAAACACCACATGTAGACTGAAAAGTAACACATATATAATCAATTTCTAGACTTTCAAAAATTGAAATCTACCACTACTGCTACATTTTACCAGTAAATATGAAAACTATCAAATATCTAAGACACCACACAAATTTTCTCAATATCCATGAACATCTGAAAGTTTCCCATGAATCAGTTACAGAGAGACAAAGTTATTACTCTCTTTGAAAAAACACATATACAAAAGGAACTTTCTGTTAAACTAACATTTCAAGGAGCATATCTTTCTTCGTACATTTGGTCTAGATTTAAATCACTCACAACCTGTACTAAAAGACTGAATTCTCTCACAGAATTTTTGGTCATGGTGTTGAGTAAATGGAAATTATCCTTAACAAACATCTGAAATCTGTGGCTGAAGTACCGAGTTCACTCTGTCACTCCCAAAGTTTATCAGTTCATCTTTATCATGTTGTTACTTATTTCATATATCCTTCAAACATGAAAAATGTTAAAAAATCTGTTGTACATTAAATTAATGATCATTCAAGAACTGTCACATACCTATAACTTTCTCCGACGTCATTAACATTCAAGTTGATGCAAATTAACTTGTTTTTTAAAGTTAAATTGAAAATCTATTTCATTACGAAAATAAAATGACTAAAACTAGTGCATGTCCCATTATTAATGTTTAATATACTATATTGTCTACTGTAAATGATTACTGGTATCACATTCTGGAGGGTCAAAAAGAATAGTGTGCTTGTTTTTTATTTTTTGGAAAAACAGTGTTCCCAAATTTACATGAATGACCTAATTTTCATCCTGTTCTTTTTTGCTTGTGGGACAAAAGCCATATACAGAAGAGTGTGTGTGGCTTTCTCAAACAAATTGTCTGTGGTTTTTAAGAAGAAAAAAAGAAGAAACATTGACCGAAAAACAAAACTTGCATGATGGTAATACATAAATACAAGATATTTGAAAGGAGAGCAGGTCGCGAGAACTAGTTTTTATGGTCGTTTCAGGTTTCTGACATCTTTTGTCTGTGTTAGGGGGAGACACCAACATGCTTATGCTTTGTATGAGTCATGTTGCCAGATAGATGGGTCTTTGACACACTAGAAGTATACATGCTATGATCCTTCTGAACTTCTTCACACAGTAAAAACATTTACGCTATAATTTTCTTTTATATGAAATATCTTTTTATGAGTGACAAAAGGATCACATAAGAGATAAATAATGATTTGATAAACTTCACTGGGATATAAAATCCTGTAAAAACCAAAGGACTTCTCTGACAAAGATTCCATCACATATACTGCCATGGCTCCATAACGTAGCCCTTCTTGATTCTTAACATCCTTACATTTCTGGGGAAATGGAAACAATTTTAAAAGGTTTTCATCTTGGTACAAATACAAAGCAGCTACTTTAAGGAAAACAAAACACCTTGCATTTAGGATAAACCTTAGATAGAGGTGAAATCTTGAAATATATTCAGTAGATCATCCTTTCACTTACCAAATCAACAGGAAAGATGTTTATACTTGTCTTCACGATCTTTCGCCATATCCCTCACAGATTGTGAGTGATTGGCAGCTATGCTTGAAATTTAATATGCTTGAAAAAAGCAAAATATTAAGGAAATAAATGTCGATCTTCACATGATCTAAACATCTTCACATGAATTGCATTTTTCAAAATGTTATTCCTACTGCATTCATCATCACAAACCATGGGTTATTATTTCGTTACATTTCACAAACCTGGTTTGTGGAATGGAATGAAACAATAACCCGTGGTTTGCAATGATGTACTACATTATTTTCAACAAAATTTGGCTCTTAGATCTGCTACCTTCTCCAAAACTACTGTCAGTGAAGGTCAGGAATGGCAGTGATATTCAAACTGTAAAGGTGACTTTCTTTTTTTATTCAGTTTAGTTAAAGTTTTGAAGAACTTTCATTTTTTTTATACATCAACAAAAATGATGTAAAAGTAAAAAAGTAAATGGTGTGGATAAACATCCAGATTTCAGAATTGTGCAAAATTAACTTTTTTATACAACTTTTCTACCACAATTTCAAAATTGATAGACCTGATTGATCTACCACAGACCATAACAAAGAAAAAAATACTCTTTTATTGTATATTTTATTCATATTCCATTTTTAGTTCTATTCTTTTCATTGTTATTTCCCCAAGGTGAATACCTTCTAAGCATTTCAATTTATCAAAATACGACATGATATATGCACACTAGGACATCACATGGACTTATCATCCGATTAAATCAGGATTCTTGTATGCAAGAGAAGTACATATGTACTTTGTTTCACTCTCATACTTGATGGCTGTGTTCACTTTATAGACAATCCAATCTTAAAGTATTCTACTCGCATTTTCTCTAGATTTTGACTATCAGTCTACTGTTAATTTCAAACACTGCAAAAGATGCAGTGAGTGTGAATCTTCCTTGTACCATAGACTTTTTAAAAATTGTAGCCCTCCCCCATTTAAACTATGACACTAACAATGCATAATACATCATCATGATTGACCCAGCTAACCAAGAATTCCTCAGTGTTTAGAAATCATGCAGTTTCATGAGAATTTCTGTTGTCATCATTTCTCGAAGAGTTGACCGTTTTAACATAGGCATTTGAGATAAGGTGCAATGAAGTAACAGAGGACAACACCTGGTGAGATTGAGTTTGAATGATCTGAGGAACTTCAGGATACAATGACTCTCTAAGTGGGATAAACATCATTTTAATTATTGACCTAGTCGTCCTTGTCTGTGGTAATGAAAGATTCCTGCTACACTCTCACCAAATATGCTTTCAAAGATCTTTGTTTCTACCTCAAACATGTCAAACTAGGTATTTTTGACCTGCCTAACATCATTACTAGTCTACTTTAGAAATTTTTTGTAAAATTTAGTATATTTTATACAAAGGGAAATCATTCCAGGTATTTGTTAGCAGGTGCCTGAGAACATCCAGTGGATATGGTGGCCACTGATACCATCAACCCATAGAAAAGGACCAAACAAAAACCTGTGTAATAAGCATTAGAACGCATAGATGGAACTGGATAGGTCATAAACTGAGGAAAGTGAACTCCAACATCACAAAGTGGAACCTCCCAAGGACAACGAAAGTGTAAAAGGCCAAAACAAAGCACCTAGTGCAGAGGTTAACATCGCACCCGAGGAAAAATTAGCAAAACCTGGGGAGAGGCAAAGAGCACTGCACAAAACAGAAAGCTATGGAAAACCACTGTGGTCACCTAATGTCCCTAGGATGCAGTGAATTATTAAGTGGTAAGTAAGTCTACAAATGGATACCTTATATACATATATAAAATTATGATGTGCATGTAACAGTCTCCAATAAGCTATTTTACTATTGTTACAGTAATAATTTTTTAGAAAGTTTCTTTTCCAGTATATTGTGAATTTTACCTTCTATCTGTGAATTGCAGGTTCATTTATATCCTGTGCAGTCAACAATTACCCCTTCAGCGTCAAACTTCTCCATTTTAACCTGGAATTCATTACACTACTACTTTTCAACTTCTACCATCTACAAAACAATTATGTACTGCAGGTTACATCCCTAAAATTCTTCATGATTAGCAATTCAGAAAAAAAACTATAACTAATAATACAGAATCACGATTACAATTCTGAATCATAATTAACCAGAACCTGACTAATAATCAGAATCATGATTCCCAGTCAGAATTATGATTAACAATTCAGATATTACGGCTATAGAGCATGCCATTTCCTACATGCAGCTCTGGTTGATCTTCTCATGTGATTGGTACCCCAGTAACTTCAAGGACTTCATGTTGCAGACTTCTGTTTGTTCATTGACTGACAAGGCTTTCATACCCTGCTGTGACCGATATGAATAGTCAACATACAACAATAACTATAATTTTCCTACTTAATAGGCCCAAAACTCATCATTAATGACATCAATAGAATGAAAATAAATTAAGGAAAGTTAAATTCAGGCCATTTCCTTATAACTGTTATGACTACATAATTATTGATTGGGGTCTAGAACATGAATTATGCAGCCCCTAATGCACAAACTATCGCCATCCAGGATGAACTACTGCTAGACATTGGGCAGAGGGCAGTAGTTCAGTCCTAATCTAGGGGTGGGGCTCACAGTATTACTATTTTTCTCAATCCCAGTCAACAGTTGATAAGTTAATGATTTAATTGATATATTTGTTAATACTAATTAATCCATTTATCTTCTACTTGTATCAACAAGATTTTCTTGTGTCTTTCTCATATCCATGTAGGTATGTAATATATGCATTTTATTTTATGCAGTATTGCATTTGTTATAATTCATAATCATTGTATAGGTTTGTCTATTAATTAAGCACTTAGCTGCCCGCAAAAGCTAGCCTGGCTTGCTGGTAATTTGTGTGTAATATCCTCATTAAGGTAGCTAATTTAGTAAAGTTATAATAACTATCAGTAAACCAAATATTATTAGTTTGAAATTTTCTTTCAAATTTCATCATAGTTCAAGCAGAAACATATGTTGCAAAAAAATTCAGAGACATCGTTTGGTAATGGTCAACATTTCGAAAAATTATGAACATTTCAGTTTTTGCAGTTAAAAAAAAAATAAATGAAAAAAAAAGAAGAAAAAACACTGATTCTTTATCTGCATAGAATTATGTAAAGAGAATACACACACCCCAAAAAAAACACCGATTGTTTAGCTGTACCAATTTATGTATTTTAGATAATAAACAACAGAACATCATACACTTAACAACATTTTTGAGATCAATGTGCTTTAACTACATGAGAGGTGCAAAATTCATTGAGCCCAATTATGAAATTTTCAATTCCATTTTGGTCTGATGTTGAAGAATTCAAATTTATTTGATTAAATATTTACATCTCATTTTTAATGGTTGACAGGACAAGATTCAGAATCTTCGAAAAATACAATGTAATGTTCATATGCACATGCCTTTAATGTAAATATAACATTTGATTTTTCCAACATTGGGCCTAAAATAAATGGGAATTTAATTGTAAAGAAAAGGTGACTTTTATTATAACATGGAGTAACATTGGTTGATCTATAGCAACAATGAACCTACTCTTAAGATGACTGATCAGGTATTTTGGGGCAAATTCTACATGTTCTAGTACCCAGTTTCCACACTTTAAATTTTCCAATCATGAAATAAGCCAAAATCCACATCTCTAATCACTTTCCACGTTTTCATCTAGCTGTATACAAAATTGGCCAACCATATATTGTTTTGTAGGCTCTAGTAGCCAGGTTTGATGTTCTACATTGTTCAATCATATAATAAAACAGTTACTGATATATTTATGGTCATTACAATGCTTCAGATACCTGAGAAAAACAGTGTTCTCCAGCCCAAATGTCAATAATTGTATATATTCACCTCAAAAGCACATGCAGGTGAACATAACATTTAAGTTTGTTGGTTCTCAGCCCATTGAAAAGCTTGTAATGATTTGATCACATAATAAAGCAAAGTGTTATCACTTCGTTAGTCAACACTGTAATCATGTTCATTGTTTAACTAACCTCATATTAATTCAAGGTCATGACACCTAGTACTTTTCTATAATAAATGAATCCATTGAAAATATGTACAAATGAATGTGTATATACAGTTGAGCTTTGGTATCTCGAACTCCGACATCTTAAATACATTTTTCTTTATGTAGTTTAACCTCAGTATCTCAAAGTTTTTTCTCAGCACCATGGAGATCGCAATAACAAGGCTTAACGGTATCTTAATTTTCATCAATTCAAGTTTGCCACATTTTCTATTATGCCTTTACTCTCTATCTTCAGTGCAACTTCTCCATTTTTCCTCCTTGTAGAACCATTAAGCAGACATTAATCATTACACCCTGACAACATATTATAGTGGCAGCATGAACCATATTTCTCACACTGGGACCATCAACCCTCCCCCTTTGTGGCAGTGCACATTTACATATTCAATTATTTCTGCCCTGACCATTTCACTGTTGGAATTCTAACATTCTGTGACTTTATAAGAATAAAAAAAATCAAGACATTTAAAACCTATACACTTTTTTTTGCAATCTAATTAAACAGCATGCTTTTATTTATGTTTTTGTACTGTTGAACATCTTGCGTTTTTTCACTCCATTTTAAATCAATAATTTATGTTTTATGAAAATCTAATGTTACTATCTAGTGCTTCCATAATATACTGCTCTTCAGTTCAAAGTCAGTGATTCATGGTGAACCACAATTTTCACAAGAGCAGTCTGATTAAAATTATAATTTTCAACATACTCAAAACAAATCATTTTTATATATTGTGGCTTCATTTAATTCTGCAGTTAACTGACCTATATGTGCCACTCAGTCACTGAGAAGAAGGGGGGAGGCACTTATCATGCCATTTGATCTAACGTTGTTAAAAATAAAGGTAAATAAGGTTTGAGAATACTCCTATTCAGCCAAGAACATGTGGTTCCCCAATAAAACCTACTCACATTTCACTTAAAAACACACAGTGAAAAAGCTGCCTTCTCATTCCAATGTGTCATGCCAATGGTTAACCTACATATTAACTTCTCATTTTCATCTCTTTGGAAGAGAAGATAATAAAAACAGACTGCAAATTACTCAACATTTGTTGCAAGGAAAAACACAATAAGCCAGTTCTAGGCTGTCTGTTTCCTGCTATCTGTTTCAGAAAGGAAATCATTATGCACATCTGGTGAAACGTTAAAATATATGTTTTACCAATATTCAACAATTCTGTGCTACAATCTATTGAATTCTATTTCAAAAAATTTTTATTTAAGAATACTGTATATAATAGAATATTTTTGATCATTACTGACCACTGGATAGAGAACTAAAAATAATGGGCACAAATCCCTGTCTGGTCAATTGCCCCTTCTCCTTTCTCATAACATCCACTTCTGAAATCCATCGCCTGACAAGAGAGAGACTGGTAGTCTTGCGGCAGACACATTAAAGGGGGATCGAAAGTAACAGTTCGATTGCTGGTGACTTGATACATATTTTGCTCACCTTGGAGATTTTGGGGTGTCAGGTTTGAATCCTGGTGCAATGAATTTTCAAGTCTCTCCTTTAATTTCCCATTATTTACAACATTCCTGAATTAAAAGACTGTCAGATCTATGTTCTATCAGAGACATTTATAGAGATAAGCAACTTCCTCAATTCTTGTTTTATCTTGTCTTGTTATAACAGTCACTGGTTCTACCTACTTCCTGTAGCTCTACATAGTAATATCTAATTCACTAAGTTACTCTGCAAAAGTCAGCTCATATTAATTGACCAGGTAATTTTATTTCTTAGTTAGCTTTACCATCAAATTTCAGTTTCATTCATAAAGGAAGAAAGCTGGACAGTTTCACAGTTCATACAAATAAGTGTAGCCAAACTAATGACATTTCAGCTGAAAATCTGCTGACACATGTATTCGCTACACTTACAGTACTGTACCTTGTGTACATCTTCTAACGAGTTTGTGATCCACCCCATTCTCATAAATATGGTAAATCACAAACCCTTGTCTTGGGAAGATGTCTTGATTGAGTGAATCAATGGAACTAATTTTAATTAGAATGCTGAAAATTTAAATTTCTTTACAATTGCAGACATGGTTTAGGCTACATAGACATAGTGGTCTGGATAGCTCAGTGGTTAAAGCACCCGACTCCTTTCAATACATTTGGTGCCACAAGACCAGCCCCTGAACTGAGATCTGTCAACTAAGGAAAATAGATCTTAGGTTGATGTATTCAGCAATTAAAGATGTTTAAGAAGAAAGGAATGTGGCAGTCGGTTAATTGGTAGAGCAGCTAACTGGAGATGGTTCGAATCCCCATCCCTTCCATTGCATTTTAATTTCTCCCTTTTGGCATCTATTATGTACAGAATTAATCATACAAAAATATCGCAAGGCTTTTAATCTGAAAGTATGTATCTAGCCTGCTAACAGATTCAGGGAACTGCAACATTCACTATAATTTCAAATTCAATTCTTTATCATGTTTACTGGCACTAAAGCACATGCCATGTAGGCTTATATAAATAAATTTTAACAAGCCGAAAGCAAACATAAACAATTGTATGATTTTTGTAAACATAAGATTGAGAGGATTCAGTAAGCAAGAAACAGGATTATTATATGATATTTCTGAATACTTTTTTCCCCCTGGTACTTTTGAATAAATGACAAGCAACTAGACTTTAAAAAAATCGTTCTAAGCGAGTAAAGCGAGACAACTCTCACAATAAAATAACCACGATAGGCTAATAAAATAAATCTTACAAATCATGCATTATGTAAAAATTACAATATTCTCAACACCTAAATTGTGGTTGTGCTATGTAGGGGACCACCTGGTTTACAATTACCGAAATAATCTTTATACTCCTACCGTGTTCGTCGTCCCACCGTCTCCTCTTAACAACTTCCGGTGTTTCGGCGCGAAAAAAGCACTGCATCATGGACCAGTCTATGGTGGGGTGTTAATTGAAGTTTCATGATTCCTTTGGTTGCACAGGCGTCCGACGTTTTAAATATCTATAATTAAAAATCATCTTCCTGTAAACAAATTATTCACGAGTTAATAGTTTGTTTACAGGAATATATATATATATATATATATATATATATATATATATAACATCGAGTGCATATGTATGGTTGTCTTATCGCTACCAGAGAGAGAGAATGGGACCGTGATAGAACTAATATATGCTAATAACCCACTCTATGCTATGGTTATTCAAAGACCACCAACAAAACAAAATAAAAAAACCAAAAACAACCCCCCCCCCCAAAAAAAAATCGTTTTGATTTGTAGAGTTTAATAATAATAATAATAATAATACAAAACAAAACAAAAAAAAACCAAAAAAACATACTTCTCATTATTAAAATAGCACAATATGTTTAATTTTTGTCGCCTAACATTGTGCTTTTCGTACGCAGCGGCGAACAGGTCGCAGATTATTTGATTTGATTTTGATTTGAACATATTTTATTTCATAGATGTTACAACAAAACGATTAGGCACCATGGCCGTAGGAACCGGGGGGGGGGGGATGCCCCCTCCCCCAATACTTTCTTTTAAATTCATATAGTAAAATTCACATATAGTGTAATGTATAATTATTTTTAAGCAGAAAGTTCATTTAATTCAGTAAGACTCAGAGTCAGTCAGAGTGACTGTCCTTTAACTTAAATTAAAAAAAATATTATGAAAAGCACTTAATGCCTTAACATTTCTTAGGGCATCATCCAAAGGTCGTAATCATGAGGTAATGGTTCGGTTCTCGTTCCCATCTCCGCATTTGGCGTCAAACCTATGATATGTAGTGACTGTTCCTTTGCCAGGTGCCAGGCACTAGGAGTGAAAGTCAAGGATATTTCGGATATGACCTAAGTTGTGTCGCGAAAGGCGTTGGCGCGGTAAAGTACCCTCACTGTTCATATGTCGTTTAAAGTCCTTTACCGGTATTTGTTGACGACTCATACGAGTGAAAAAATCTCGCAAGGGAAGAATGATCAAAAGGTATCTAATATGTGTGACCTTGACTAACTTTCAAGGTGTAATAATTCATTAGATGGCTTGTTCATAGAAACTTCATCTTGATACAAAAATGTCTATGCCCAACTGCTCACGATGACAATCCACGTGATTAAATGTTGCTTAACGTCCCGCTGGAGAATTTTTCACTCATATGGAGACGTCACCATTGCCAGTGAAGGGCTGCAAATTTAGGCCTATGCTCGGCGCTTATGGCCTTTGAGCAGGGAGGGATCTTTTACGTGCCACACCTGCTGTGTCACGGGGCCTCGGTTTTTGCGGTCTCATCCGAAGGACCGCCCCATTTAGTCGCCTCTTACGATCGCCTTTAACAATCCGCCACTGATTTGTAGCGCCATTACCGTGTTCCATGAGATGTAAAAAAAAAAAAAAAAAATCTTCCAGGTTTTAATTATATTTCTTTCAAAACTTTCATATTCCTTTTATAATTTTTGGGTTTTGAAAATCCGATTTATAAGACAAAGTTGAAGAGGGGTTTTGTGACAGGATTTGGCTGTTTGCAATTTTGCTTTCCTGTGGTGTTCGAAATGTCCGTGTTTCAGTAACGACGAGTGCTTTCAGAGCGCCTTTTTGTATGCAATGAAATGTTTAAATTTGTAACGAATGTTTTGTCAAGTTTCATATTTATTTGGGGGAACAAAGCATAAACTTAGCACAACCCTCCATTTAAAACAGAACTTTATGCCGAGATTTTCTGTTCCAATCTAATCATAATTAGATTTTACATCTGCTCACATACAAAATGTATGCGAGAGGACCTAACATCGAGTTTTAAGTCTCTGTTTTTGATTTAGTAATTTTTTTTTGTTTTGTTTATTTTTTTTTTTCAAGATTGTACGAAAGAAGTGATTGGTCTTATACCCACAATTTGATGTTATGTACTTTATACATAATAAAACCAATAAATAACAACGAATAATAGATTTGTTATCATTATACACTTATTTGTGCGTGTATCAGTAATGTCAGATCTTGTATACTAGTTAATTTTGGCCCGGGTCCCGATCAACCCTCCACTGCAGATTAAGTGTAAAATAAGGTAGATTTTTCAGCCAACTAAGAAAACTATCCCCAAACATCACCTGAAAACTGCGATGAAGAATGCCATTTATGCAAGCAAAACAATTTAAAACGAAATACTTCATATTGTGACGAATTTCATAAAAGACAAAATTTTGTAAGTGTTGCATGCAGTATAAGTGGTTAATTTACTCTTTCACTGCGGATGAAGTATTTCATCTATTTTTTTTTTTTCAAATAAAAATATCCCTACAATATATGTAAATTGAATTAAAGGTTTCTTGATACGGAGTGCAAACCTGGTGTTTACAAAGAGGTGTTCCTTGATTTTGTGCACATAGAAGAACCACAGAATATCATTCTCCTTGAAAACAGATAAAAAGCTGAGTAGACTTGCCTTATATACGCACTAGTATCGAAGTCATGTTCTAATTAACGTTGGACAAGAATATGATTGATAGACGCACTCATTTTTCTTTTTTTTTTATTTCGATAATACCCCAAAATAACAACAGTTCTTTGAACATATTCTAGAGATAGAAGGCCTTATATGTTTGAAAAAAAAAACTGATAGATCTTTGCAAGACCAGGTTTGTTGAGAGGAGGTACATTTGTTTTAGGGACGTCCAACAATTTGTTTCAATACATGTACATTGTAAAATGTCATCAATCAAATGTAACGCATAGCTCAGGGTTTACTGACTTCTCGATTTCCTTAACTTGTTTCTTTTTGTGGCTGTGTCATGTTTTCGATGTGACCATGGTGCTGTTGGTCAAATTACAGAAAAGAAATTTAAATATCCACCATCTTCATGTCTTGGTACAAGAAATGTACCAAGGTCATTGGAAATATGCGTGAAGCTGTAGACGAAAAACTCCAGATTCATGTAAACTTGTCGATAAATGGGAGGTTGAGGCAAGCCTTTTGTTCTGGTCAAAGGTATATGGAGCGCCAAATTAACATAAACTCTAATATTGAAGATATCTTCAATTCATTTGATGCGCGCAATAATTCAATTAAAGATCTTTTTAAATGATTAATGACATCTTCAACTGAATTATTGCGCGCATTAATTGAATTGATGATAGCATTAATTAATCTGCTGGATTTTGGCGCTATAATTGAACTGTTGCTCTCTTCAAATGAGTTGATGAGACCAACGCGCTACAATTCATTTGAGAGCCATAATTCAATTAACGTGCGCATCAATTCATTTATTGCTCTCATCAATTCATTTGATGCGCGCATTAATTCAGTTAATGAGAGCATTAATTGAATTGAAGTGCGCATTAATTCAATTGATGAGAGCAATAATTGATTTGATGTGCGCATTAATTCAATTGATGAGAGCAACAATTGAATTGATGATATCTTTAATTATCACCTTATCGAGATATTGAGATAATGTTGATGCATTAGTCTAGATAAATATTACCAGCGAAATGCTGTAATTCGATTCCTGGACTTTCTTGTTCAGGGAAAATAAACTCCAGATTTCTGAAAGATGATTTTTGTCTTATATTTGATCTGTGCATATAAAACATTTCAAACAAGAAGATATTCAACTTGACCTCCAAACTCAAGCTCTTCCTTGCGTCATTGTTGATGATCTGAACAAAGAAATGAAACACTGGTGAAAATACCGTAAAAATCTGGATATTAAAGTCCTTGAAACTACAGCTAATTTGGTTATCGTTTTTCAACCTGTAGACACTGGTATTCAACCTAGCGTCAAAACACTCCTCCATATGCAGTAGGCTGCATGGTACAATTTACAACTTGCAAAACAAAGAGATCTTTATCTGATTTAATCGCATAAAATGATAGATAAGCTGGAATAACCAACTTTGGCGGATGCTGTGATAGATCCGCCCCAAAAAAGCAGAAACGTTGGCTTGGTCAAACGGACTTATAATCCTCCGCTAGGTATCTATTAAGACCAAGTTTAAAGAACTATTTGCAGGTGACCAGATGACCTACTTGAATGTATGAATTATCCATCTATGTTTGAAATAAGAATGAAATGAAACGTAAGTGGGATATAGACAATGACATTGTATTCATTATCTTTATTTAAGCTGTACTGACATTGTAAATAAATAAAGTTGTTAGAGACTAACGACCGAGGGAGTCCACCGTATTTTTTCCCATGTTCTGTCTTACTCTTTTGTCATATCTGATTGATTTTCTAACTTGATTCAATCAGTACACATCTTCGACACACCGTGGATACTATGTACTTACCCCAGAACGGTATTTTTGACCCGGTGTTAAATAGTGAGACCCCCCCCCCCCCAGAACAATGGCTATTTAGTGGGACTTCCCCCACAGGGGGATGTCTGGCTATATAGTGATACTATGGTGAGACTTCCCCCAAACTATCAATAGTGAGGCTTCATGTTAGAACATCAGATTCCTATAATTAACTTATGACTGCATTGATTTATTATAATGTGACACTTCAAACAGAAGGGGGGGGGGCCTCCGTGGCCGAGTGGTTAGAGCATCGGGCTCAAAATCACAAAGCCTCTCACCTCTGTCGGCGCGTGTTCGAATCTCGGTCGCGGCGTTATGTGAGCAAGTTTGCCAGTTTACTTGCGGAAGGTCGGTGGTCTCTTCCCGGGTACATTGTATCTGGGTTCTCTCCTCCACCAACAAAAACTGGACGCCACCAGATAACTGAAAAATTGTTGAGTGTGGCGGAAAGCAATTAATAATCAATCAATCAATCAAACAGAGGTTTTCCTACAGTCTAGAGTCAAGTTAAACTAGGTCAAGTTAAAATATGATTAAAATAAAACCTTCATTAGCTCTGTATTTTTATTTTAATTGTCCCTTCACGCGATCAAAAAAAAAAAATCTAGTGAAGGTTTGAAAATATTCATTGTTAACACAACCTCATGCACTGACCAAAAAGCCATATCGACTGATATAAAAATCGGTCTTTTTTAAAGTTTCTTATATCTGGATATTATGTTGTAGTAAACTGAATTAAAACAAAGCATAAAAGAAATTGTGCTTGTATTTTAATGTATATCTTTAAATTACACCGAAAAGGATTATTCCGGATACTCAAGTAAACGGGGAAAGCCTCACTATAAAGGGGGAAGACTGGCTATGTAGTAAGACTTTCCCGCGGAAGTCTGGCTATATAGTGAGACTTCCCCTAAAGATTACTCGCTATATCGCCAGACTTCCAGGGGAAATCTCACTATATAACCAGTCTTCCGGGGAAAGTCTTGCTGGGTGGGGGGTCTCAATATATAACACTGCGCCGGTTCTTGGTGTCTTACCCGGTTGCTAGTACTCGAATAGCCAGTGTGTTCGACAGTATATTTAATGTACTCGGTGTGGAAAACACATGGAATGATGTTGTAAAATGCCTTAAAAGGACAGTAAAAATATCGGAAATCAGTAGCATATTCAGAATATTTAGACAATTTAGTCGAAAATGTACTGAAAGCACATGCAAAAACATGTCAAAACTATTAGGTAAACATGTAATAAAAAATCAGTTACCATGTTAAAATGATAAAATGCAGTGCTTAGAAAACATCATCGTTGCAAGCCACGGTTGAAAGGTACGCTCCTTTCCTTTTTCAGAGGAGCGCACATTTCAGCCGTGGCTTGCGACTATGAGAAAACATAAATTCACATAAAATGCAAATATATAAGAATTGGGAACAACGTTTGCATTTGCGCTAAGAAAGCGCTTCGGACGAGGAAAGATTACTGCAACGTACTCGTGAAAAATGAAAAAAAAACAACTAACCCACTTTCAAAATCAGGGTCAATACAATGTTTAACAAAAGGTCCACAGGCCTTATTGGTCAAAACATTAGTTCAAAGTATTACTAGCCCTAAGAGTAATGAAACCTATAATAATTTCCTTATTTTGCATCTAATATTCAGCAGGAGTATAAAACAAGTTGTGTTCTTAATGGAACTCAAAAGAACAACATAAATGCGCCCGAAAGTTCCAATACCGATAAAAGGCTTTACGTAATATGTGTTATATGACCACTATAATTATAACTATATTGGACCCGCTCTAGAGTCAGAACCCAGGGTTGCAAAATTCATAATATTGGTACATTCCTTTCTGCTTTTCCTAACTATGCGTTTAGTTTTTATACAGTATCAGCAAAATTAAAGAACTCTTTCAAATGATAAAAGCACTTTTGTGTTTCAAGGGTACGTCTTGTTTTACACTGTTGCTGAATATTAGAATTTAGCTTAGATTTGCACAAACAGGATTTTTTTTAAATTTCATAGCCCATGGGGCTAGTAATACCTTTAACCAATAGTTAAATGACCGATAAGGCCTGTGGGTCTCTTGTTAAGATGTTTATATATACGCTTTATTAAATCATAGAAAAGCCCTTTTACTAAATCGTGCAAACGATTTTTTTTAAATCGTGCAAACAACTTAACGAATTCTTTAATCGTTTGTTTGATTTACTAAATCGTACAATTTTTTTTTTATACGTAATGACTATATTTTGGCTGATATGCCTCTTAAAAAATATGCTGAAAAACAACCTTCTTGGTATTGAAATATAATACTCTATATCTATGAAAAACACGGAGCTGAAATGTCCAGGATGTTTATGTTACGGTATAAAACACTGGATCCATTGGACAGAATTTCTGTAATCGGTTGATTGTGCATGCTGAAATATAAACAATCTAGACGTTTTTTCCTTGTTCATGTATTCATATTTTCTAATTTAACTTGTGCATATCAGATTGGATAATCGATGAATATGTTACCACTTTTAACTATTAATAAATATAATTGTAAAACAGCCTCTGGCTTGTGCACAAGAACAGATATTAGTGTATTAATCGTACGGCATACTTACACCACATATGTCAATTTCTTTTTCTCAAAGAAATGTTTTCTGTGGTGTTTAAAAGGCAAATACAAACTGCCAGTTAATTGAATGCTGACTGACGTCTTTCATACTAATTGCTTTGGGCCGTTTTTAACCAAAATGATTTTAACTACGTACTCGTCTGATGATAATATAGGACTTACGGCCGGTATAACCAGTTAACATGGATGCTTACTCCTCTTAGACAACTGATTCCATTCCTGGTGTGTCCAGGGTTTCGTGTTTGCCCTACTCTTAATTTTCTATTCTTTATGTGATTTTATCTTCTCTTTTTCATTGATCACTGTTCGTTATCTTTATTGTATATACATATATTGAGGCAATTCATCAGATACTCGTTTAACATGAAATATAAGGAATATAGCACACTAGTTTTCCAATAAAGAATTGTTACACACTTATAGTCGATATGTCGATTGCACGATACATTAAGTCAATCGTTCGAGTTAACATGTCGCGCACATGGAAAACATGTCTAGCGCACAAGATTATATGTCAAGCGCTCAAAATACTTTCTTGACTTTTAGAGACACAATAATTAAGAATAATTATGAACACGAGATTGATTCATCTTATAAATCAATACAATATCGACATAACATGGTTTGGTGAAAGAATAATTGTAAACAACTTTATGAAAACATTGAAAAATCTATTCTAAAACAATTCTTATATTATGTAACTTACATACAAAACAAGTACGTTTTAATTGCTTTTCTGATTTTGGAATGAGAAATAGAGTAAATAAGAGTTTCAAATATATTTTGTGACCACATGACATAAGTGAAAATCACATGAACATCCACACCGAGGTTCAAATCTGGATCTATAATTGGAAGCAATCCTGTCGGAAGGAAAAAGAATATAAATGCCGTCACCATGATGATGACAGTGATAATGAGTTGTCGTTCGTTGCTGAGTTTCCTTTTCTGATGTTGGACCTGGTTCTTGGCGTAGACTTTTCTTCTGCTTAGTAAAACGGTTCGTACGATCCCGACATACGAAAACAGAAGTGCCGATAGTGTTAGAACAAGTGACAAACACACTAAATATGTCCCATACCCTCCAGAAAAGGGGAAACACCATGGCGCATGTGTTGCTAAACTGAATTCCCCCCAGAGTTCGGTCAACGGCATTGACATATTAACAAGAGGTAAAGTCCAAATGAAAACGAGACAGGAAACAACATTCCGAGTTTTAGAAAAGAATGCTTTTCCGAAAACTGAATGCGACACATTTATGTAAGTGCTTATGGATAGTAATGTAACATTGCACATTTGGACACCGATCAGAACGAATATAATGTAGCCACTGATCCTACAAAACAGGTCCTTTTTCCCAGTCGGATGGAATGAGTTCACCAGGGCAACAGACATGGCTATGATGCTTGCTGCAAGGTTGACGAACATCAAATGGAGTGTAAAGAGAACCGAAGTTTCACGAAATAGCTTCAGTCGGATGATGACCCCGATGCTAATTGCATTCACTAGAACTCCAATGACCAGAATGGTGGTGGAACAGGCGACGTGAATGACGAAGGCAGAATGGGACATGTAATAAGGCAAACTCCCCTCTGAAACATTTTCCCGCGAAGACATCTTTGTGATTGAAAACACGTTAATGTCCGAGGGATGGATGTATGCAAATCAAAAATATAAGCATGTCTTGACAGATCAGACTTTTAATTGCCGAGATAACGTATTGATTGCATCTTTAACGGCCAATAAGAAAGACTGTTTTCCGTTTTGACTCGGTGAATATGAATGAAATAATAATACCTGTTAAACCAGTTGCAAACAGAATTAATGGACATTTTTACTTTGTTAGAGATGAAAATGTAATAAGACCATAATATGTGAATCTCGATGCATTTCTGAGGGATTTTTTCACCTTTCAAAATAAATCATCAATATAATAAATTATCCTGATTTTGTACGAAAGCCTATTGAGCTTTTTTTTTTGTAGTAGATTTTTTTTTTAGCGTTATCAAAACATTCGCGAAGAGATCTTCTTTGGTTACATAAGCTAGTAGGGTTGGACAGAATGTAATAAACAGGCTCTACATGAGAATTCCATGTGTACCTCCTACAGTACAGTTCTAAAGTAAACATAGCTGTGTTTTTACAAAATCAAACTTGGAATTAAAGAGGAATTACAAACCACAGAAATTTGTTACGGATGAAAGTGGAGCATAGATACAATAATATTTTGAAAATGAAAGTCTCGTCAAAATGAAAAGTTTCTCGTCAAAGAGGTTACTATTTAATGGAAAATAGCCAAACCGAATTGTTATTGTAATAATATTCCAGTTTTAGGTGTTTCATTATAGCACTGTATGTAGATCTTTAAGGAGGGAGAAGTCTGATATGGTTGGGAAGTGGAGGATGTGTACAATAATATGAGGGCGAATCAATAAGTAACCAGCCTAACTTATTTCCAGTTGACCGAAACGGTCACGATTTTCATGCCTTGTTTAAATACATGTTTTTATACCTGGGTACAAAATTGTACGCGTATCGAGTCATTCTTTAAAGATATTGAATGTCACACATGGCTAGTGACGCAAAGACATGTTTTTCGTCTAAAGTTGAGTACCGTGCTGTAATTCGATACTCATATTTAAAAGGTAAAACAGGCAAGGAAATACACGGCGAAATAACCGATGTTTATGGGTCTTCTGCACTATCTTATGCGCAGGTTAAATTCGAGGTAGGCGCATTCAAACGCGATAGAATGTCTTTAGAAGATGAAGCCAGGTCTGGACGCCCACTGGATGCCAACGACGAAGAAATGTGTATAAAGTTCGGGATCTGGTATACTCTGATAGGGGAATTCAGGTGGAAGAAATAGCGCAGGCGTTAGGCATTTCACATGTTAGCGTTTCAACAATCTTGCATGATCATTTAGGTATGCGGAAGCAAACAGCTCGTTGGGTCCCCAAATCCCTTAGCGATAAGCAAATGGCAACCAGAGCATCAGTATACAGCACCTTGCTGAAGTGCCTTAGGTCAAAAGATGATTTTCTTTTACGTTTGGTGACTGTAGATGAGACTTGGGTGCATTATTATGAGCCAGAGAATAAAGCTTAGAGTCGTCCGTGGGTAGGACCGGAGTCCCCGAGGCCAAAGAAGTTCAAGACGCAACCATCTTCTGGCAAGGTGATGGCCACCGCATTTTGGGATACAAAAGGAGTTATTATGTTGGACTCTTTACCCAAGAGATGTACAATAACTGGGATGTACTATGCAAACTTGCTAGATCAGCTGAGAACCGCCATCTGTGAAAAACGTAACTCTCTAATGGTGTTTTGCTGTAACAGGACAATGTGAGAGTCCACACTTGCTCTATATACCCATTTGGGACCCGACCTAAGGCCTGTGAATCCCTGTCCCAGAGGAAAATAATATTTACAAATTTGTTAGACAGCTACATGTATTTCACAACAATATAGACAGTAGTTCTTCACAACACCCAAAATAACCCATCTGGGCCCCAACCTAAACCCTGATTTTGGTAGAGGGATCCTGCTTGTCATAACCACATATTCTTTAGGTTTTCGTCAAGCTGAGCAGGGATCAAGAAGAAGATAGAATGTATCATTCTGAAACTTTTGACCCATTCCCTCGGGTCCCAGGGGCGAAGTGACCATGAAATTTATCTCGAAGATGTTCCATACTAAACATTATGAAAATGCAGAGAAGAATCTGATTATATTGATGTTAACGCACAACTGACAACTACCAGTCGCAATAGGTATATGTAACCTAAGCGATTCGTGTAACATGCATGCATGCATGCCATGCAACTGATAATCAAGTTAAAACTACAGCTCATTTTCCACATTTTAATCAAGTAGGTTTTTTAAACAAATTGATAAAAATAATATCAATGCTGACAATTTTGACCAGTTTGAATGCATCAATTTGCTCTGAACTGCGCTTTGAAGATCATCTGGAATTCAAAAGTTTTTCATGCTGAATCAGACTTCTAAATGCAATTTTACATCATGTGATTTAGAATGACAGCAACCGTGTTGTGTAGATACTTATGCTACAGGGGTCTCCACAGTCTCGTTTAAAGTCAGCATTTTGCAACTTCTATGGTCGTTATAACGATCTAGTTTGCCAGTACAACATTCCATTATGTCAAATGCTGTCTGATGTGTTTTCAAACCAATTGTTAGGCCGTTCTTGGCATATTGATTCTGACTGCGGATTACTCTGTTTACCAGGTTCCGGGGCAATAAAACTTAGACGAGCTTACTTTTGAGATTTAGAAAAAAATCTCATTTTCTAGTCTCAATTTAGACCGTCTCACTTTTGGTGTGCCATAAAGCTAGTTTATGCTCATTGAGCATTTTCTAATTTGAGACAGAAACTGAGATCAAAACCATGGAAACTAAGCAGGAAATCAGTTGAATTGTGGGATGGGATGTGATGTTTACATTTTATTTTTTACAATGCCACGCCCACCAAATATTGCACAATGCGATGAAATGAAGAAATTTAATGAGTAGTGTGTTGAATTTTCTTTTCAACCCTTTCTATTGTTACTGATCGGATACAGGGTCACGGCGGGTGTGACCGGTCGCCAGGGAATGCTTACTCCTCGTAGGCACCTGACCCCACCTTTGGTATGTCCAGGGGTTCGTGTTTGCCCATCTCTCAGATTTGTATTTTCTATTGGAATTATGATATTGACCACTGTTCGATGTATCTTTTATTATTTGTTATTTGCTATTTTTGTCTTTTTTGTTTTTATTTATTTTGGTGGGTTTTTTTGCTTGTTTGTTTGTTTGGTGTGTGTGTGTGTGTGTTTTTCTTGTTTTTTTGTTGTTTTTTTTTGTTTGTTTGTTGTTGTTTTTTGTGTGTATTTTTATTTTTGCAAAGGGCTGTCAAAAAAGAATTGATTTTTGCGTTTAAACTTTAGAAAGGTGTTATTTTCGCATATTTTAACTATGCAGAAAAAGTTGAGAAGGCTCTGTGAAAATTGTTATTTTATGATTTAAAATTAGCTGTAGTGTTTTGTTTTGTTTTCATTTTCTGCGGGATCGATGTGAAGGTAGTTTAAAAACTATTTTCAAAATTAATGTAATACGTACTTCTTTGGGGATTAAAATTATTGTCATTATTATTCTTCGAGTTGTATAATCTCTAGAAATCAATAAAGCGTATTAAAGTAAGCTACTCTCTTTACTTTTTCAATTTTTTTAGGTTTGAGGGCAAAAATACCTGCTGCCCCATCCCACCGCGTCCAATAAATTAAACTATCTCTAATTGAATTCAAGACACGTGGAATTAACTTTAAAATAGGTATTTTCACTTTGTAACATATCCACGAAAGATATGAAGGTTTAATTCAATTGCATCTACTCACAAATCAAATAAAATCATCTTTAATTTTCAACTAATTTGAACTTATCTGCAATGGAATTAGACAAATCTATATATTTATTCATGAAACAGAAAAGGAGTGTGTAGAATGACTGTTTAGTGGATTAACACAACTAGTAATATCTTCAAGTGTATGGAACGCCATAACTACCTTATAAGGGTGTGTTTCATGATGGTGGTGCTTTTCTATTATATAAGTGGTTCTTTCATGACAAGGTGGTGCTTTTTTTTACTATATTCTGTAGTTCTTTCATAATAAGGTGATAATTTTAAATATATGCCTTTTCATTATTTGCTGTAGTTTTATCATGATAAAATGAAATGGTGGAGACTAAGAACAGTGATCAATCTCACATCTCGCATAAAGAATACAAAAATAAGAGTTGAGAAAACACAGACTCCTGGATATACTAGAGGTGGGATCAGGTGCCTAGGAGGAGAAAGCATCCCCTGTAGACCTGTCACACCCGCCGTGAGCCCTATATTTTGTTCAGGAGCCTCGCTCGCGCCGATATATGTGAGAAAGTTTGCCAATTTACTTTCGGAAGGTCGGTGGTCTCTATCCTGGTATATCTCCTTTAACAGTAAAAATTGGACGCCACCAGATATATGAAAAATTGCTGAGTGTGGTGGAAAACAACAAAACAATAATAAACAATATATTTTGTTTAAATAAACGGAGTAATTCGTAGTCAAAACCATTGTATAAAAAACAGCCTAACAATTGGTATGAAACATGCCAGACAGCATTTGACATAATCAAAATTTGTATTGACAAACTATATCGTTATTTGCGCAATGCTTACTTTAAATGAGATTGTTGAAATCTCTGTAACATAATCTTGTTTGTCAGTGGTTTGTCTCAATTTATAACTGATCATACGCAGAACAAGCTCTTGCGTATCGAAACAGTTGAAATACATAAACACCATATGCAGGTGGCAATGGAATATTGCTACATAGATATGGGAAGTTGACGATGGAAAAGCTAAAAACATCCCGTTTGTCATAAAGTTAAATTGTTAGATTGCCATCAGCATCTATGTTCAATGAAATATCAAAGTACAAAGCAGATGTGGAAAACTCTGTGTTGTCTTTTATTTCATGTTCACAGGGATATATCAAATCGACAGATAGATGAAAGTGATCATTTTAATAGACAAAACGTCGTCGATATATCCAAATGTCGAATTGAAGGCCACAACAAGAGATTTTTTTCTTCTCATGTAGAAGCTTTTGAATGAATTCTGCTTTATGATAATATAAAAGCAGGTCAGTTAACAAAGGAGCACAATTAGTGACCATGGGAATTCCAACAAACTGTTGGAAGACCTGATCATCAAAGACAACGAAAATATTGTCAATGAGGATCTCTAGCATCTTTTTGATACGTATGCATGGAGTCGGAGTGGTGTTTAACAAAATAATTTTTGGGATGACTGATCACTGGGTATGAATATTTCCATTTACCATCTTTATTTAAGAAACAACTGTCTATGATGTCTATGATGTCGAAAAGTCTAGTCTTTAATTTATCGTAAGGTATGATCGTGTAAAGTGTTGTAAAGTATAGGTTTTAATGTCGTTGATTTCAGAAACAGTTTTGCGATTTCAGATTTACTATAAGTTTCTTGGGAATTTTTTTTTATGATCCACATTTTATTTACACCACTTCTGACATATGTAGTGGTACAGTACGTTTGAAGTTTCTACTTCACAGCAGTTAATATTTTCGTGAGGGCTTGGTAGAATATTTACTGGATCCAGCAATGTGTCTTTCTTTGTAAGGGATTTTTTTAAAAGAATTTTGTTTATGCATGTCTCGCATCGTAAAAAGTGAGATGACCTGTATGTATAGATCTTATTTGATAATTTATTAGTTTTAATTGTAGTAAATGGAAATAGATACACCTTCTATACTTTTATCAGATAAAAACGCGAGTATGGAATTACCTTATTTAATAGAATGATTTCTTTCATCTGCGACTTGATATCTTCCATGCTTGCGTCAAGTTGTTTTCCTGTTTACTAATGTAATTGATCTCAATGTGGTAATGAATCCATGGAATTTTTGCAAAAAATCCACCTGTAAACAAACAAGAGGTCAGGGATTTGTGTGTCCAAGTTTATCGCAAAGATAGCGACGTTCAAATGGTCGTATCAACTGACCCTCTTCTACAGATACTGTCCAAAATTTATATGTAATATCAAATTGAAAGATATACACGCCATATTCCCAAGTTGAGAGTTATGCAGAATTCCTGGAAATTATCCTAAGCACATTATACTCGTCTTAACTGTAATTACCTTTGGACACCGGGTGCTCGTCTTGTGATCGTTTTGTCGCACACTCTAGAAGGGGAGGTGTGGCATAATCTAAGCGCGTACTGTAGCGACAGTGGTTCAAAAATTAAGGTAAGATAGTTTACTGTAAATAATTTGAATGTAATATACAATATTGAATGTAACGGTACAGACAAAAACTATATCATTAAAACCACCATATAAGTAACAAGTTCTAGATTTTGTGAACACTTTAAAAGGGAATGCTAATATGTGATAAAGTCAGACCCGTTGTATAGGTACATGGAATTCGGAAGTCCGGATCTTATAACGACAGGTATATTGCAGTTCTTCATTATCCGATTTTAACAATTATCATATAATACATTATTGAAATAAATATCGAATAATAGTATTCTAAAAATCATATTTTCAGGATTCACAATTATTGAGTTTTCTAAATAAGAATTTTACCATGTTTTATAAATTCTATTCTATTCAGAAATAAAGGGCAGGTGCATACTCCAGTCTACTACTCGTGTCAAGACTTTCATCAACAATATTATATATCCCATTGTTTTAGTTTTTCTTGACACCCCGGTCCTCACGCAGCAGCTCTGTGACCTTGATCTAGAAAATCATGTGCTTATCAATTATGATTTTCATTAATCATTCTATTATTATTCCTGAAAAATTATTTCAATTTTAAGAATTCTTATTAAGTATGGAATACGAAACAGTCTGTGTTATCGTATTTAACTTAACTTGCTTGACAACCGAGAACTTCAATGCGAGGTTAAGTACTACAGATCCACTGTTTGCGAGATATCAGTTCTTGCTCCATAGAATGAAACAGTCTAAATCATATATATTACATGAGAGACACTATGCATGTGCCATGTGGTCTACAAGAACTGATTTGAAGAAAAGTTGTGTGCTTTCGCACTTTGTACATTCGCCATTACAAGAGGAGACTCTGATAAAGTCAACAAAATACTGATAGGGTATTCTTCAACATTTAACGTGTAATCTTATCTAATAAATTTACAATATCATTTCATCTGGCGTTCATATATTATCTCTATGTACCGATTACGCAAAAGTACAATAGATCTGCGTCATCGTGGTGAGGTGGTCTTTGCTCTGATTGTCTAAGAATTAAAAAAAAAAATATCCCGAAATCGATATGGATATGGTTGTATTTTACCGCCCATTTTTATTTAAAAAAAAAACCAACAACAACAACAACAACAACAAAAAAAGGGGTAGATGTACTTCATGAAAGTATTTGCATCATGTTCAGAGACTATGATATATACATTTTAAAGTTTGAATTTCAGAATTTAACACTTTTAGTGTCATATTTCATTAAAGTTATAGTAGAGAAATAGAGTTATCGATGACCACAAGAAACAGAGCATATATATTTAGATTCGTATCACATCAGTTTCGTGCATTAATTAAAATTCTTTCACCTTTAATGCAGCGCCTGCATATGCATGTTATATAATTTTTTAATTGTATTTGAAAACTTTAATGAGGTCTATGACATGTTCGTTTATTCTCTCCTCGCTAGGATCATACACATTTTCTCTCTCCGTCCCTTCAAAGTGGTACCCTTCCATATAGTTGCACTCGTTTGGAATTCTTTGTAGAGAAATGGACGGGCATAAACAACACGATTATAGGAAAAATAGACGCTTAAAACAGTATGAAATGAATTATTTGTATTTATACTATCCTGTAAAACAACAGATCTATACAGAGAATGTCACCATGGACGGAGTTTACCGACCTCTTGCTGCTCTAGTGCTGGTTTTCTCCACGTGTGTTTCAGGACTAATTCCAACTTCAGGTTAGTGCACGTGCATAAAATTTTATTACCTTAAATCAAGATCCTTTACGATACTGAGATCGATGATATTCTTTAAAACATATTTTTTGTCTGTTTTCAACTTTAATTCTGACAAAATTTTGAAAATTGAAAAGACTGAAAATTCATTAGATGTACTAAGATGTTCAAATCGAGGTCAAAGTTTTTATTCTAGGTCAAAGTGAAATATATAAATATAAATATGAAAATCTTGCTTCATCACAAGCATTCTTTGAACATTGGAAATGTGTGTCTAATTTGCAAGTAAAGTAAATGAGTGTGCAAAAAAAAAAAAGAAAAAAAAAAAAAAAAAGAAAAAAAAAGAAAAGCCAATAATAAAAAACAAAACTAAAAAAAAGAAAAAACAAAAACAAAACAAAAACACCCCCACCACCCACCCACCCCATAACAACAAAGAAAACTGCTGAAAAATTATTTCACATATTGAAAGGATTAAATCAGAATGACTAGTTTAATTGCAGCCTTTTATCATATAGAATTGTTTAGAAAACTTAAAAATGTCTCGCATTTCTGAAGTCAGTTAAGTGTATATTAGAAATATTGCACAGCTTAGATATTCTGCACAGCAATGGTTGAAAGTGGCCATGTTCAAGTTAAAGTCGATAGGGAAAGTGGGGCGACTGATGGTATGTTATATCGACCCCTCCCCCCAGTTTCTTTGCCATTCCGTTGATGTCTAAGTCCTGCAAGTGGAAGAAGAGCGTAACCAGCGAGGGTGAAACGCATGAAATAGTCAGAGAGTACTGCATGAAATAGTCAGAGAGTACTGCATGAAATAGTCAAAGAGTACTGCATGAAATAGTCAGAGAGTACTGCATGAAATAGTCAGAGAGTACTGCATGAAATAGTCAGAGAGTACTGCATGAAATAGTCAGAGAGTACTGCATGAAATAGTCAGAGAGTACTGCATGAAATAGCATGGGAGTACTGCATGAAATAGTCAGGGAGTACTGCATGAAATAGCATGGGAGTACTGCATGAAATAGTCAGGGAGTACTGCATGAAATAGTCAGGGAGTACTGCATGAAATAGTCAGAGAGTACTGCATGAAATAGTCAGAGAGTACTGCATGAAATAGTCAGGGAGTACTCCATGAAATAGCATGGGAGTACTGCATGAAATAGTCAGAACGTGTTGCATGAAATAGTTAGAGAGTACTGCATGAAATAGTCAGGGAGTACTGCATGAAATAGTCAGAGAGTACTGCATGAAATAGTCTAAATTTTATCCAAACTTTTGACATTTGATTTACTTGTCAAACGCAAAAGTGGATTTTAATGAGAGAGAGAGAGAGAGAGAGAGAGAGAGAGAGAGAGAGAGAGAGAGAGAATCACACCACCACACTATTTATCATGTGTTACAGTTTTACAAAACATCACTCTTCAAAATATGTACTTGTTTTCTGTCACGAGAAAAATAAACAAACAAAGGTGAAAAAGAACACCAGTTAAGATGTTCACATTACCTTTTTTTGTCCTTGAGTTGAATTGTGAAGTCCAGCCTTAAGAGCAGAGACAAAAGTAAATAAAGAATCAGTCAGGGATACAAAGTAGTATATTACGCAATTTTCATGCTATCCATGGTTTGTTATATCCCTGAGTTAACTGACGTATTAAACCTTCAAAGGGGAAAAAAGAAAGAAACAGAACAACTCTAGTCTTCAATAAGTTCACAATAGGAAGAAATCCGAACCGCAGTAGTGAATGTGACGTCAAACAAAAAGAATTTCGATGCTTTCAATTAAGTTGCTTCATTTCTGCAATGTATCCTTATCATTTAAACTACGTGTTCGTATCGTATGTTAGTGACAAATTTGGACAGATAGACTAAACGGGGGGAAACAAAACAGACTATTCCTGTATGGAGCTCCAGATTGACATAAACTCAAATAACTGAAGATACCTTTAATTATTTGAAGATATCATCAATTCATTTGATGCGCGCAATAATTCAAATAAAGATCTCTTCAAATGATTAATGATATCTTCAGTTCTGAATTATTGCGCGCATTAACTGAACTTAAATATTTCATTAATTATTCTGTTGAACTCGTGGGCGCCATACTGCAATTGAAATCTTGCTCTCTTTAAATTAATTGATAATATCAGACATAATATCAACAATTAAATTGACGCGCGCTACAATTCAATTGAAGAGAGCAATAATTAAATTACTGCATGCATCATTTCAATAAATGTCAGCAATAATTGAGTTATTGCTCTATGATACCAAGGATTGAACTGATGCGCGCAGTAACTGAGTTAATGCTTTCTTCAGTTGAATTAATGATATAATGAATTCATTTGCGCATAATATTTCTTTTAAAAAGAGAAACTATATAATTAGAGATATCTTCAATTTAAACATCCACAATTGAATGCACTCTTTAATTGAATTATTGCTCTCTTTAAAAGAATTTACGCGCTCATTAATGCCTTATATAAAAGCATTGCAAATTAATTAAAGATATTCAATTGAATTAAAGAGACCATCAAATTATTTATACCGAGCTTTAAATTAATTTTTGTGAGCAATATTTCCACCACATTGATGCTCTCTTCCATTGATTGATGAAAGCACTAATTGAATGGAAGCGCGCATCAATTCAGTTATTGCTTTCATTAATTGACTTAATGCGCGCACTAATTCAATTAATGAGAGGAATAATTGATTTGATGCTCATATTAATTTAATTGATGACACCAACAATTGAATTGATGATATATTCAAATAATTAAAGATATCTTTAATCATTTGAGTTTATGTTAATTTGGCACTCCATATACCTGGAGGGTGAGGGTGATAAACGATTACTTGTGCTTTAAATTTGGATATTGCAGCCTACATAAAATCCTCTTAATTTCAGATTGTCCATTAAACTGGTATTCCTTTGAGAACAACTGCTACAAGTTCAGTGTGTATCCATTAAGAACGTATAAAGAAGCTGCCATAGAATGTGAGGTAAAACGTCCCTTTCTTGTACTTCATATAGGATCCACCTTAATTTCAGATTTGAGTAAATACAATATATTATGATATACTAAATAACCTAGAATTGTACAGTGTTCTTCCAAAAGAAAATGGCGTGCTTTGGAAATAATGTCGACTTCCTCTACGTTTACCTAAAATATATAAACTCTGCACAGATCATCGATAGTAATGCAAAGCTGGGGGAAAAAAATTCCCCAAGCCTAAGCTAACTCGGATCCAATTTTTCCATAGATGTAGGTTCCGGCTCTGGGCTTGTGATGAACTTGCAATTCTCCGGCTTGGGTTCAATTATAGACTTAATTTACAAGGTTGAGATTAATTTAACTTGTTCACAAAATGAATTGCGAGTGCTGCTTTACTTTGAAACTGGAAACCATCCTAATCAAAACGATGCTATGTTAAAAGCTTATGGTTTTAATTTTAGACTAATTTTTAAGGTATCCGATCCACCCACCCCCTTTTTTCAAGAATTGATTGCTATGTAACACAAAACTTGGCCTCAAATGAAAGATAATTAACATACATAGTGATTCACCAAAAGTTTTTTTTTCAAAATTGAAAAGACATATCTGTTATAGAGATTAACATTAATCCCTATGAGAAAAATACATTTCTGATAAATAAAGCCAGTTAGAAAAAAAAAAAGAAAGAAAAAAAAGCTCATGGTGGAAAGATTCCTATTACCGTGATCTTTCAAAATATGTAAAGAAAAATAAAGGTCACCATGCAAATTATGGAAAAGTTTCATTATTTAAAGATTTCTGAAAGGGAAGATAATTCTGAAAAAAACCCAATTTACTATAAACAGATATGAACATCATCTACCCTCTCCGTCATCTTTATCTTGCTAAAAATTAGGCATTTTATATTCGGAAACGATTTAGTCTTTTGTGAAAATATATGCTTTTATAGATCGGATACCTTAGATAATTGAACAATATACTTATTGCAAAGAGCTTTTCTTCCCTTAAAGAATGTAATCATGTACCCATACTGTAACCAACTGGCATAAATACGATGTTGTTCAGTTAATAACAGATAGTAAACAGAACAGTTTTCCTGGGGGATTTCCTTTCAACACCAACACAAGCAACAATTATGTATTTGGAAGAAGAAAGAAAGTACTGAGACACGTTAAACACAGTTAATAAAAACTGACGAAGAAAGAATTACATAGGTTAATTCTAAATGTCAAAGCCTGATTAAAAAGTTATTATAAAACGTCCACTCCAGGATTCGAACCTGTAATCGACATATAGTGTTACCACTAAACCATCTTATTACCATAGGTATCAGTGTAATTCCAACCTATAGATCGATATTCAAAAAGACAAATTAAATCATGTTAGCTTCTTAAGGTTGCAGTTTACAAAAGTATGCATCTGAAACAAGCGACAATTTTCTTACAGAATGAAACAAATTCCAAGAAAATTGGTCCTTATTTTGTTACAAGAATGCAAATTTTTTCACATAACTGGAACCCCCCCCCCCCCCCCCCGCGACAAATTACGCTATTTGCTAATTTTGACATGAATCTTCACGAATCGTATCTTCTAGTAGACTTTTAATTTCGATCTCGAAAGTGCAGAACTTTAAAGAGACACTACAGCTCAGTTTGCTCAAAAATCGTAAAATGACAATTTTCCCAGAGTTTTCTCAAATTTTGTTGCATAGTTGAATGTATAAATTTTGGAAAAATTAACACATTTCTAAAGTTGAAAATTCTCGTTTAAATGCAAAAATTAATAGTTTTTGAAGGCCCTTTCTTAACAACATTGAGACTTCCTCTTTCGGTCCTCGGACGCATGCGCACGTACAGTAAACAATCCAGTGAGAGGAAGCGTACAACGGCTAAACCCAGAATTTTGACAGATTTGCGAGAAATGGGTTAAAATAGAGCGAGATACAATTCATACACAAACTAAAATTTACATGGGGATATTACTTTGACCCTCAAGCTACGAGACACGTACACGAAGGGCTTTAAAAGTAAGTGCTATTTTTATCAAAACACGTGGTGTGCTTTAAAAAACATTATTTGGTAAATAAGAACAAGAAAGGTTTTCTGTTATAATAATGATTTATAATTACTTAATTATAAGAAGCAGGAAATAATTTCATACTCGAGAACCGAGTGTAGACCCCTTTAAATGGTATTTAAGTAAGTTTTTACACAACACATGTGTTGTCGTACTGAATCACGTGATGTAAAATGTCCGAGTTAGAATGAAAAGACCATTGAAATCCGGATGATCTTTAAAGCACAGTTGAGAACAAATTAATGCATTATTAATGTTCAAAATTGTCAGTATTGTTATGATTTTTATTATTTTATCGAAACGAGTTTTAAAAAACAGGAGATTAAAATATGGAAAGTGAGTTGTAGTGCCTCTTTAAGGTACAATTCATTAATGATAGACATGCAATAACCCCCCCCCCCCCCCAACCCCCGACCTGCCCCTGTGTTAAGGAGAATGCATTTAATGTAAAGCAAATTGAGAATAATTTTCAAATAAACATTTTAGGTTAAAAACTATCTCTATAATGTTAAAAATCTAAAACACGTGTGTTTTGCGTCATTATGATATAATTTATTTATCTCACTTATTTGTAGAATATATATATATATATATATATATAATGCTTGGGCACTCTAAGTAAGACCACCATAATTTACATATCGTAAATATGTCCACGTGATTTGATTTAGGTGATATTTAAAGGAATGACATTATTTTTACTCGCTTGCAGACAGGTGTAGAATTATTTATAGTGATTGGGTACAAATATGTCTTCCGAAGATAATATATTTCAAGGTGAATGGCGAAAAATTTAAGACACTTTGAAATACGATTCAATTTCAATTCATTTATTGTATATTATCTTCTATAGTAGAATGATCATTTGGGAACAGAAAAGTAAATTGTTTTTGTGCTGAATCCATGCATCAAAATATAGCTGTAGATGTACTGACTTGACAATACTGCATTCTGAAGTGCATGCATATATTGTTCGTGTCAAAAACTATCAATTATTTTAAGATTAATGACATGCGCGACGGGTTTTTTTGTTTTTTGTATTTTTTTTTTTGTTTTTGTTTTTTGGTTTTTTTTTGTTGTTGTTGTTGTTGTTTTGTTTTTTTTGTTTTTTTTTTTGTTTTGTTTTTTGTTTTTTTGTTTTTTGTTTTTTTGTTGTGTTTTTTGTTTGTTTTTTGTTTTTTTTTTGTTTTGTGTTTTTGTTTTTGTTTTGTTTTTTTTGTTTTTTTTTTGTTTTTTGTTTTTTTGTTTGTTTTTTTTTTTGTTTTTTGTTTTTTTTTTTTACATTTTCTTTCATCTCCTCGGTATGAAGAGGTCTTGTATGATTTCATAAATAGGTTTAAATTTCATATTGTAGTAATACTACCATGTTTTGTATATTGCCATGGGTAGATCAGTAGTTAGATCAGCTAGTAGTGCGAGGGTCCCGGGTTCAATACCTGATCGTTCCAAATATTTTCACTCCAACTATGATAGAGTAATGTCCATTTATACAACTTACAGCAATACATAAGAACTGACGTTACATTTTTACTTGCAACAATCAGGAAGTATCACAATGTGCTAACTCTTAACCCTTCGGAGGCAGGATAAAAAACTTTCAATGATTGCATGAAGGGGCCTTTGAAGTCCGGCACTAAAACATTGTTCTAGTAATAACTCATAAATATATTTATGGACTGACTTTACTTTAGGTATGTTAAACAACATACAATGAAAAGAATGGGCAAGTATGTGTTGTGTTTTGCGGATAGACTATTACAACTAGTTTGCTAAAATATAATATTTCTATATTCATAAATATGACAGAGTAAATTATCAAGCAAAATTTATATATAAATTATTTCTGTACGGCATGTGCCTGGCCTACAAAATAATTTACAATACACAAGATTCAAACGAAATGTCTCGCCATATTTCTTGAAAAGTATATGAAATATGAAGCCATTCTATTATACACATAATTAATAATAGTTGTAAATCTTTTTTCGTGCAAATTTTGTTTTAAAAGCATTCAGCACATACATGTCTGTTCTTTGACATCTCAGTCACCTTATATACTTACTTACTGTCCTTTATGCCGGTTGGTAGCTCAGTTACCTCATAAAACTATACATATAATATTTTTGGTAACTTTCATCACAAATTTATCAAAATGACCATGCTGGAATTCAATTGTTAAACAAATATAGTCTTTGTTATCACATTGCATTTACATCACCACACAGGGCTTTCTGTGTTTGGTCACTGGTGTCCCCCTCCCGTAAGTCGAAGCATGGTCAAAAAAAATATTACACCCAGATATTGAATTAATTTTCATTTTTAATAATATCCCATTGATCACGGAGGCCTTTTTCGAGAATACAAAAACCTTTATAATGTTGACTTCACCATTAAGTTTATGTTAAGCACAAATAAAAAAAAGTACACTGCATTGTAAATCAGTGTTTCTGTATCAATAGGAATCATTTGACAATCAGAGTTGGGTGTAGGACATATAGAGTAGATATATTTTGATATAGTATGGTGATTAAAGTAAGAGAGACTAAAACTGGTTCGTGTCTTCGTTTTTCAAGAAAGAATTTATCTTGTTTAGTAATATTTGATATAATCCGGTTCAAATTTGCCAGTTTCGATATCAAGCCAATTTTCATTAAGGTTTGCCTTGCATACTATAATAATATGTCTCTATGTGTTCTTCTTATATTAACTGACTAGCTAGATATAAAACAATTATTTTGTAAATTTTTAAACTGATTAAAAAGGTCCGGGCCTTGGAGACCCGACCTTGCAATCAGAGAGTGTACAGAATTGGTATTTGTGTATTTCTGACTTTATATATTATTTTGACAAAATAGCTTATCACCTGCTTTTTGATGTATGTTTAGGAGAATACATAAAGCGGCAATTCATAAATATTCAAAATAACTAAATAAGAGATGTTTTCCGGCTTGTTGGGCCTGTAAGGCCCTATGATGCTACCGAAGGGTTAAACAGACATAGTAATACCCCCCCCCCCACCCACCCCCTTCAAGATTTTTTGTAGAAATGTGATAGAATGCAAGTGAATACGTGAAATGTCACGAAAAATTGTATATTATTGGGAAGCATCGTATATGTCATTAGTTACGGTATGTTGAGGGGGTAACAAGAGATACGAAGGCAAGCGATAATGGCACTGGCCCCACTCCCGATTACATTCTAACTTTTATTTTATGACAGGCTCAAGGAGCCGGGCTGCTGAGCGTGAACACTGCTCAGGAACACAACTTCATCGACACCACGCTGCAGCGAATTGATCGAGAAAGGTACTGATGTTAATAACAACAAAAACTTTATAGAATTTATGATAAAAGTCTCAAAACACGTATTGAAACGCTGTGCAAATCAAAGTATCAGCAGAGCTGTTCATCAATCCATAAATACCGTGATGAGAGAGAGAGAGAGAGAGAGAGAGAGAGAGAGAGAGAGAGAGAGAGAGAGAGAGTCCAACAATTTAGAATTATAACCCTACATGTCTACAGATAGTGTGTGTACCATGAATAACAACTTCCTGAATTTTATCATCTTCGCTATCAATGGCGTACAGAGTCACTTGAGTGACCCACTATGAAATCCTTCCTACAGGTTTGATATGGGGTCAGTAATTGTTATTGCTATGCAGCATACTCTGAGTATATAGTTCATAATTTTACTTTGAATGTCAAGCATATATCATCACCGCATCACATGCTTGTAAGAATAAATAGGATGTTTAAAAAAGAAATTTTTACATTTTAAAATCTTTTTCGCACTCTTTAATGATGAGGATTATTATATTTTAACCCCTAGTGTCTTGACATTTGACCCCTAGTGCCTTGACATTTAATCCCAGTACCTTGATATTTAGCACACACACACCCATTTCTTTGTATTTAACCGTCCTGTACCTTGACATCTAAACCTCGTGCCTTGACATCTAAACCTCGTGCCTTGACATTTAACCCACGTGCCTTGACATTTAACCCTCGTGCCTTAACATTTAACCCTCGTGCCTTGACATTTGAACAGTCGCGGTAGCTTTTTCGGTTCGATTCTTGATCTCGGCGCCGCGTCAAACTTAAGATGTTTAACAGTGGTAGTGACTGTTCCTTTGCCAAATGTCCGGCATTGGAAGTGAACGTTAATTGTTTTATGGCTATGACCTTAACAATGGAGATCCCGCGCCACGTTCTAGACGTTAGAACAAGAGCGAATCCTCACCAGTAGGATGGCAAGCGCCATGCAAAATTAGTCTAACTCCGTGTCTCCCACTTCAAGCAGGTGACGTCAATTAGTGTGAAATCGTTTGCATGATGTATGGTAGGTTTATAGTATCTTAATCTTGTAATTGCTTTAAACTACAGACTGCAGTGATTTGTTTATGCGATGAGGTCATTGACCCTTAATGATAATTTTATCAGCAATTCTGACAGTTATCGCCCAAGTCTCTGTGGATGGATGTCAGACTTGCTGGCCACGAGGAAATCCAGAAATCGAAATGTCCATGATTAAAGGTGCATATGCTCCAATTTTTATAGTAGATTATCATTATTTACCTTTTAATAAAAATATCAATACTACGATATTATGTAAATAAAATTAAACAAAAAACTTCATTAGATATGCATACAAAAACTACTGTTGTAGAGATATAAATGAAATTATTTTCAAAATTCAGTCTAATTAAATTCACAGCGACCGTAGGTGAGCCGTTTAAAGGATCTAGTTTCAAAATACAACCTGTCTTTTCATACGTTTTCCGAAACGAGTCGAGTGCTGATCACGTGACTGTCTTCTTATCATACCACGTGCTATTTTTCAATCAATTCTTAGATCCATGCATATTTAGCATAATGAATATTTCAGTCGATAAACTTACCGATGTTGCATCATTGATCTATTCCCGACCACACGTGAAGAAGGCGCGCAATGCATGCATTATACAACTAAGACCAACAGAAAATGTCCGGTAGTTAAATTAATCCAAAGTGATTTGATGGTTGGTTGAGTGTTTTACGTTCCATCGAGAATTTTTCACTCATATTGTGACGTCACCAGTTGTAGGTGAAGTTTCTCAATTTCGACCTATGCTTATACAATATCGAGCCGCGATTGGACTATACTATTGTAAATGTAGATGTACAACAAAATCGCTACTATTTCGCATGTGTTTACTTAATGATATTTTTTATTTTGTAGTATTATTATTATTATACTATTTTTATATAGCGCCTTATCTAATTATATAATTACTCTAAAGCGCTTAACATATAAAACAAGGGCAATATAAAAACGAACATTATATAAATTGAAAGGTCACAAAAATAATAATCATCTAAGGTCGAAATGGGAGGTATTAGTAATTTTTTTTTTTTTTTTGTATTATCATTTTTGTTAAAACAGAGTAGAGTAGAGTGTCTTAAAAAGCACATCTTAATGAAAATCATGCGTTTAATGTCAAAAGGTGTACGAGAGGTATTATTTATAAATTATGTGTTTCAAATTATGAACATACTTCTTATTTTATCAGGAGATGTTGAAACAAACCCAGATCCATTTCACGTTACCTAATTTACTCTGGATACTTTTCACGTGAACGTAATAATAATAATAATAACATATCTATATAGCACCCTTTTCATACATTTGTGTGCTCAAAGGTGCTTTACAGTACATAAAACAAGTAAATAAAACATTGAAATAAAATTATATAAACATAAGATACAATACATATGCTAAATAAGTATAAAACATCAGTTTCAGGGCATATTAAAGTAAAGATGATGAGATAATGTTCATGAGTGGTTTTGTTGGGGGTTTTTTCTTTTTTCTTTTTTTGTTTTTGTTTGGGTTTTTTTTGTTTTTGTTTTGTGGATGAATTAAAACTATATATACATATATAAAAAAAACTCATCATAATAAGAAGTATAAGAAATAAGTTGGACAAGTTTTTGAGTTTTGTATCAGATTTTGATATTTTATGTTTCACAGAAACGCACTTGGATGCTCAAGTTTTGAACGACAATATTTCTATAGATGGATTTAAATCAATTTTTCGGCAAGAGAGAAATTCACACGGGGGGGGGGGGGGGGGGGGGGGGAGTAATGATATATGCATCTGATTCATTACGTATTGATAGACGCCATGATCTAGAACCTACGAACACTGAATGCATATGGGTATAAATAGGCGACCCTACCTGTAATATTCTTCTATGTTGTATGTACCGTCCTCCAAACGCTGAAAATTCATTTAAGAAAAAACTCGAATGGTCCATTGAAAAGGCAGTTGAAATATTAGATAAAATAATACTTTTAGATCTCTTTTATAGATATCAGGTTGGATTTTTACATGGTCATTCAAATGTCTATCAGCTTATTGAAACATACGATTACATAACGAATCCACAGATGAAGACAAATTCTGTTGTATGGTATTTTGTGAATTTGTCAAAAGCCTTTGATCTTGTATGGCACAAGGGACATCTTTTTAAGATATGGAGAGAGTGGTAACTTATTACAATGGTTTCAAAGTTATTTAAATTTCAGAACACAAAGGTTTTACACAGAAACACTATTATCTAATTCCAAACCTTTACATGTGGGGGTCCCTCAAGGGTCGATATTAGGTCCTATTTTATTTTTAATATATGTCAATGATGTTGCTGAAAACATATCAAACCTATGAAGGCTTTATGCTGATGATAATTCTTTGCAAACGTGTTCTACATGTACCAATATTTCTGAAATCCAATGCCATCTGAATAACGATTTATTTCAACTTGAACGACGGTCTAAAGAATGATTGTTGAATTTTAATCCTTCGACAACAAAAGCTGTCTTCTTTAGTGTAAAGAAAAATACATATTTCTTTTGCCTAAATTTTCGAAATTGCTCCTTAGATTTTGAGCCAGCACACAAACATTTGGGTATCATTTTTTTTCACATGATCTCTGATGGTCAACTTACATTGATTCGCTGTTAGTCGATGCTTATAAAAAACTAGGACAAATTTAAAAATTACAGTTCAAGGTCAGTTCTAAAACTTTAGCTATTTTATATACCTCTTTCATTAGACCGTGTCTGGAATATGCCTCTGAAGTATGGGGTGGGTGTTCAAGATTCTAAAAAACTTACATTTCAAAAAATCACCCCCTCCATCCTTTTTCTCTTTCAGTGAACGCTGTTGGAATGTAATTCATTCGAGACTAAGACATAAATGTGTATTGAATATAGATTTATTTAGATGCAACATCATTGACAGTCCTAGTGCACTTGCGGTAAAACAGAAGATGCCTACCATTTCTTTTTCTCATGTGCGAAATATACTGTTCCATGAAATGATTTATTTAATAGTATTTTCAGAATTGATAATTTACATATACATGACACACATGTGTTATTATGGGGAGATAATTCAATCAGTACCTCCGTGGCCGAGTGGTAAGAACATCGCGCTCAAAATCACAAGGCCTCTCACCTCTAGTCGGCGCGGGTCGCCGATATTTGTGAGAAAGTTTGCCAATTTACTTTCGGAAGGTCGGTGGTCTCTACCCGGGCTTATTGTATCTGGGTTCTCTCCTCCACCTTCAAAAACTGGACGCCACCAGATAACTGAGAGATTGTTGAGTGTGGCGGAAAACAACAAAACAATCAATCAATCAGTACCAAAGAAAACGAGTATTTATTTTCTAATGTGCATTTATTTATAAAGAGATCTGGTCGTTTTTGAGTTAATATTATATCTTATTGTGTTTATTTTGTACGTACTACATGTAAATTATATTATGTTTTGTACATGCATAGTTATTGACATGATTTGCTATATACTTGCTTTATGCAATTAATCTAATCATATTTTGACCTTTGATACCATTGTGTTTCATTTCTTGAACATTATTTTGTATATCTTATTATCATAGAAGAGGGCGTTCTAAGTAATAAGAACTTGTGCCTTATTCTTTTGTTATAACATCTATGCAAAAATATATGTTCAAATAAAAAAAAAAACCTATGCTTAGCGGGCTGGGCCGTAGCAAATAGGGTTCTTTAATGCGTTAAGCTTGCCGCGTCATAGAACCTTCATTTTTAAGGTCATATTTTAAAGGTCATATCCGTAGGACCCGTGATTATCTCTTCTACGTGTAAATGCAGAGAGTTTGTCTTAGGTTTTAGAACGGGGCTCGAACTCATGACCGTTCGGTTACGACTATTGCTTTCATCTGGGATGAAATCAAATAGTTTACGGCAAAGTTTATTAACGTCGCCATCATAGATAAATATTCGTTGTGTTTATTTTGTTTAATTTCTGTTAAAGTCCATTGCTTGTCATTCAACTATGAAGGTACATTCTGTTTCAATCTAGTTAGATGCGGCTTTTAGAGCCGTCTGTCCGCGTATAAATATGCACGTTACACGAATTTCTCGAACTATTTCATGGCATTGTTGAAATTGTTGGGGAATATATTTTCAAGTAAATTTTAAGCATTTTATTTTAATTTAGAAAAATAGAGAACGCATACCTACATTATACGATGGTTTATATTTGTCCTTGAACTATTACCCCTTAACATGTCCAAATATGGAATCATTACCAAATATCAAGGCAAGGTGATGTTCAGCTGTTATATCTAAATAACTTACAGACTTAGGTTAACAATATCTGTATTTTACGTTCTTGAAAGTGTTTATACAGAACAATATAAATAATAATAATAATAATAAACAACGTTCCTTTGGTTTGTTAAACGATAAACTGGAGATGAAGATCACAAACATTGAAAATAAAATTGCATAACCCGCTATTGTGCATTTTTTCTGCAATATTTGCGACCTTCATATCCCGTTTAACAAACTAAAGATTTAATTTAACCATGTTAGTTTCAAAACAAAACATTAATTATTAGCATGTATTCACACTTAATAAATTAATTAAGCAGTGATTGGCAGTCTTCGGGTTGGATAGTTCCTAAGATGTAGCGTAGAAATTTTAGTACATTTAGTTACTTAGGTGCAATGTGTAAAACGTTACACGGAAATACAGAACAACCTTTATTGGAAACATTGGGTATTTGTATTTAAAACAGAAAGTTTCAATGTAACAACGTCTTCACAAAGTGAAATCGATCGATCATTTGCGGTTTAACCTTTATAAGTTAGTATACCAAATTGTTTCTATTTTTAGGACTGACGGTATTGATGTCAATAGTTGTATATATTGTATCAAACATATTCGTAGTCCGTCGGGTGAGGACGTTAAATATGAGTCCCGTTTCTGAGGTCTCAGTCATTTGGCACGATAAAGTCTCTCTGGAGTTTGAAAAGAGAAGGATCCCCGTGACAACCAAAGAGACACCGAACTTTCAAAAACGGTCAACTTGTAAAGTGGAAGTTAACAATCACTCGGATTAAAACAATATTCAGTCAATCAATCATGCCATCTAATATTGGAATCTTGAAAGTCAACAATTACGTGGCCACGCGAAAGCGTGGACGGTTTGCATGCTGTTGACGGGACACACTCAGCGATAAAAGACAGTCAGACGGAAAACAGTGTAGAGAAAATGGCGGGGGAGTTGAATTTTACGTTTATGAAATCACCATTCAATAGGTTTGAATACTGTAAACGAAATCCTCATTTCCCATGATGTTTTTTCTAATATTTTTCTGGCGCCCTTGAGCATATTCTCCATAAAAGTCAGTCCTTCATGATATGTATTTTAAAATCACCTTTTCCCCCTTACATAGAGTTGACCAGTGCCCCTTTAATACCCGTATATAACTTGTCGATATTGTCAAATCATATTATTTTTCAAAGTTTATCATAATGACAAATAAACGGTCTACCTTTCAACATCGAACACAATACCGTTTAATACGACATAAAAACCTTTAAACTTGGTAGGGCTAATTTGTATATTTTGTATAATTTGTAATAGCATATTCGTATCATATGGATAGAATTAAAAAATAGTTTGTAAGAACGATTTAAAAATTTAATGCGTTAGAAAAATTTACTATAATCGAGAGAACGAATCTCTCTATTGGGAGGGCGTATCTATGCATCTGTTCGGGAGTCTATATGCATGTAGATTAAGAGAGAATGAGATAAAAAAAAAATTGCACAATGATGTTTGATTTATTGTACCTGTATTTATTATTCATGCATTGGACGATAACCGGTCAACAGGGGATGCTAACTCCTCCTGGCACTGATCCTACCTCTTATGTGCCCAGGTGTCCTTTTTTTCTCTTTCTATTCTTTGTATAGGAATTACAGGATTGATCACTGTTCCCCTTTATGTAGAACATTTTCGTTTACACACACACACACACACACACACACATATATATATATTCCCGGTACATTACATAATAATATTATTTCATTTTGTTTCTATGAACCATTAGAAAATTAAGGGAATCTGAAACGCTTTCTCCAACCGACGTATTTCACCAGATTTAAAACAAAAATATGTGCTTACTGTGCATCCGTGCATCAGCGTGACGCATATTGTGATAAAATAAAACCAAGCTAAAGGCGGCAAGGTTTACGTGTACTTTACACCCACAAACTAGAAAATCAATACAGAGTGTCATACAGGTTATCTTCAGCAAAGTTACTACACAAACAAACTTGCGCACTTCCGGGAGTACAAATTTGAACACTCGTATGAAATATCTACTTTCATATTCACCCTTCCCCCCCCCCCCCAAAAAAAACATGCAAACAAAAACAAGAAAAAAAACCAAACAAAACAAAACAAAATAATAATAATAATAAAACCAAACAAACATTACATCACATTTACATTTAAGTCAACTTGATGCTCTTAATTCTGTCATATAAAAATTGGTCAGAAATCTTTAAAATTTAGGTTTTTATTTTTTTAAATTCTAGTGGGGTATATGTATAACATGATATCTAGGTTTTAGTCTGGTCCGATTTCAGCTAAAAAGAACTTCTAACGGCAAATTATTATTATTTGGTTCAACATAACTTTTTAACCTAATTTGAGTATGCTGAATCTGAAAAAATATGTTGAACTTCATGAAAATGGCGTTAAATAGGTCAAAATGGCGATTCAAAAGGCGGACAGTAATTTTTTTCAAATCGTTTTGAAACGCGCATGTAGAAAAAAAAATGTAAAAACTATGATTACAAAATACAATAGCATCGAGAAAAAGATAGAAATAAGCATGCGACCCTAAAAAAGCCATTGCACGAAAGAAAACCCGAATTTTCTCTGTTTTTCCTCAAAATTCAACGTATACTGTTCCTACATTGTTCTTTGCTTGTGACTTTGCACTTACAAAGGTCCATGCACAGCAAATTGTTACGCTTGCACCCACACCTCAATGTTTTACAACCTGTTGTGCAACTACATGCAATCAAGTCTAAACAAGATTCTGGAATTGGGTCTAAAGTCATCAGAATAGGCACTAGAATACCTTCATTCAACTTCCATCCCATCTCAGTTGGAGATGGTAATGTGGGGTTACTTATATTTGCTTGTCTCCATACCAGCGCTTGATAATGTGCACGTTTAATGTGCAGATGCAAGGCATCGCTAGTGGGGGGCATGTTTTCGGGGCTCTTGGATTTTCCGAATAAAATGTTCCTAACCGAGTCAGTTGACGACACTGTGCCCTGGTTATACAGCTTGCATACGAACTTTTCACAGTCGACTATTTTCTGTTCAGTTAAATTGCCCTCTCCAAAACCCCCAAGAAGCCCAACATTGTCTTTGTAAACCTTAAATCCAGTTTTTTTGGATATCCCAAAGAAAAAAGAAGTTGTGTCACATCCAGTCAGAGCATGGAATGCTAACAGATTCGTGCACATTTCTGGAGAGGTAAAGGTTTTCTCTACAACAGCATGAATAGGAATGTTCTTGGGCTTTGCAGATGTTCCAGCAACCATCCACAACTGTATATTTATTTCTGAAAAGAAAGATACAAGTAGCAGTAAAACATCAGTATCAGATGCTAGTACAACAACTGAACTGCAAGTGGATTCTTTCGCACAATGTATGGCATGAAGAACTATTCTAGTATCTGCCTCTTCATGTGACGCATGTAGGGCAGATATATCGAGGAATTCGTCATTGCATTTAACGCTATTCTCATCGAGAAACCCACCAGCAGTAACAACAGTTTTCTCTGTGGGTGCATGAAGAATTATCTGCTCAGATAAAAAGGCAGCTAGGTCTTTCTTGTTGTCATTCAAAGACAAAAAAGCTGAAAAGTTATTCGGGAGTGGCACATCCTTATTTTCAATAACCCTTCTAACTGGCTGCTGCCCTTTTGCCCTACGAGAACGAGTGCCCGATTTTATAGATTGTTCCCTGTAACGGTCGAACAGAACATCAACTCTTGAATACATGGCCCCTTTTCTCACCACAGTGGAAACAAACTCATCTGCAAAGTCTCCAAATGTTTTCATGCCATGTGTTTTCATGCTCTGAACTAAAGCCTGGCCATCTATGATCAAAGCTGGTGATTCGCCTACATTTTCGACTCGCGCCCTTACATCAACATCTTGAAGTATGTCTTCTAAAACAACAGATTTGTTTCCAGACTTTAGTGCACCGCTGGTATCCGCTATAGATATCGGCACAGGAAGGAGCTCGTGTTTCAAAATCTGCTCTAAATCAACCTCTCGTCCGGCCTTATATGCAATGACAAGTCTCTGCAGTATGTTCCGATCTGCCTTTAGAATTTTTTTCTTTTCCACAGCTTTTGGTACAACTTGTACCTTGTATAAGGAGTCAAATGTTAATGAGCAGCTTTTTTTCAGAACACTTCTCAAAGGAACTTGTAAACTACTTGTTTCTATGTTTGGTATCAGACGATCTTTTACGAAATTCTCTAATGATATCTGTCCCAAATTTGCTGCAGAAAGTAAGGACTCCTTGATCATATCTGTAGCTTTGTCTTTTGTAACTATATTGATCAGTTGATCTCTTTCGTACAAAAGGTCAAATACTCTAAACCTTTTCATTGCATCAACGAGCGAATCCTCATACACTGCATCAGTAACTTGTCGACTCTTTGATGCGTCCTTGTGTGTGAGAATGTCATCTGGATTCACATCGTACATCACCTTTGTAAGAAGACTTATATGAGATCTCAGATTGTAGGAAAGGGACCACCTACTGAGAGCAGATGGAGTCCTAGTAATTCCTACAATTCCACCACCTTTCTTACCCGTGGCGTTTAGCCATTCTTGACTTTGGTCTGGGTCAACTTGATTGAAAGTTCCAGCACTTCTCTTGACGACAAAATTTCCATCCTGAAACTCTGATAGTACTTCAATAGGCAATTGGTGGCAATCAGCAAGATACACACTACCCCACCTAGCATAATTTGTATGGTCATATCGGAAGAACCATGGGAGCATTGAACGGAAAGACTTCAAATATAAATCCCAAAGCCCATCTCTTTCTGACTTTGTAAACATTAAAAGGATAGAAACCATGTCCAAATATGACCACCAAAACAGGACATTTGGGTTGTCAATTTCCTGTCTGAAACTTGAAAAATACTCTTTGAAAACAGGATTTTGCAGTTGGTCAATGCTAGAAAGTATGTCTTGCTGTTCAGTCATGATGCCATTCAATGTTTGCGAATGATCAACATTTTTGGTAGATACAAATAACACAAAGTCTGGCAGTAAAATCTTCCAGATTGCTTGAGCAGTAATTTTATGGGCTCTCATGCCACGACTGTAGTGCTTTCCACCTAATACATTTTCAGCAGCCACAGGTCCTAATAACTCGCATTCCATCCACAGTTCATGCAAACCAGAACCTCTCATATGATCTCCTATACATTTCATGAAATTCATAGCTATATGTAAGCCACCCATTCTTGGAACAAGCCTGTCTCTATACTCAGGAACTGACCATTTTAAATCCATCAACTTAAAGTACAAAGCTTGATCAACTGTGATAACTGTATGACGTTGACCAAGATGCTCAGATATGTGCATGCATTTCTGGACAACTGTGTTAAGTGTATCCATTTCATGAGCAGGTGCTTGTACAATAGGCATGTAACCAACAAGTGTGAGATCCGGGTTTTTACTACTGACAGACTGATTATGTCCTGACCAACTAGCTGGGACTTTCTGCTTATGTCTGTGCAAATGAAACGCCAATTCATTAGCAAACTCTTGAGAGGACAATTGATTCTCTGAGTCAGAAGGTTGGAAGATATCTAACGTAACTGGTCTGGGATAGTGAGGTTGTGATTTTCCTTCTACTATTGGGGAAATGACAATACTGTCCATCTATACCTTATGTCAGAATCATTTGTTAATTCGATCCTCGATTGTGTCGGTCGCGCTATTGTGAAAACCATTGAACACTGTGTTGAATTTCAAGTGCATTTATATCATAAAGTATGCAATACGTTAACTGAATAATTTGCACAATTAGAAGGAAATAAGCATTAAATATCATATCAAAATGCATATATATACTGTGCGTCAATATGCGGTTGCGAAAAAATGAGTTAATTGGGATCTAATCGTTTTTTTCACAATTTTAATTGTTTAACGAACATTGAACAATTTATTCTATTTTTCAGACACATATAAGTTTAGTACAAGCCTTTAAATTGCTTTAATTTGCAATAAACTTTTTTAAAATAAAGCCATATAGATAATTTTGCAAATTTCAACACCGCCATTTTGAATCGCCATTTTGACCTATTTAACGCCATTTTCATGAAGTTCAACATATTTTTTCGGATTCAGCATACGCAAATTAGGTTAAAAAGTTATGTTGGACCAAATAATAATAATTTGCCGTTAGAACCCATTTCTAGCCTCTTTTTTCAAAATCTGGACCAGACTATTTAAACCAGTACCCTTTTCCTACACGTAATATCTGATTTTTGTGCCATTGTCTATCGTGACAGGAGGTTATGATTTTCACCGTAGACATAAGATTGCCACTTTTATTAATTCCGTTTGACGAAAGAACAGTACCAATCAGACTCGCCCAGTGTTTGAACTTAACGACCTTCCACTCATGAAGTAAATACTGAAAACTTTAATTTTTTTTCAAAAATGACAAAAAGTATTGGTGTTTCATTCCCTATAGTAACAACGGAAGAAGCAAGAAGCTTCAGAACTCCTTTCAAAGTGAATAAAATGTATCACTTTAGTGCATGCGTTCCAAAGACTGTACCGTCAAAATAAAGTTACAATATGCGCATGCTCTATTAAATCTTATATAATGCTCTTTCTGTTCTTTTTACACTTTTTCACTTAACAAAAATGTTTGATATATAGAAGGACATGTACAGTGTTGGGGAAGTTTACTTTCTAATACATATAATGTTCTTTTAAGCTTACAGTATGCAGAGCAGTGGGTTATATAGATTTGTAAGAGCCAAGAAACCACTACAAACTGCATAAATTTTGTTTTAAATCCTGCACCCTTTATCTTGCAGATCTTTGTGGTACACGAGTGGTTATAGAGAGCGCGGCCGTGTAAAATGGAGTGGCGATGGTACCGTATCTACGGATGACGTCACATTTTGGGCAAGTCCTGATGATCTGAGCAGTATCTCGAAATTTATTGTATACAAATACTCCGGTACGTGACTTTAGTTGTTAAATTTATATTATATCATTTCTGTTTGAAGTCAGACATTGAAACAAGTATCATAATTTACCAACCCCAGGTGATTTTGACACCTGGGACTAAGTCAACACAGATTGCTCGGAGGAAAACATCTTGTTTGACATGTAATCACTGCTGACCACAAGGAGCAGCGATGAGAAAGTTTGTGTGATGTAAATTGTTCATGATGTCTACTATCTTGCAGTGCCACTTTCGAAATACGCCTGGGGCACAACAGATGGAGGAGCACCCAACAAGTTTATCTGTGAAATACCAAGATATGAAACTCAGCGCCTCCTGCAGGAAAACCGAGATTTCAGTATGATACAAATCTAATACCTTCTGTAATTTATAAACGACACCTATATTGTAATCAATCAGGTCTGGTTTTCTATCAGTGTGGATTTGAATTTCTTTAATACATGCAGTAGCAAACTACTTTTCCAAACTTCTTCTTTGAAGAAGCTAAGGTCATAGAAAACATACATTATAAACAATTATTTATTTTTTTTTTTAGCTTATGGTACAAATATCACAGATTCTTCTTTAGCCCCAAAGGGACCCAGATTTACCATACACCCATTCAATACCGTCCTTACAAATAGGTCTTATCTACCAAGTATCGAATGCGATGCCACTGGAAATCCACAGCCGAAGTACAGTTGGTACAAAACTGACATCAGCGGAAGTTCGAATGTCATAAGCATGTCTGAGTTCTACACCATCAGTAACGGAAAGCTGACATTTAATCGAATTGACGAAAGACGGGATGCAGGCACTTATCATTGCGAGGTTTCCAATATTTACGGTTCAGTGCGCAGTGCTCCAGCTAGGGTCACATTTGGAAGTGAGTACTTCATGCTCCAGTTATATATGATGCAGTTATTTCTTTCGCAATGGTTATCATATGACAATGTGATTTTTCTTCCATGACCGGGAGGTGGTGGGTTCGAATCCCATTGTAAAAATAGGTCCTGAATACTTCCTCACCAAACGTTCAAGATTTAGAAATGAGAGTCATGATCCCTTAGAACCGAGGTTCCATGTCACGGCAGGCGTGACACAATATAACACTCTCATTGCTTTTGTTGCAATCAGTAACGATAACGGAAAAATTCTCGAAGGTTTGTGAAACAAACAAATTAACAATAATTTTTCTTCAATCAAGCAATCGATCTTTATTTTCTTGCTATACAAAGCAGTAAAACATTGAAAAGAATATCAATACAAATATAACATAACTAAATCACACATGCGTGAAAAATTTACTAAAAGAAAACAGAATGTTAACCTGGAGAACGAACTCTCTCCAAGATAATTCTTATAAATTTACATAATCTTATCAATGTGCACGTGTTTCTATTAGTTACATTAAATAGTTGATTAAATTTATGAATGTTAGGGTTCATGTAGTAATACTTTGAAATGTTAAATTGTGTAGTTTGTTTTACAGATGCATCAGTACAATTAAACAAATAATGAAATTCATCCCCAATCTCATTTCTATTGCATAGCTGACAAATTCTATTTTCTCTGGGAATGTCTCTCCATCTTCCTGTTCCTATTGTCAATTTTGCATTTCCAGTTCTAAATTTACAAAAATATTTCAAATGTTTTTCAGGTAATCTAAGTAAGTAATTTTCAATACAGACTGTATGTTTAAAAATCCCGTAATTTCTTCCTTTTGAGGGATTTCAGAATTGTGACCTTCATGGCGTACACAGGTGATTTTAATACCATGCTAATTATGCCGTTTAAGAAAATCGCTCTTCATCATGTGTGCCGGCTTGAAGCATCGCAGTTCATACTCTCATGTATTTTCAAAATGAAATATATTTTTTATATTTACAGTCTGTTTTCATTTCTGTCGAAATTCCCAGCCGTTAAAATATACTTACTATATTTATCAAGATTCATTATTCATAACTGCATCGCATTTATTAGGAAATGGTTATTATTACATTGATAACGATATCAAAAGCAAAAATATTGGAAATGTATATATCGAATATCTGATAAACATATTTAAATCAGAAATTCTAATTCTAGCTATTCTCATCTGTATTTATGTAGCGATGAAGCGATTTTAATTGCTACAGTCTGAGTTTGTATTTCCTCTCTTTCTTTGGTGGAAACTGCGTTACCTTAAAATGTCTTCATTTGTCGCTCACGTCAAGAGGGGGTAATTTGACAAGTAAGAAATCTATGTACTAGTTGTAAATATTCAATAGTAAATAGAGATTATAAGGTAAAGACACTTTTACGTATTGGAATTTATTTATGCTGTTTATCATATTTCCATCGTTTACCTGACGTGTTCTCAGATATCTACATAAATGTACTTTTCAAAGGTTTTCTGGTGAGTTTCTTTTAAAACTTAGTAGCCCCCACCCCCAAAAAAATTTACAAATTAAAACGCAAAAAATATAACCAAAAAAAAGCAAAATGAATACAAATACATAACAAACCAAAAATTGTTTAAACAAAAACAAAAAAACCAAAAAAACCCCCCAAAAAAACCAAAAAAAAAAACAAACAAAAAAAACAAACAAACAAACCAAATAAAAAAACCAAACAAACAAAAAAAAAAAGAAAAAAAAAAGCCACCCCTTTATGCATTTTACTCGGTTTGATTTTTTTTAAAGAATGTGTAATCACTGTTTGTCTGTCTATTACACAATCAAAGCTAATGACGGTAAGCGTTTTTGAATAGCCGTACCTATTCAATTAAATAGTTAAATATGTACAGGTGCAATGATTTCAAGATTAAAAATGATGCTGCTATAAAGTCGCCAAACGTGAAACATGCATTCATGGTATATGGTTCTTAATTTGCCCTGTCGACTTCTTTACAAAAGAAACATAACTTAATTCCATGTCTGATTTTGGTATGTAAAATGGAATAAATCAGAGTTTCAACTACATTTTGTGACCACATGATATAAGTAAAAATCACATGAAGATCCACACCAAGTCTGGAGTCGGGGTCTGTGATTGGAAGCAGGCCTGATGGAAGAAAGAGGATTATAAATGAAGTTGCCATGATAATGACAGTGATAACGAGTTGTCTTTCGTTGCTGAATTTTTTTCTGTTCTGATGATGAAGCTGGTTTGCGGCTTCAACCTTTCTCCTGCTTCGTAGAACGGTACGTACGATTCCAACATACGAAAACAGAAGTGCCGACAAAGTCACAACGAGAGTGAAACACACCAGAAACGTTCCGAACCTACCGGAAAAGGGGAAACACCAGGGCTGATGGAGGGAGACGGTAAATTTGCCCCAAATTTCGCTCATAGGCATTGACATATTTGCAAAAGGCAAAACCCATATGAAAACGAGACATGACACAATGTTGCGAGTTGTAGAAAAGAATGCTTTTCCAAAAGTACTGTGAGCAACTTTCACGTAAGCACTTACGGACAGTAATGTAATATTACACATTTGAACTCCAATCAGACCAAATATGACGAATCCGCTAATCCTGCAAAACATGTCCTTTTTCACCAGTGGATGGAATGAGTTAATTAAGGCAACAGACATAGCAATGATGCTTGCTGCAAGGTTGACGAACATCAAATGGAGTGTAAAGAGAACCGAAGTTTCACGAAATAGCTTCAGTCGGATGATGACCCCGATGCTAACTGAATTCACAACAACTCCAGTGACCAAAAGGGTGGTGGAACAGGCGACGTGAATAACGAATAGAGAATGGGACATGTTATAAAGCGAGCTTGCTTCCGAAATATTTCCTAGCGAAGACATTTTCTTTCATTTGACAGATGTGTGCGAATCAAAATTGCAAATACATTTTAGCACTCCATGTTTGTTATTGAAACTGAGAAATGCCACATTGATTTTGTCAACTAAATGTAAAGTAACAATTTCATGAAATTGACATCACTTGCTGAATCTTCTGTAAATATTCGGATAGTTTTGTAAATGTTGCAGATAAGGAAGACCAAAATATGTGACATTTATAGTCTGAATAAACGGCACAAAAAGCAAATATTGAACCAAAAATCCATATATTAATTTTCGTTTCTAGGAAGAACTCAATTAAATGTCGTAAAGTTTTCGTTTAGTCTCCTTTCCTATTAACTATTATTAGTTATCAAATTAACGGCAAAGCCTCTATTCAAATTTGAAAGTTTCCCCATTGCGTCCCATGATTTTGACTCTTTGGGTAGGTAGATTGGAAAATATTGTATTGGAGGAGGGAAAAAATGGAAGAGGCCCTTGAGCCTAAACGGTCATCTGAATGTCACATAATGAAAAAAAAAAAAAGAAACAAAAACAAAACAAAAAAAAAAAAAAACCAAACAAACAAACAAAAAAAACAAAACAAAAACAACCCCCCCCCCCAAAAAAAAAATAAAAATAAAAAAAACCAAAAAACAACCAAAAACCATAAACCAAAGCAAAACAAAAACCAACATAGAAATGATATGAATACCTGTTGTACTTCTACTCTATCCAGTTTTTGACTTATGACCTTGTCAGATATTTGGAGTACTTGACTGACGACCTTGACATTGGGTATTTCGTGATCTGGGTCTTGACTCTCTTTCTAGTCTTAATAAGGCTTGTGTGCCAATTATTTACTAATGTCTCATTATACCAAAATTATGACCCTGGACAAAAAAATTCCAACTTCTTAAATTAAACCTTGACGAAATTACTATGGTTTCACTCTGGGTCATGACACAAGGCTGATCATTTTGTGCCAAGTTTAAGCATTTTTCTCTCCATCTTTAACTATTTATATTAATAACTTTGACTTTGACCAAATGAATTTGATTTATATTCGTCACACAATTCGTAGTCATAAGCAAACTTTATGCCAAGTATGAGTTTTAGTGTGGGTCCATTACAAAGTTACAACCTTGACAAAGGACAATTATCAAAAAAGCAATTCCTTCTGACTGTATTGCCTGTTTAGTCCCTCCATGGGGTTTCACCAATTTCACCATTTTGGTAGTCTATCTATCCAACCACTCATCTATCTATCTATCCCCATTACGCATATAATAGTCCACTCTTATACGTGTTTCAGACTGAAGTATGATATATTTTCACCGCATGACCTACTTAGCACTGTCGTGGGACCCGAACCTCTTATCCTGGGGCCATGAATTTTGCACTTAAGTAGCAGTTTTGTTCATCATAATTAAGTTCTCAATTTGTGTATTACATGTTCAAGAGCAAAGAAGATTTTTTGAAGATTGCGTCATTCTTGAAAGTTTTGGACTCGCCCCAAAAGTTCTGATGAGACAGTCACAATGAATTTCATAATTTTCCCCATTCCCCTAATGATGCCATGCTACGTAGCAATTTCGGTTGCAGTTGGTGAAGTAGTTTTCGGAAAGATGAAATGTTGCAAAGTGAACGACGCTTGTCGCATGATGATGGGCAGCAAAATTTGAATACATTAGCACAAGAAAATACAGTCCGTAAAATGTTTTGTTTTTTGAATTTCTGAGAGAAAAGGAAATATTTTCTCATTCTTAGACAGAATTTATTTTCTGGGTCGGTCGAAAAAGAGAATAAATATTTAAATTACGTAATATAGAGAATTATTCATGTTTTATAATGAAATGGACACATCATTTGGAGTGACAAAGTTGTACAGCTGTTTTCGGAATTTTTGCTATGGTTCACATGGTAATTAGACTAATCAAATAAAATATTATATTCTAATTAAAATTTTAAGTTCATATTTACTTAAACGAACAGCACCACACATCATGGTGTGCTGCAAAATTTGATAGATGCAGGAAATGTTTTCACAGACAGCTCAATGTCCATGAGAGATAGCATACAAAATAGGTCAGTGGAGATATCATCATTTCAGAAACTTGCCATCAGTACCCCTTTTAGCATACTCATTTCTTGAAGAAGAAGAAAAAAAAAACCAAAAAAAACCTCCGTAAATTCATAATACTCAGACGACATCGATATTGTCCAGTACTTTTCGAAGTGAATCGATATTTGAGTAATCTGTCCTCTAGCCCTCGTAAGAAACTGGGGTCCGGAAGAAGGCATATAGTTATTTAATTAAAATATCGATGCATTTTCTATTTGAAATAAGAAATTCCTTTAGCTATGGAATTTGTTTGTAGAGAAGCGTTTTAATAAGTATTTTATATTCAGGTTTGGCCCAGTTTCCTAATGTGGCTCCTGGCATTACACGGGTGGCTCTCTACCAAGGAACATACTTGAATTGTAATCCACCTACCCACACACCAGGTTTGTTTCACCCTAACACATAATTCAATTGCATATTTTTGAAGTGATATGAAAATGTATGAAATATATTGTCGTTTCATTCTGAATATTTTAGAAATAGATTTCATTGTTGAAAAACATGAAGGCATGGCCTGCGACACTTTATGTCAGCTTAATTCACGAAGAGAGTTAGGTTTGGTTCATACACTCGGGTATTTCTAAAAATGAAATTTATTTCTACCGTGGATCCAGGGTAGGGTTCAAAATTTTAACATAGGAATTACAGAAAAACACAGAGCAAACTTAGTTTATGCGGGATCAGTGTATATATATGTAGATTCAAGTTTGTGCACAACACGGCCGACAGGGCCAGGTTTGTTCCGTAATTGGGTTTTAATGTATTGCGTGGGGGAATATACAATTTCCTGGGTGAGCGATAAGGCCCATGGGTCTCTTCTTTGTACATAAAACTAATAGACGTAATCATACAATAAATTTGACAAACAATACTTAGTGACGTCCACTTTATTTCGTTTTGTATAATTGCATGTCATTTTGTTAATGTTCTGTTTGTCAGCTGTATCTTATCAGTGGATGAAAGGAAGGAGCTTTCTGATCCAGGAATTAAACAGTTATTTCTTCCTTTCTGCGGATGGAAATCTTTATTTTTCCGAAGTTCAGCAAATTGACGAGGGGGATTATCACTGTATTGTGTCCTTGACAGCGTCTCCAGGCGACAGACTAGCAACCAATCAACCATCAACCGAAACAAGTCTCAGCATAAAACTGGATGTATTAGGCGACAGTAAATTGATTTTGAGCAATATTCCTTATTGATGTATTAAGATACTGTAAATATTTGAGCTACACCTTTAAAGAAGCCCTCGTGAAAATTAATATAATTAATCTCCCTTGGAATTATGTTGAAGGGGATTTTCAGCAATTGGAGTAGATGCGTGCGTGCGTTTTTAACTCTGTGCTCTGTTGATGGGACTATTTCGGATATACAGTACTCTAATTGCGATCTCTGTACAGGTTACAATGGTGGCATATTTCTGTCATCATTTATCAGATGATTATGTCGACTTGTCATTTAATTATATCAACTTTTTAGATGATTGTGTGGACTTGTCAGTTAATTGTCCACTTATCAAATACTAAAACGTTTCAAAAATGTAACCGTAAAAATGCTTTTCTACCCAAAATGCGTTAATATAATGATTTTGTCAAGTCGACGTAATGATCTAACAAGCCGACATAAAGGTCTGCCCAGTTGACATAATGTTCTAACAAGTCGACATGATAATCTTTTCGTCGACTTGTGAGATGATTATATTGACCGCCGGACTATCTTATGAAATTTCGTCCCCGCCCGCCTGTGAAATATACCGTCTCAGGAGGTCGAGTGGGCAGTGACTTCTAAACCTGCTAACTGATCCTCATAGACACTCTTGACGCAAAGCAACAGCCAATGACGTCGCTGTTTCTTTCTTTTTTAAAATTGAATTTAATAAATTGTGTAGAAATTGATCATTATGCAATAAAAACGGTTTAAAGTGTTAATCAACTATCCAGTGTTTGGGGTGTGTGAGGATGATATATATATAGATATACTGGTGCAAGTGGAAATTCTTGAAAAAGTGGTTCATCCATTTATGCGAATTACCACGTGTTCCAAAGTAATCATCCCACAGTAAACCCAAAAAATTATACAGTTATTTCTATAGATTAAGCAACAAGAGTACTTCAAAATATTGTCATTATTTTAGCGGCAGCGCTGTATCCTCCGCAGATCCACAATGATTTTCCGGCGGTGTTCCCTAAATCTCCCAGGCTTGGACAGACAGTAAAAATAGAATGTTTAGCATATGGAAGGTATGGAATGATAAGATGAAAAGTTGGTCATGTCATGTTGATTTGAAATTTTTTCCACTGATTCCACTCCGACATCTCAACGTGAGTCGAGACAAAAGTCGGTCTTGTCTATCTTATAGATAACAAAAATCTCTTAATATAAAATTATCATTAAAATATTAATCATAGAAACTTCAACACTTCGGCTAACTTAGAAATTATCTTTTGTACATTTATATGTGTGTACCGTTTATCCCTAATTATTCATAGTGATGGTTAAATAAAATAGAATTGCCCTGTATAACATGCATATATTTATATTTAAACTCTGTGTATTCTGCTTTTGAAATTCACTGCTTTACAATATGAAGACACATTCTGTTTCAATCTAGTAAGAACCGGGTTTTAATGCCGTCTGTCCGTGTGGGAATACAACTCTGCGACCTTATCGCGGCATTGCTGAAATTGTTTGAAAAAACTTTCCTGGGTTTATATTTTACCTTTTATTTACATTAAGGTCAGGTGATTTTTAGCTGTTACGTTTAAATAACCGACAGGTCAATAATATCTATATTTTACTTATATTTGAAATGTGATGAATATAAATAATAAAACTCTTTCATTGGTTTGTTAAACGAGGGATAAGGTCGCAGCAAACATTGTAGAAAAAATTTGCACAAACCGCAATTATGCATTTTTCTGCAATGTTTGCGACCTTCATCTCCAGTTTAACAAACCCAAGAAAGCATTTTATTATCAAGTATACTAACGATTTTTCAAGTTGTCACTTAGATAGGATAACATACAGTTTCTGTTTAGAAGGATCATGCAGAAAAAAAGTCCAATTCGCATAATTTGAGGATCTTTCTCTTTATAGAATACCTCTGAAATACAGTTGGACAAAATCCGGTGATGTGGGGATGCCATCCAAGGCCTACATGCTCAATTTCGACCGTGTATTGGTGATCCCGAATGTGCAGTTTACGGATGAGGGAACATACACATGTCACGTGAAAGGTCGAACACACTTTGATTCCAAGGATTTCTTGCTTACCATTGGTGGTTAGTATAACGTCATACATTTAATATTAGACTGTTAAATATGAATGAAAGAAGTTAATACATATCTTTATGTTCTTTTCTTTTCTTTTCAGCAAAGCCGTATTTTATATATCCTTTAAAAGACCTCATTGTTGATGAAGATAGTGATGTCACGTGGCGTTGTGAAGGTATCGCTAGTCCGCGAGCGACATACGTGTGGTACAAGAACGCCCGACTAATTACCGCGGGAACCGAAGGTCTCGAAATCTCGTCCAATGTACTAAGGATCAGAAATCTACAAAAGAACCTTCACAATGGAATGTACAGCTGTCAAGCTAGCAATATGTATGGAACGGCAGTGACCAGCGCGCAACTTAAAGTTCTTTGTACGAATTTTTTTTTTCAGTTTCTAGACTTATTAGTTAATTGTTCTTTTAAAAGTGTATATATTCAAATCACTTAATGATGCTGGTTTTGCACATGAAATGAAAACTATATTAGTTTTTCTATTCTCTCGTGCATTTTATCTATTTTCTCACCTCGCGTAACACAAACTGTATGTAAATTGAACTTTCGCCATTGGTGAAATACTTTATGAATTTTACAGCTTTTAAACCATCTTTTACCAAAAATCCTCTTCCAAAAGTAATTATGGCGGCGAACAACGGAAACCTTACTATTCCATGCATACCGGAAGCAGCTCCCGTGCCCGCCATTTCGTGGCTTCAAAATGGCGCGAAAATGAGCCTCACTGTAACTGATGGTAACCAGAGAGGTCCCCAGCAATTACCGAATGGGTATCTTAAAATCGTGGGGATTAGTTTCGTTAATGGCGGTCTGTACACATGTGTGGCGGCGAACAAGAATGGAGAAAGTATGAGCACGGGGAATGTGACTGTAGTTGGTAAGTTCTGAAATGTCAGAATTATGTACACGTATAATGTACCTGGATGTTTATAATACGGAGTGTTAAAGGAAAATGTATAAGAGAATGTATGGAGAATAAATGAAAATATGTATCTTAAATATGAAATGCTTATTAACATGATTTCATTTGCCATTTAGGTGGTATCACGATCGTAACACAGCTTCCCCCTGTTATCACAGCCAAAAGGAACGACACGGTTTTCATTGAGTGCCAGGCAACATACGATGCTTTCCGAGTTGACCTTGTTTTCGTCTGGAAGTTCAATGGGAGAGTTATCGACTTTTCACAGGACTTTTTGTATGAAAAGGTATTCAAAGTAACAAAACAAATTATAACATGTACAAGTTGTCTTTACCTGGTTCTATAATTACAGTTTACGTCATGTTGATAGACAGTCGAATGGTGACAATGCAATTTAGAATGTGAAAGCGGATGAAATTCATTGAGGGGGTGTGTTCAGATTGCCAGAGAGATTTTCTGATATCAAAAAGAATACTAGTGTTTTATATATGTATATATTAAGGCGCAATAGCTAGAAAGAAAGACGTAAGAAAAAAGTGGACTTAAAAGATGTAATAAAGCGGAGATGAAAAGGAAAGTTTAACCCTTTCATGTGGAAGTGGGGCATTTGAATAAAAATATGCGATTCTTGATTCTTGATTTCTAGAATGTATAAGAATGGGAGATTAGCTATATGTTAAGGGTATATTGATACGTGGCGCTTGTATGGGACGATTGCAATTTTTCACATTGTAGAATGTATTTTGAGATACGTAATCTATACAAAATATTTAATATAGGAATTTTCTTGTACACAATTGATTTAATTTTTTGTCCATCAAACAAAAATAAGACAAACGGATTCAGACATTCTCGCTTCTACCAAGGACCCCGATCCCTTTAGGGGCGGATCCATGAATCCACGACTTCTAATAATTTTTCGATGAAAAATTGGTACCGTTTATTATGCATGTACAATTAGAATGGTGTAATATTTAATTTGTGGGTTTGGGTGAAACGTAGTTTTTATCCCTTTCTGATCCTAATAGACATTCGCACGTGAATGTATTAGATTTGTTGATATAAGACACATGAATCTGTTGTGAAAATTAATCTTAAAAATTGCATATTATACAAGGATTCGGTTCTACCTTTTGAGCGCATCCAGCGAATAATTGCATCGATTTAATGCAATCTTTGCGCTCGATTCACGTCCGAGTCTTCTTTCCGGAGAAGGGCGAGTGTGATCCGATTTATCAACTCTATATACTGTTTTTCAAGGAACCAGCCATCCTGTCATTTTTCACCATGATATTCAGTATCAAAATGTTACGATTTTATTATTGGATGAAATATTTATTAACGGCAGAGCTGATAGCACCTGTTTTGTTTTATGCTTGAAGAGTTCTAGAATGATGGCACCTGTTCTGTTTTATGCTTTAAGAGTTCTAGAATGGTGGCACCTATTCTGTTTTGTGCTTTAAGAGTTCTAGAATGATGGCACCTATTCTGTTTTGTGCTTTAATAGTGCTAGTTCTAGAATGATAGCACCTGTTCTGTTTTATGTTTTAAGAGTTCTAGAATGATGGCACCTGTTCTGTTTTATGCTTGAAGAGTTCTAGAAAAATGACACCTGTTCTGTTTTATGCTTGAAGAATTCTAGAATGATGGCACATGTTCTGTTTTATGCTTGAAGAGTTAAAACAAAACAGGTGCCATCGTTCTAGAACTCTTCAAGCATAAAACAGAAGAGGTGCCATGCCATGTTCTAAAATGTCGACACCTGTTTTGTTTTATGTTTTAAGAATTCTAGGATGGGAATCCCTGGTCTCTTCATACACTTTATAGACTACCACCACAGTGGGAAGTACGAATGTGTTGCCATGTCAACTATTGCCCATTCATCTATATCTACAACAGTATCTGTTCAAGGTAAGCTCGTATTTCATTGACATGGATTGTGTTTCTTTATACATGTACCTTTAACATACGTACGATAGTATTTGGCTTGATCCCTTTGAGTTTTAAGTTGCTGTAGACAACCTCTACATTCCAACGACACCCCCATGGTTTTGAACATAAAAAAGTGAATAAGTAAGTATCAGGGTCTCCGCAATATTCAAACCTGAGTTTATCATTTCACCAAAATATAAAAAAAAATACTAAACGTAAACAAAAATATCCAGTGACCGGCAGGTATTTCTGACAGCCTAAAAGGATGAATACGGTTGTATATGTTAGAAATAAATTAGACACTCGTGGGCTCCATGATTTGCCGAAGCACGTAGAAAAGGTACAGAGACAGTACCACATGTAGTAAAATATACGACTATCTTTTCAGCAATTTGTCAATGTGCATTCACTTAACTTTTTTTTGGAAATTACAGGAGGGTTTATACTGCAACTCTTTTCGTTGGCATATCTTTCATAAAGCGCTATGAAACTTCGGAATTGCAAGCCGTTAAAATACACTTTCTATATTTATCGAGTAGATCTGAATTCATACGCGCATTGTTTACATCTGCAGCGCATTCATGAGGAAATGATAATCATTACAATGTGTAACGCTATTAAAAGTAAAAGCATTGAGATTGTAAATATTAATGTATGAAAATCAATCAACGGTCGGTAGGAATTTGCTTTAATTACTTGGGTTTTCTTTTTAAATTCCGGTAGGTCCACCAGGAATGCCGGGAAATGTGTACCGCATTAAAGGATCGGAAACAACTCGATCAGTTACTCTTAAATGGACAGTACCTCCAAATCATGGATACCCAGTGCAACAGTATAACATCGAGGCGAAGACGATAGTAAATCCAATATGGAGGCCTGTAGCAATGAGTACGTTATCAGATATCTACTTAATGACAGTGGGTACTCAGAATTGATTCATTTCAATTTATTCACTCAAACCATTTTAAATGGTACATGCACATGCAATAAATATAACGCATGCAAGAAAAGTTTTAAAAGGTTCGTTTATGAAACAATACATTATGCATGAATGACAGAGAGGCGCATAGTACATGTAAAAATATGGCAGAGATACATTTACGCGGTTACAGAAAAACAATTACGAGGAATAGAATATGTGAAATAAAAACCACAAAGATTTCTTAATGTTTCCATATTGTGGTTTGACAAAAAGTTCAGGAAACTTCATAACATTTGGTCTTTCATTAAAAAAAAATCTACGTATATTTTCCTTAATTGTGAAAAAGTGGAACACTGTAAAATGAAGTGATATGTTACAGATATTTGTGAAATAGTCTGTACCGGTGTCAGTATTAGTATCTATAGCAGATTTTCTCATGAATTCATTCTGGCTCCTGCATTGCAAACCTGGATCTTCATACTTTTATTAAAATTTAATTCAATAACGGAATGAATTAGGAGAACTCGAAATCGTTTATATCAATTTGCATCAACTTTATTTCCTGTATTTATATTAGATTTACATTGTGAAAGCACCCTATGATATAGATTTTTTTTCTCTGGATTTTTCTGCATCCATAGATTCTCAAAGTTCTGAGAAAATTACCTTTTTTTCTCCATCTTTTTATTTTTTGAATTATTCCTTGTAGATTTATCAGATTTCGATGTTTTGATTGATGGGAATTTTGATACGGACAAACGACAGTACACAGTCTCAGGTCTGATTCCCTTCAATAGTTACCAGTTCAGGCTGAATGCACGAAATATATTTCCTCAACCTGGAGAGTACAGCAGACCATCTGGTAAGGTTTTATGACATGCAGACTGTTATCAATCTTGCAATATAACTGAATTTGTTTAGAGCCCAGTCTATTGATGAATGCAAGCTATATATAATGGGTCACGATTTCTAGTGCTATGGTTTGTGGAAAGACAGTGAGTTGTATACGAGAAATCTTGCTCAAGTCTTCGTGTCATTTTTTAATTGCATGCATTTGCTCTCGTACATCTCTTAAACTATCAGAGAGAGAGAGAGAGAGAGAGAGAGAGAGAGAGAGAGAGAGAGAGAGCGCAATCAGAAACGTCTTTTAACATATAAATATAGAGACTTGAACAAGTCTATTATATGATACATTGGTGTGTTCTAGATTTTCTTCTCCACCAAAATCATACACTTCCACAGAAATGGCTGGTGGTAGCGTTAGCATTATACCTTTCGAACTTTTTTCCAGACCTGTATCAAACTTTCTGTCAGATTATTATCCGTAGTTCACAATCATCAAAGTCAGGATACTTCTATGTATGAAGTCTAGGGTGATTAACAGTTTTATTCCACATAGGTGTCGAAGATTCAGTGTCACAATATGGTTGCTAACATGATTTAAGTTCTAATTACAAAATACCGGTGTTCGAATCCCACTGTGGGACGTGGGTGCCGGTCTTTCGGATGAGACCGTATAAACCGAGGTCCCGTGTCGCAGTAGGTATGGCACGATAAAGATCCCTCCCTGCTCAAAGGCCCTGAGTGCCGAGCATAGGCCTAAATTTGCAGCCCTGTCACCGGTAATGGTGACAGCCGCCGAATAGCTGAAAAATTGCTCAGGCGGCTATAAACAAACAAACAAAAAACAAACAAAATACCGGTAATCTAAACGCAAAATATTGTATCAACAGAGTATATTCAGCTGAAGGCGGACATACCTGTAAATGCTGTACAAAACGTAGGAGGAGGGGGCGGAAGTGTTGGAGTGCTGACGATTTCATGGCAGGTAAGACCTGGGCCTAGCAGAATATAAAACCAAGCGTAAAACAGTAATATAAAACAAGGAGTAAAACATTATACAATCATAACACATTATATATCTACTAGTAAAACCAGGAATGAGAGAGCATAAAAACTAGGCGTAACAAAACTCAAAGCATAAAACAAGGCAAAACACAATGTAAAACCATGGGTAGCAAAGCTCAAACACCAGGCGTAACAGAGTGTGGAAATATGCATAACACAGTATAATCCAGTCGTAACACAGTATAAACCAGTCGTAACACAGTATAATCCAGTCGTAACACAGTATAATCCAGACGTAATGCAGTAGTTGTCAGAGATCTTTGTTTCTGTGTCAGATGTCGAAAAAATCCATTTAAAAGATAGTGTAGTAGAGTGTCTAAAAGTTCACTAATTCCGGAAAGTATTTATGATGCCACACCAAGATGGTTTCTTGTTTTGAAATATACGCCGGTGTGAAGAGGCTCGAAGTATACTATACATTTACTGCATGATTGTGAGGGAGATATGAAGATTTATTCACCCATGAAAAATCATATTCCCCGAGGGCAACGCCCGAGGGAATATGATTTTTCTTGGGTGAATTAATCTTCATATCTCCCGAACGATCATGCAATAAATTGTTTATTATACCAAATAAATCAAAACTTTTACCATCCAATATGCAATAATGAAATGGTCATCCAAAATCTCTCATCTGGTTGAAAATAAAGGGCTTCCTTTTGCTATTGCCAGAATGGGTTGAACACACCATATATTTCAGAATTTTCATTGTCAGAAATTTCACTCAAAAGGTCCCGGAAACATTTCACAGCTAATTTGGTAGATTTTCTAGTGTTCGCCGATTCCTTATTACTAAGCAGATCAGCAATTTCGTCCTCATCAGCGACGTGAAATCGGCCAGTCCTAGCCATGTTTATTTACCGTCTGCAAAATTAACTTCGGAATCCCTCTAGTACTTTTATGATCAAGAACGATAACTCTTGCGGGAAAAATAGGGAGGAATCCGAAGGGGGGAAATACGATTTTTATTCTCCCTGGCCTCAGGGAAATACGATGGTTTAGTCCAACTGTCATGTGATCGTCTAAACCAATCAGATTAGCTTTTCATGACATTATTTATATGAGGTATAATAACATCTTTTATCCTTTCAAAAACTGAAAGCCATGAAGTGTATTCACACGCAGTGATTGGCCATTTCAAAACTGTTTAGGACCACAACATGCTGGTCTATAACAAGACATTGTTTCTAGTCTCGGTTATCCTCTATATTGACCGTGTTTAGCGTGCTTTTGTATAAAATCTAAAGACTAGCTGCATTATTGCTAGTCTTGTATTTAAAACAGTTTTGGTAGTTAAGTAAAAGCTTTATCAATGATGTCACAGATGTGTAAAATAAATACGAGAATACTGGTAATGTTCCATCTATTATCGGAATATCGCAGTGTGGCACCCAAAACATACATATGAGTGCTCTGGCACTAATTAATGAAATATGAATTCTAAATCTAATCAATATAATTTGCAGTTATTATCAAAGGAAGATAGATGTGGACCCAACGTCGGTTATGTTGTGTACTGGAGAAAAAATGGAACCACAAACGAATTTGATAAGGTACTAGTAATTTGTCGCAATACATTCTGTTATATCAGCTTTACTGCAAATAAAAAAATGTAAGATTAAATCAAGCTATGCATGTAGTAAAACGAAACTAAATGCAAAGTTTAAATTGAGGGATTTTGAATAGGTACGGGAAGCTATCGACTTCGTCATAAAAAAAAATGAAAAAAACAAACCTGTCGTCAGTCTTTTTGTCTTCATTACGGGAAATGTATCATATCTCTGTATAAGATTTCTTTTTTATTCATGCTTTATATATAACGGTTGTTTATCACCTGGGTTATTATCCAGAAATCTAAGATATTTTGGACATCGTGACGGTCAAAGAATGGAAAATTCAAGCTCTTGTTGCTCCTTTATTGTCGTCGAAATTTGCTGATGGAATAGTCAAGGGGGTTCACCTCCCCTACCCAGCTCATTTTTCTATTTCGCCCTTCCCGCGTATTTCTGTCTTTTTCTTCTCCTTCCCCTTTCTTGGTCCCTTTTCCCTCCCCTATACCCTGTCCGCTCGTCCTACCTATTTCCTTTCCTTGATATTTTAGAAACACGCTTGCCTGAGTATAGAGACTACGTGTATCTAAAGGTATCTTGCTGTCCTAATGTAAAAAACTAACATGTAGTACAGTGAAACCTGTCCAATCCGACATACACTGGGAGACATTTTTTTGTCGGTATACACAGTGTGTTGGAATAAAAAGTGTATAAAAAAAGAATAAAATATGAAGTTAAGAATGAAATAAGAGTCGGAATAAAATGGATTTCACAGGTGTCGGATTAGGCAGTTTTCATTGTATTTTGAAATCAATGTACTGAAACTTTCCTTGGGGTGTATGTATATCCACGAGTACTGACACCGCATCTTCATTTCTAAAGTGTGAATATTCACTTGATGCAACTCTTCTTATCGGTTTTTAAATGAAAATAACTTTGTTTCTCCTCTTCTCACCAACAGTTCGATGATACAGTCACTAAAGAATATAACAGTGATGTTATGCTGATTATTGATTTCAGAAAAAAATATCGGAGACGGACTATATCTTTAGAAAAATGGTTTCTGGTAACACCGTGTCTTACACAGTAAATCTACATAATGAAGAGTTATTTTACTTGCCATATGAAGTGAAAGTGGGTGTCTTCAATAGATATGGCGATGGACCAAACAGTACATCTACCACTGTTTATTCCTCGGAGGGAAGTAAGTATTCAGCAGAGGTCTAAGAATGTCAGTTTCATTTCATCCCAAGGTTGTTTAAAGATAGGATCCGCGTTTCCTGACCACCAGCACTTGATGTTCGTTTTTTCCCTCCGATATCAAGTGCTGAAGTACAGCGGATTTGGGAATCCTGTCTTAAAAGGTCTTTTCACCTGGAACTTCGTGAGCTTTTCTGTGTAACAATTTTTTTTACTCAACCGTTGTAAAATGACCAGGAGTTGTTATTCAGCGTTGCATATTGAATTCTGAGCTGTGGTATTACGGATCGGAACATTTTTTCATGGGTTGTCGGAAAAGGAAAAATAGCAATTTTGGACCATTCCCATGCTTGGAGAAATGACCCCATTGAATTTTTTTTACCTAAATGGTATGCTTGAACCACTATAGGTGACTTTCAAAAGCATACGGTTAACATTATAAAGGGGAAAGAATCAAAATTCCACAACTTTGGTCGTCATTTCTCCATACTGCAAAATGACCAGGGTAATTTTTCAACAGCAGTTCAAAATTTTATATTATTGGCGAGTGAAAATACAGTGTTTTCTTAACTCGCCAGAGAGGCAACTTGCGATTGTTTCCAGTATAGTTGTTTAACTTTTCCCATAAACATTGCAGTACCCTTACTTCGCCCAACAAACGTCAACGGTTGGGAGATCAATTCTACGGCATTGTGGGTAACTTGGGATCCAATGCCAAACACCAGAAAGGCGATCAAAGGGGTCATTCAAGGCTTTGAGGTAAAACATTGAGATTTATGCTTTTATTAAAAACTAGTTTCCTAGTTTTGAAAAGTTCTATGTATATTTTCATACACTAGTGTTAATTGCTTTAGAGATATGAAACTGTCTTGGTAGTTCACCCGGTAGAACGCTCGCTTCGTGAGGCAAGAGAGTGCTCTCCTCGTTAGGTGAAGCACTTGCCGCTATTTAAAAGGTTGGGACTGTTCAATTGCCGAGCGCTCTTCGTCAGAGAGTCTCGATGAGGCTCGTAATTAGAAACCGATATCATGGCGGACGTCGACACGAAACGAACTCCTTACTGCATTGTCCATAACATACTATTTGTCTAAGGACTTTGTATAACAGGTTGTTCTGGGTCCTTGTAAAACTTGAAATCTGAAAGCTTTCAAAAAGATTGAATCTTCTTCTACACCTTAAAAGAGGTCATGTTTATTACAGTTTACATATATTTGTCTCTGGTATTTATAGTCATTTGGACTACAGACCACCCAAAGTTATATAATTTCTCAATTTTAATCAAATTTAGTTAAAAATGTCCAGTTTTGAACGTAGCTCTTTAAAGCAATATAAGCTGCCAAAATTGCAATTTTTTATAGCGGCATTAAAAGAGGTTAAATGAACGTTGATATGATTGAAAAAAAGAACTGCATCGAATTTCCTCTCTTATGCATCGTTTACACACCTTTACGTGATGAAAAATATATTCCTCGACATTCCGTTTGACCCTAACAATGGCAGCTGATTAATCGTCGGCGACAATCCCGAAGATAACCGATGTTGACACGAATGATTCTGATGCTGATCGGGGTGGATCGGGTTGTATCCGGGTCATTAAAATATGGACGGCGAGGTGAGATAAAATTCTAGTTACCATCATTATTTTGGCACTGTTAACGATGTTATATGTTTTTAAGTTATGATAGTATGTTTTTTAGTTATGATAGTTTTAAGGGATCGCTCGAAACATTACGCAAAATTCCAAAGTCGGCTTTCTCCCTCGCTTCGAACCTTTCGTGTCAGACATCTTTCGTGCTTACCGGAAATATTGCGCTTGCGCATTTGACTTTGCCGAATGAGTTCAACTTTAGGTCATTGCATACGGAAATAATGTCGGGAAAATTAAGGTACGGGAAGACTTAATTTCAACTGTCGAACATTTTTGCATTTAATGCAAAAAATACAACATATCAAAAGTTTAATCGATAAAATCAGGTATTAGAAGGTAGATGTTTACAAAATTTTCGATTAAATTTTAGGACCCCAAAATAACAATTTTGACAGCTTATATTGCTTTAAGAAAACATAGAACGCATCTTTGGACAAACAAAATTTTTCTATCATATATATATATGTGTGTGTGTGTGTGTGTGTGTGTGTGTGTGTGTGTGTGTGTGTGTGCTGGAAAGATAAAGCTATAGTGTATAAATGCCTGCGTTTGATCTTTTCTAGAAGACAAACTGCATCAAAATTTTATATCTAAATACCCCCAAAATAGCGGCAAAACGTCCCATTTGTGATGTCATAATCCTGATTCTGTGTTATTTTGAGGAAATTGAAAATAACAAATGACGACACTGGGATTCTTGCACAATATACACTTAAATGTGAAATTTGGTGAGCAAATAGTCCTTATGCATAGTCCTTTGTGACATTCCTCTTTAAGCTCGACTCTGTATATAATAAAACTGACCACATTACGTTCATAGTTAAGAACATGCGCTGCTATATTAATCAAATTCTCAGATATATATGCAGACATTTAGACTACTGAATTCTGATTCAACTTTGCTGAAAGTTAAGTTACGGAAAGTACCATGATTTATATTGTAAGAAACATAGAAATATAAACCAGGAAAAACTTCGAGACCAAACTTAATCGGCAACACCTATATGAACTAACATGTCAAAGTCGATCTAGTTATTGAAATCATATGGAGTTCCATGACCATGGATTGAGGAAAATTACGATAATCGAGATACTTGCCTAAAAATCAATCTCGTGAATCTATGTGGACAGTCTCGTGTCCACATATATTACAACATATTTTATTGGTGTGTACTATTGATGTGATTTATTAAAAGGTGCATAAATACGGTGGTCATTAATCTATGTCCAGAGGTATATTATCAATTGTTCAATATTTCACCACTACCAACTACAGATTAATGTTGAGGATGCCAATGACCCAAACAGGAAGGGTGTGACAGCATATCATTATGGATATATGTCGGGAAACAACGTCATAGGCCTGGAACCGAACACAGATTACTGGGTGACCGTCCAGGTGTTTAACACGGCTGGAGAGAGTAACCCCAGCGAAAGGCAGCTTTTGGGAACCTGTCTAAATCGTAGGCACATTTTACACCTGTTTACGTAGTTAAGACGTTAACACTGAAATTTGCCCTGGAGCAAATATCGAACTAAACTGTCTTTAGTTTATACAAAACAAATCATATCACCCATTTTCCGCATTTCAGCGCCATTACTGTATCCAGAATTTGTGAACATTCGCTCTCACGGAGCTAACAGTGTATACGTAGAATGGAGAGGTGTGTCCACGGGACTGTTTGAGGAAACTCTAAGGGGGTATAAGGTAGGTCTTTACAAGAGCACAAAACAGTTCTGAAAGATCTCAACCCAAGGAACACTGAAAGGAAACGCGGTACGGCACAACAATTTCGTCTCATTTTATATTCACAATATGTCATCAAATGTCACGTTATAGAGAGGTAAATAACAGTATGCTACATGTATTATTATTATCTAACCTATTACAATGTATGTAAATTGTAACTAGTCATTTCAGAATGTTTACGTTGTTTGGAAACAATTTTGTATGTCATTAAACTTGGTCATTGCATGGTTTAAGCCTCTCAGTGATGTTCAAGCGTTCAAGTGATATTGACGTTTATTACCAAACGACAGTTTCACTTTCAATAGGCGAGGTTTAGTAACGTCACTAAGGAGGATTTGCTGGGAGTTTTAGAAAAACAAATAATGAAATGCTGTTGGGATTGTTACTAACAAATTCTGATGATATGGATGTTTTAGTTATTACTGATTAAAGAATTATATAGTAGGGTAGGTAATAAATCACTTATTCCATGGCTTCTTGGGTACCATTCAGCTGTTGTTACTGCACTGTCGAATTTGTGCAACAGTTTCCCTGGTCTTTACCCTTAGCTCGAGACAACAGTTTGACAGTTTCCAATGTTCAATAAGTGCATACTGTACGCTGCGTATGCTGTAAATCTGTTTCTAGATTTGTGGATTTTAAATACGGATTACTCCGTTAACCTGATCAAAATATAGTGATCATGGCGGGTGTGACCAGTCTACAGTGGGTACTTACTCCTCCTAGGCACCTGATCCCACCTCTGGTCCAGCTCTTAATTTTGTATTCTTTATAGGAGTTATGAGATTGTCGTCAAAATCAAATTTCATCCAGACATAAAATATTCACATTTTTAACCATTCGGTGTAAATGTTATAGCCACATTTACGATATTGCTGTATAGAAAATAACGCGGTATACGGTAATTTCGCTGAAACTCCTGTCAGAAAAAAAAAATGAAAGTTTATCTTCAAGCAGGCGTAGAGGGAAACTTTGTAAGGTATTTTTCATATCAAAATCTTGAGGCGGCAATGTGAAAATACGGAAATGTAAGACCTGAATCTCGCACAGAAAAGGCTGCGTTGTAAATCCAAAGTTTTTATAATAGATGAATCTGCACTTCTCAGATCCATCCCACGTTTTGATAGAGAGCTACAGTTAAATAGCCACTCAAAGAAAACAAATTAAGCAAGAATAAGGAGGAGTGAAATATTCTCTCGAAGATTATGCAATCAGTGTTTTGGGTGTTAAAGATTATTTTCTGACAGGAGTCAATGAATATTTGTGAAATAGAAGTGGCATCAACCGTCATCTCCCTCACCCTCACACACAATGTACACATTAATGATTATTTCTCTTAAAGATACGATGGTGGCTTCTTGGAGAAAATATCAAATCCGCTAATGACACTGTTGTTGGCAAGGAAACATATGGGGTGGTGTATGGAATAACGAAAGGATATGTTTACGCCCTCCGCGTTCTGGGATTTAGCAAAGGAGGAGATGGTAAAATGAGTCCGACGCAGTACTTTACACTAGGTGAATTCTTTATTCTTTACTTTTAAACTGCCATTTCACATAAACGAAATTTGGGCCTAAATAATTCAAAACAAAAAAAAAAAAATTAAAAAAACCCAAAAAACAAAACAAAACCAAAAAAAAAAAAAAAAATAAACAAACAAACAAACAAACAAACAAAACCAAAAAAAGATAAAACAAAAACAACAAAAAAAAAGGATCTTTGGAGGAAAGTACATATATTCTTATCAAAAATATTTTATATTTTGTCTCCTGTTGTATATTGTCATATGTATTTTTGGAATAATCATTTCAATTTTTTTTTCTTCAGGAGGCAGAGTACCCGTGGATTCTAGAATTTCCGTCGTAAAATTGGCTGCCTCTTCTACAAGTCCATCGCTCATCGTCGTCAGTTTACTTTGCCTCATTCCATTATTGTTACAGTAATCACCCCGTGAGAACCTTGACATGATCCAACAAATCCAGGGTCCAGAAATCCAGTCACCCATCCATCATTCATCATTTATTTGCCGTTGTGTATATACATTAATTTTTTTGTATGCTGTGTCTTTTTATTTTTATATATATCTTTTATTCAATTTCTAGTTTACAATATTGCAAATGATTGTCCCGTTAAAAATATTGAAATAAACGACTTTGGTTTGTCGAGATGTTTTAAAAACTTGTGTAAATCAGGGAGGGAAAGGTGGGTGAACGGAGAGAGAGAGAGAGAGAGAGAGAGAGAGAGAGAGAGAGAGAGAGAGAGAGAGAGATCCGCTGTCCACAACCCTTTCTCATATCAACAATACCCACTTTAAAAATGCTCTAGATAGTTTAGTTCATTGAATATATTGCTGACTAAATTGATTTATGCCCAGTAGAATGTGATTAATGTGTACATTATATTGTGTTTCACGAATCAGTGTTCATTGTACCTGGTCATGAAATCTACGGTTTTCAAAATAATATTTTTGGACAAATATATTACTCTTTTATTATTCATAAAGTGTTATGCTTTACTTTGTGACCGTTAAACCGAGCGAAATCCCACAGCATCTTGCAGCATTTGATCCGCATATTAATTTAACGTAGGAAATGTATAACACAACGTGGTCAGTTGCTGAAGATATTCAAATTAAAATCTACATGGTCCAGCAAACAGTCTGTAGCTGAGACGGAAGGTGGATGGCCATAGATGAAAGAGAACCAGACAGATTTTTTTTTTATTGTGCACATAGACTAAATCCTCTCGCACGGTACTCTGATGGGATTTGGGTGGTACAGATTTAGCTCAAATGAGAAAAAATCAAAGTGAGAAAGGGGCACCTGCTCAGAGTATGTTTTGTGCACCAGCACCAGTATGTATGGATTACATGTAATTCAGGGTTATAATTTATTAACTACGCCAATACTAAATACAAGCAATGACGTAAAAGAGAAATATCATTTTTTTATTAGCTTTTCATAACTTGATTTTGACGTTTCCTTTCATAAATTGACTTTGATGTTTATCCCTACCAACAGGAAAAAAATGAGACCTGCCACCCACGCAGCCTATAGAAAAATGAGAAAACGAAAGGAAATTTCGTCTATTAATTCGATATTTTTAAATAGCAAGTAATAATGCAGTTGTTTTGTATCCATACTTGTTATATAATAATGGTCATTTTTCGTCCGTGTCGAGGAAATCATGGATTCGAGTCCCGCTCTTGCAGATCTTGGCCGCGTCAAACATAAGACGTGAAAATAGGTTGTGACTGCTCTTTCGCCAAACACTCAACATTTTGAAATAAGAATCGGGGGTTAATGGGGATCTTGTGTTAGGTCAGGCGTCAGAACCCTCACTGCGACGCCCCTGAGCGTTATTTCGTGACGGCTCACTGTGAATGAAATTTCATCAAAGGGACATAAAACAACAAACAATTTAACTGTAAATCTTTCTCATTTCAAATGCCAATTAGAAATAGATCGGAATTAACATAAAGAAATGACAATGTTATTTACATCATGACTATCTTCTACTATTCTAGAAATGAACTAAACATCGAAAGTTATTTTCGTTTGGGCCCGTCATATGTGCCGTTTTCGAGAGAGATGAATTTTCACAGATTGTTCTAAAGGAAAATCACTGACACTTGATTGCTCGATATTGGAGGTTTCCAGTGTGTGATAAGACTGTTACACGTATATATGTCACTGGTTATATATACTTGTAAAATAAACAAGCGTTACAAAACCAAGACAAAGCCACGTATCAAATTTCAGTTGAATATCTTCATCCAATACGTAGAAATGTCCGGAAAACTAATTCTTGCAATTTATCAACATAATTTAGTCAAAACTCGGTCAAGTGTAACGAAACTCATACTTAATCTGTAACTATCTAGGACAAAGCCATATATAAAATTTTAGTTGAGTATCTTCGTACAATGTAGACAAAAGTCAGGAAAGCATCAAGCGTTCATCAAGGGGAATAATTCAGTCAAAAGCAGGTCAAGTGTAATGAAAATCTATAACTATCTAGGACAAAGCCATATATGAAATTTTAATTGAACATCTTTATCCAAAGCGGAAAAAAGTCCCGAAAACCTCATGTAGAATGACTGACAGACAGACAGACAGACAGACCGAGGGTAAACTAATAGTCCCCTTTGGCAAAGCCGGTAGGGGACTGAAAATGTCAAATCCCAAATGGCATCCGGCATCTCTTTCAATAATCATGGTCAGGGTAAGATTACAAGATTATCAATAAGATTATAAAGGAAATTAAATTAGTGTAAAGGGGCTAAAATAAAAGTCGAGACTTGAAAGGACACGTGACATGACTTTTCTTTCTGGGGAAGTTTTCCCGACGAATGTTATACACTGAATAGCTAGAAATTTTAAAGACAGACATCAGATAAAAACACACAGCCAGGATTCACACACGAGCTGAAGCCACATTTCCGAGTATGAGATCGCCTACTATATATGTCATAGGGGGATTACTTTAGTGGATATGATTGACTGACAGCTGGATACACAAAACCATTTTGAAATAGTAAACAGTGTCCGTCAGATAAATGAATCTATTTTACTTGTAGTGTAAAGTTTAGAGTATTTCGTATACTCTATTAGCATTGTTGAATCCTTCTAGAGGTAAATGGCTTCATTCTTTCATATCAATAGAACGAAAACAACAGTTGAAAAAAGAATTTCTTATAAAGAGAGTTATTTCTGCCAATTATTTTTGCTTCTCTGTTACAGGCACTAACTATAAAATCTGGAGTGATCTTTTCATAAAAAGAAAAGCTGCTGATCCAACAATTAATATTCAACTATTTATATTTTTTAACCATGATTTATTTTTAAAAAAGTCATATACACGATAGATACTTATAGTAATAATGCAGTTCTACAACTAGATATGTGAACCATAATAAATTCACGATTTTCATAAAGAACCCAACCTCCTTCAAACTTATACATTGAACATACCATTGTTTTATTCTAGGCTCCTGGTCCCAACTCTGGTATGTCCAGGGGTCCGTGTTTGCTCATCTCTCTGATTTGTATTTGCTATTATAGGAATTACGAGATTGAATACTGTTAGTTATCATAACCTTTACCTTGAAAATCAAATGGACTAGGAACAAGTTTTAACATTGTACTATTATAGTTTCTCTCCCAAAATAATAAAAGGAAAGGAAGTTCCTGTTTACTCTCACTGCATGTTCTTGTAGTTGTCTCAACTTAGAGACTTAGTGGAGAATGTCTGAGTATTTCTTATCATATTATGATTAATGTATTTCAAATCTGGAGTCTGTAAATGAATACATTCACGAATCAAGAAATTTAAAATATTTCAAGAGTTATCAAGAATTACATTTATGTTTACAAACACGTCTGAGATGATGAATTTCTTCAACCTTAACCCTTTTTCTAGAAATGAAAGAGACCTTTGTCTTCTGTTTGCGTTATTTTTTCTTCAAAAACTGCTTATTTATGCGGCTCATGGGCAACTTCGTCCATCCCACATCAACACAATTTTAATTCCTTATTTTCCAAGAACTCCCGCCAACTGAATATGTCTAATTTCTTGCTTCCTTCAAAATAAAAATTGACTTGTGCAGTCTTAAAATTATAATGAAACTGCAAAACTTTTTCATTCCATTGCGTCATGTCAGAAATACAATATCACATACTCAAACTACACTTTAAATTTTGAATGATGTCTATACTTTTGAAGTTTCGTTCACAGTGCTATTTCACTAGTATACAGGTTTATTCCTCAGTTTGTGCAAGTGTCTAGATATGATACGTAATTATGTTCCCTGAACAAAACTTGGGAATGATTTGTGTTTACTTCTTCTGATTATCAAAGTCACTATAAGATTTTTTCTTTAATATATTTTAAAGGTCTTCTGTCTCCAATGGAACATCTCAATGTTGTTGAAATGTGTTTTTTTTTTCGTCTTCGTATTTTTTCTTACACTTTTCTTAGATATGAGTCGGCCAATTTTCGTGAAATTTTCAGGGATAATTATAGATATTCACTTGAACTCGATACACTTTCTCCTGATTTTATTACGTACTTTAATACTCAAGATATTAACGTTTTCCCAAATTTTCCCCCGAGTGTTCTCGGAAACTATTCAAGATATCAACTTGAATTTTCAGCGATTGTAGAATAGGGTTCATGGATGTACCGAATAGCATTCGAGACTGATTTGCAATATCAAGTTTTAAGGGTCAGGTACTGAAACAAGGGACCAGGAGGGGTCAAAAATAATTTCTAAATATCCCTAAAAGTAAAGAAAATTTGTTAAGAATTATTAAAGCAAAATTTTATCTTTTTATGAAATTTTATCAAAATTTCATATTCTTATGAAGCAGAATTCATCCAAAAGCTTCTACATAAGAAGAAAAAATCTCTTGCTGTGGCCTTCAATTCGACATTTAGATATATCGACAACGTTTAGTCTATTAACAATGATCATTTTCATTCATATGTCGATTCGATATATCCCAGTGAACTTGAAATAAAAGACACCACAGAGTCTTCCACTTCTGCTTCGTATTTAGATATTTTACTGAAAATAGATGCCGGTGGCAAACTAACAACTCAACTTTATGATTTCAATTTCTCGTCAACTTCCCTTATTTATGTGGCAATATTCCATCATCACCTGTACATGGTGTTTATATCTCCCAATTGATTCGATACGCAAGAGCTTGTTCTCCATATGACCAGTTTTTAAATCGAGGCAGGCTATTGACAAAAAAGTTGATGTTACAAGCGTTTGTAAAGTCTCGTCTAAAGTCAGCATTTCGCAAATTTTATAGTCGTTATAACGATTTAGTTTGCCAGTACAACTTACCATTAAGTCAAATGCTGTCTGATGCGTTTCATACCAATCGTTAGGTTGTTCTTGGTAATTGTTTCTGACTACGGACTGCTCCGTTTACCTGATCGGAATGTAGGGTTCACGGCGGGTGTGACCGGTCGACAGGGGATGCTTACTCCTAGGTACCTGATCCCACCTCTGGTAAGACCAGGGGTCCGTGTTTGCCCATCTCTCTGATTTATATTTTCTATAGGAATTACCAGATTTTATACTGTTAGTTATCTTGGCCTTTTCATCTAACGTTCTGCAACTATTAATGTCAGCAAAAAGATCAGTGATTTATAGGGGAATAATTTACGAAACTTTGATACTCTCTATTTCTTCAACCAAAAATATTTTATAAAGCATTATAGAACAAAAAATGTTCAAAAATGTTTTCCAGAACTATATGGTTCCTTTTATTTTTTTTTTCTGATTACCATTTTAAAGGAATTCCGGTGGCACTCCCTATATAATATCCTAATTGTCTCGAAATCTACAAACATTTTGATAAACGTTGTAGAACAAAAGTTGTAGATAATCACTTGACCTATCAGAGAATATCAAGTTTTAGGGACTAGCCTCTTAAAGAAGGGGTCAGAAGATTTCAAAAGCAATTCAAAATATACAAGAAAGCAACTTGACGCAAGCGTCAAAGGTATCAGGCCGCAGAAAATATAAAGAAATCATTCTTTTACTATTATTATTATTATTATTATTACTTCCTTTTATCAGATCTGACCATGCTGACGATAAGCATTTTTTTTGCATCCCTACAGGACGAAGAGTTAATTGTGAAGTCATAATTTAATTAAGATGTATTTTAGTCAGCAAAATTAGAAGAGACAATTTTACGCAAAAGGTAAACGACTTTACAAGGCATATATGTTTGGAGTTTTTACTTGTCTAGACTCGACTCCCCTTATCCCCTCAAGATCATTTAAATATATGTTAGTTGTCTGAATCCACAAAAATAGACTGGAATCCACAAAACACTATACACCCTTTTTGTATTTCATAAGCGAACAGTAATAGAAATGAAATAAATTGTACCCGAAACAAACGCAGTACAAATTGACAACTGTAAATGTTTATTGAATTTTATATACGCTTGATTTATCTATCTAGAGATTATACAAATCAAATTATAAAATTAACAATTACTTTCATTTCCAATTAGATACTTACATCGCAGTAAGTCTTTGAAAGAAATCATTTAAAAATATATTTACATTAATCCCACAGAAAAGCATGTACATTTTTAAAACCCATATCAGGACAGATCGCGTTCTTGCGCCGCCTGTAATAACGAATTTGTGAAGCGTTATTGAAGCAAAGTCGATCGTTCTGACTTTCTTAAGTACTGACACATGTATCATCATAACGATTACAGTATTGGCTCGGTAATGAGGTGTTTACTAGGGAATAATGTATGAAACTTTGATGCTTTCTCTTTTAAACGAACAATATTTTGTCAAGCATCATAGAACAAAAATGTTCAGAATATTATTTTTTAAAAAACTATCTTATAATTTTTTCCTCCGAACCCTTTAAGAGCCTTAAAACTAAATACCCACATTACCTCGAAACTGAAATACACTATATTAAACGTTTTAGAACATGAGTTGTAAATAATGACAAAACCAATACGACAATGTCAAATTTTCGGGACCACCCTCTCATATAAGAGGCCAGGAGGCGTCAAAAACACTTTCTTAATATTTCAGCTTGTTAAAGCGTTACCGAAGTTAAGTTGTGCGTTATGGCGTTATGCAACTACTGATAGGAATATGACCGTTATGTAATAGGGGATCACTGATGTCACCAACATGGAGATCCGTTACGTAATGGATATTTTCAACAGGCCTTATGTTCGAAATTTTCATTCTTTCTATCGCTGAAACCAAAGATATTTTTGCAGCATAGAAAGATTGCTTGTTAATTTAGGATTAGAATCGTAATCCGTATTGCATCTATAGCATTGCATCATTACATAATCAAACGGAATACCTCCTCGTTGTTCACAACGAGACTGTGTCTCTTTCTATTTCCCAGACAAAATGGCCATAACTTTTTATTTAGAGACTAAAATAATGTGAATCTTTACTGTAGGTTTACAATATGTATGCTTAATGAATGGGGCATTGTAAATTTTAACTTCTTTCATCTGGTATAAAATAACCTGTAAATCTCTTATGAATGAGAAAAACGAAATGAAGCACAATGACACCATTTTTTTTTTAAATGTGGAGAACATCCGTAATGGTCCCCGTTACAATTTGAAATCGAAGTTTGGGAACATACTGTTTTTTTTCTCTTCTCTTTCTTCTTATTTTACCTCAGTAAAATAGAATATCAATTGTAGATGTACAGAACGAATCCCATTTTCTCTAAACATGCATGCATGTACATAGGATTTTTGGTACACTAACTTTGGAATCAGTCTGACGATGGTGAAACTCGCCAATCTGCACGTGAAATTCATTTTGATTGGATAATAACAAAACTTCTGTAGCCCTCTTATGAATAAAGGGAATGGAAAGATATTTATAGTATAGATACATAATATAAATATCTATAAAATGGTGTAATAAGAAATAATATGCGCACGCGGAGGTACGTGCATCATCTTTTGAAAATTCAATTCTTTAAAGTACTAGTACTATAACCTTTTTATTTTTTTTTAAATCTTTGAAATTTATGTTGTAGATGCATTTTGATATTCCTTACGATTGGCTATGGTAAAAGTTACTGGTCAACACGCGTACGTGCATGCACATGTGCTAAATTCTCATTGGACAATTCTAACATCACCATAACTTTCATATTTATGAATCAAACATGACATTCTTACTATTGTTATATGATTCAAATGTCTGTTGAATGACATCAACAACAGTGGAGAGTCATACTTACATGCATATGAATGCACGTGTATTGATTTTCTTTCCATATTTTTGGTACTAACGTGGTCATAGCTTTCTTATAGAAATCTGCAGTCAAATGAAATTATGCATGTACTGTAGGCTTATGACATGAATACCTAATGAATGTAAACAAAATTTGCCCGATCAAATTCACATGCGCAAGAATGTACGTACAGAGTATCTTTCAAGGTCTAAATTCGATTATTTGTCTATAACATTTTTAGTTTTTAATTAAAAGTGTTGAAATTTAGGTTGTAGATATAATTTAGAACTCCGTATGAATCTGTATTTTCAAAATTACTTACCAGCACGCGCAAGCACGTGCGCTGAATTTGATTGGATGATACTTGAACGTCAATAACTGAATTGTTTCCCTATGAAATGGACTGCAAGTCATATTATAAGCATATATTGAGACGCTTAATTGATTGACATGGTCGAAATCACGTATGTCAATGCACATGCTCGCCCCCTTAATTTTGATTGGTTAATGCTTAAATGTCTAAAACATTCTTGCTTTTCAATAAATCAGTTTGAAAACTATACATAACGTATTGACATGGTCAGTACACTTGATACGAAATCAGTAATTTTTACTGAACAGCAATTGCATGCACCTTCGGGTTTAATTTGGTTGGATAATACTTTAGCTTACATAACTCAAGGGAATTACCGGTAAGTGAAAGTTATCCTGTTATTAATTAAAGTGTATATTGAATGATTTAATATAACTTAATCAAACAAAATGGTAAAGTAATGGCGCCACTTTGTAAATGGGGGATGTTTTGGGAACATCTTTAAAGGTCTCTATTACAATCAGAAACAGTTGAAATACGTTATATGGCACAAGTGAGCTAAAAATTAAAAAAAGAACTGGGTCAAAATAGAAAACTTACAAATGGTTTTTGTAAATATTCACCGGGTATATAAACTGAACTGCGTATCGAAATCAGATATTTCCATCGTGTTTCCACAATGAAGCGACTGGTGTGCTTTTCGTTCGTTGCAATATGCTTGTTTGGATCCCATGGTTTATCAGTTCTAACGGACAATATACATAACTCAACAGACATCGACTTCAGTACACTTGATACGAAAAGTGTCGATGTGTTCCGACAGTTATTAAATCAGGAGACGTTGATCCGAATGACATTGGTGAAAAATGTTCACGTTTTGATGAAGGACATGGTATCCTTGCAGCAAAGTCTTGTGTCTGCAGAAAGTGAAATTTCGTTGCTCAAAGACACAAACGGTAGAGAAATAACCGAACTGAAGAAAGAGTTACAGTCTCTTAAATTCGAGAACAATAAATTGAATAACGAAATTACCAAATGTAATGAAAATATTTTTTCTTTAAAAGAAAATATAACGGAAATGGGTGAAAATCACCGTGTGTTCAAAAAACGGGTATCTGACGAAAAACGAAGGTTTGAACGGAACACATCAGATATACTTGCTGATCTTAAAATTGAAGTTCGCTATTTGTCCACTACACTTTTGGATCTGAATAAACACACTCAACAAATTGACAAGAATATCCCAGAACTCATTGAGAACAAGTACACAATAATCTCCGAGAGAATTAACGACTCCATGGTCGTGTATGGTAGAGAAATGAGAACTACTGATAAAAAACTGACAACCGCCATGTCAGACCTGGAGAGAATGCAAAAGAGCATGGCAAAGTCATTATTCGGTAAGTAGAATATAACATAATGATATGATGGGTTATGGATAGAAAATATTTCCAAAGTTTTCCTCCAAAATCGTAGACATCTCTATCTTTGCATATACTAGTATGTAATACTGATACATGAAAAAATTGCCCTCGTTTTATTTTCGCCCAACTTCACCATTGTCATCAATGCGTGAATTTAAAACTTGGCAAATAACTCAAATGTTGCAAAATAATATGCATGGGCAGAATTTATTTATTTATTTTTACAATGCATCGGTGTGAAAATAACATAAAATGAATGAAATATTTCCTGTAATGCAGTATTACGAGTATTTGTGGATATCAATTAATAGTTTCAGCAGATTAAATCACAATATATAGAAATGATACAAAAATGAGTATAGTGTATATCGTAGGGAAGGAAATAATATATACCCATAAATCTTATCATAAAACATACAGGACCGTTTCTATAGGGTCAGCGGGAGCACATGTCTCTATCTAAAGGATTAGCGGGAGCACATTTCTCTATCTAAAGGTTAGCGGGAGCACATTTCTCTATCTAAAGGATTAGTGGGAGCACATTTCTCTATCTAAAGGATTAACGGGAGCACATGTCTCTATCTAAAGGATTAACGGGAGCACATTTCTCTATCTAAAGGATTAACGGGAGAACATTTCTCTATCTAAAGGTTAGCGGGAGCACATTTCCCTATCTAAAGGTTAGCGGGAGCACATTTCCCTATCTAAAGGATTAACGGGAGCACATTTCTCTATCTAAAGGATTAACGGGAGCACATTTCTCTATCTAAAGGTTAGCGGGAGCACATTTCTCTATCTAAAGGATTAGTGGGAGCACATTTCTCTATCTAAAGGATTAACGGGAGCACATTTCTCTATCTAAAGGATTAACGGGAGCACATTTCTCTATCTAAAGGTTAGCGGGAGCACATTTCTCTATCTAAAGGTTAGCGGGAGCACATTTCTCTATCTAAAGGATTAGTGGGAGCACATTTCCCTATCTAAAGGATTAACGGGAGCACATTTCTCTATCTAAAGGATTAACGGGAGCACATTTCTCTATCTAAAGGATTAACGGGAGCACATTTCTCTATCCAAAGGATTAGCGGGAGCACATTTCTCTATCTAAAGGATTAGTGGGAGCACATTTCTCTATCTAAAGGTTAGCGGGAGCACATTTCTCTATCTAAAGGTTAGCGGGAGCACATTTCTCTATCTAAAGGATTAACGGGAGCACATTTCTCTATCTAAAGGTTAGCGGGAGCACATTTCTCTATCTAAAGGATTAGCTGGAGAACATTTCCCTCTCGGAAAAAGTGAAATGACACAAGTCTGTCAAGATTTCATATTTGCATTTTTAGCAACCACACAAGGAATAAATACTGACGACGATTTCCATGCTCAGATAACTCCTGCTAGAGTTTTCGAATTCAAAGTTTCACATCATGCAGGGTATTAGAACAAATATTATCGAGGTCAAAGGGTTTTGATTTTCTTTATCATTTTAGTGTTATTTATATGCGTACAGGATACCTGCGTTGCACAAACTCCTTCAATATTTTCCAAACTAAAACTCTTATATCACACAGGATGTATTTATGTTAAAGGTTGTGCAAATTCTCAGGATTTGTTTTTCTTGAAAATTTTCGCAAGTGATAATATGCTGAACCTTTGCTGCTCGCTGTCCGTTTAATGTCGTCTGTCGTCCGGTAACATATTTCAATAAAGTGCTACTATTCCAAAATCTTTTACAGTATCAATCTGAAAAAAAGTAAGAAATAAGTAACATGAAATAAGTATGATGTGGTTATAAAAAGAGCACGTATTCAATAAAACTGACAATGAAAATTTGATTATTTCGTAATAAATCCAAATAACAATGATTAAAAAATAATAATGACAAAAAATAATGCAAAGTAATAACTGTAAAAACATCACTTTACAAATAGCGTTTGATTACCTACATATACATAGCAATGTAATTTGGTCTGATTTGATTGATTAAACTCTTTGATACGATTGCTTTCCTTTCATATATTTGAAGAAGACCATCATCAATTATAATATAAACATTGATGAAGTACTCAGTTTAGGAAAAGCGGATGATAACAATGTTCTTAAATTTATTAGTTTGTAAAATATATCGAAATTCAGGCTTTAATTTTTTGGAGTTGAACTTCGCAGGAATATATTCACAAGTAGAGCTTTTGAAAAAAAACACACCGAAAAACGTCAGCCATTGGCATTTCCATAATTACAAAGATGGTTTAAAGTACACCTACATATTATATATGCTGTGTCAGTATGTGCAGATTCTCTCTCTCTCTCTCTCTCTCTCTCTCTCTCTCTCTCTCTCTCTCTCTCTCTCTCTCTCTCTTCCAAGCAGGGAGACTATCGGCTTCCACCTTCCACGAATCTTCGCCAGCTCCTGTAAAAAAAAAGTGAAGTAGCCCGAATTAAAACTACATCTTTTCATATAAAAAAAAAACATTCACAGAAACAAACAAACAAACAAAAAACAAACACCCTAAAAATAACAAACTAACAAAAAGCGGCCTCTCCTCCATCTTTTGTACGCTCGGTAATATTATATACATGTCATTGTGAAACATTTATGTTTGAAGTTAAGGAAAAAATAAATCAAAAACAATTTTTTTTTATTAAAGTTGCATGTTGTAGAAACGCAAACCGGTCTTTCGGACATGACCTTAAAAACGGAGGTCCCGTGTCACGGTAGGCGTTGGCACATTAAAGAACCCTCACTGCTACGGCCCTGAGCGCTAAGCATAGGTCTAAATTTGTGGTACTTCACCTACAGCTGGGCTGTAAAATTTAGACCTATGCTCGGCGCTTATGGCCTTTGAGCAGGGAGAGATCTTTTACGTGCCACACCTGCTGTGATACGGGGCTTCGGTTTTTCCGGTCTCATCCGAAGGACCGCCCCATTTACTCGCCTCCTACGACAAGCAAGGGGTACTGAGTATCTATTCTAACCCGGATCCCCATGTCTGTGTGTGTGTGTGTGTGTGTGTGTGTGTGTGTGTGTGTGTGTGTGTGTGTGTGTGTGTGTGTGTGTAATTTGTTAAAAAAAATCCAATATTAGCAAATATATCCAATTCAACTGAATTCCATTTTATAACTGCCTGAAGAGGCATTAAAGCCGAAAGCGCTAACAGTGAAACGTAATTCGAATTTTGTGTTTCTGGACTTTTATCATGTCTCTGTATATGCCGAACTGGTTTTGTAATATAAGTCATTCCAAATGCAATTTTAAAATTCCATCGTAGATCCCTCCCTCCCAGGGAGTTCTTGTTTTTTTAAAACTGATAAAAGTTCATGCTCATCAATATTTCTTTCCATATTGTTGGATATATTCTCTTGCAATTTTTAAACATTATCACAGTGCAGAATATCAATAAGCTTAACATCCAAATGTGTACAAGTTCAGTATCAGCATTTTAACATAAAACTCTGTAGATTCATATTATGTGACTGATTTTCACTGATTTTAAATCACTCCTTTCCTAAGAATTTCAGCCATTTTAATTGGCGACTCTGCTTCACTGTGTTTTTCCCCATGTATAAACCTTGTTCTCTGAATTCAGAATTCCATATTGCTCAGTGAAGGTCAAATCACTCATTATTTCTATAGAGTCCCCCCTCCCTGATATTTAAGGTTGTTTACTGTAGAATAATCATAAGTTTGAATGCAATGCGGAAATCTGTCTTCTTCATTAGGCGAAAGCGCTAATTACATTTGCTTTGGACCGATCACGGTGGCTCTGTGGTAGAGCTCTCGCCTCGTGAACGGAAGGTCGTGAGTTCGAGCCCCGCTCGGGCCGGCCGCGTCAAACCTAAGACGTTAAAATAGGTAGTGATTGCTCCTTCGCCAAGAGCTCGGCATTACGAAGTGAGAATCACGGGTCTTTCGGATGGGACCTTATAAACGGAGGTCCCGTGTCGCAGCAGGTGTGGCACGTAAAAGAACCCTCACTGCTAAAAGGTCTAAATTTGCAGCCCCGTCACCGGTAATAGTGACAGTCGCCGGATAGCTGAAAAATTGCTCAGGCGACTATAAATAAAACAAGCAAACAAACAAAAAAAACAAACATTTGCTTTGATAACCTTACGTCACAGAGGTCATTCAGACCCTCTCTGTGATATTTCAAACGGAATTTACTTAATCAAACAGGGACATGCAACTTACTAATTAATTAATGAGCGAGTACACATAGACATTTGGACCATATCCGTGAGGGTTCTTTAACGTGCCAGTGCCTGCTGCGACACAGGACCTCCGTTTTTAAGGTCATATCCGAAAAACCCGTGATTGTCAATATAAAAATGTTTGTTTTTTGAAAATGCAGAAGGGCATTCTCATTTAAAAGTGTATTAAAACAAATCAGTAAAATAAGGAGTAAAAGTTAACCTGAATCAGCACAGGTAGAGTGCTGTAAAGCATGCACTTGATGGAGTGATTCGAACTGAACTGACCAATGAACACATTCTCACACTCATTGTAATGTTAAAGATCTAAACACCAATCATAATCACATAGAACACATACAACGTAGCTCAAAAGTAATGCAATTGTTTTAAAACACAAATTTATTTTCAGTCTTTGCATCCACCACCACCACCACCACCTCAAATATCGATGTGGTACACGAAAAGTGACCTAGGAAATTCCTTAAAACTGAGTACTTAGATTAACATACTTTTTTGTAGATGATTTGAACAGCACAGTTAGTAGTCTAAAAGCAGAAGTGAAAAAGGATCAGTATGAACAGCTAAAACTATCGTCTGTTGTGTCATCTTTAGAGGTCTTCCGAATGAATGTTACTAACAACCATTGCGGTATGTATTGTTATAATACTATGTGTGAACGTATAAAGGGTATGTTTTATGAAATTTAAAATCTTAAAGATTTTTGCACAGACTTGTGAATAGTTCAGTACAGTACTGTGGTAACTCTAGATTAAGTTTTCTACCAAAAAATAAATGGATGAATAAAGATAAAAAAAAATAGATCAAATGGCCACTGGTCTTAACGGTCACCTCAGTGCCATAGTCCATACATAGACCATGCATTTAATTTTTCCTAATACATGTTTTAAAGTAAAGAAAGAAAAAACATTTTCTAAGATTTAATAATTTTTCACCAGAAAGCCATATTGATCTCACCTAGGGCCTAAACCAGGGGTCACGACTTTCACAACTTCGGTAGAGATCTTCATGGACATCATAACCATGCATTTAGTTTATCTCTCTCTGAGAGTAGAGAAGATTTTCTAATATTTAATATAGCTTTACTATATGGTCATATTGGCCCCATCCTACAGACTGAACCCTTGACCAAGGGGTTATGAATTTCACAAGTTTGGTAATGGGATTCATGGATTATGTATTTGGTTTTTCTTTGACCCCGCCCTGGGTAAGCTATTCACAATTTACATTCCTATTATCCTAAAGAAACTTCACACTAAAAACGGTAAAAATAGCCTTGTAGTTTTCTAAAAGAAGTTAAAAACTTAAAATTGTTAACAAACGACTCACGACGACGGACGAAGACCAACGACCATAAGTCATCTGAGTGATTCGTGTGACCTAAGAAGCTAGATATGTCAAATTTAATTATTCATAATGTACAGGATGTGTACAAATTTAATTATTCATAATGTACATGACATACAAGTATATATTATCATGATATGATAAATTAGTAATCAGAAAACTCTAATATTCCTAATATACCGTGTTTCATTTGATCACTGCAAAAATGAGAAAGTGCATTCTTGGTTAATGATGCCTTCTAAGAAATTATCTTTCAGATATGTAGAGTCTAAAGTTTATTTAGTTTCTTCTTCAGAGGCTTCATTCTTAAAACAACTGCAAGACGAAAATTAATGTAACAAGTCAATATGTGTATTTTAGGTTTGTAACAAATCAGTGTGTGTATTTTAGGTTTGTAACAAGTCAATATGTATATTTTAGGTTTGTAACAAGTCAATATGTATATTATAGGTTTGTAACAAGTCAATATGTATATTTTAGGTTTGTAACAAGTCAATATGTATATTTTAGGTTTGTAACAAGTCAATATGTATATTATAGGTTTGTAACAAGTCAATATGTATATTATAGGTTTGTAACAAGTCAATATGTATATTATAGGTTTGTAACAAGTCAATATGTATATTATAGGTTTGTAACAAGTCAATATGTATATTTTAGGTTTGTAACAAGTCAATATGTATATTATAGGTTTGTAACAAGTCAATATGTATATTATAGGTTTGTAACAAGTCAATATGTATATTATAGGTTTGTAACAAGTCAATATGTATATTATAGGTTTGTAACAAGTCAATATGTATATTTTAGGTTTGTAACAAGTCAATATGTATATTATAGGTTTGTAACAAGTCAATATGTATATTATAGGTTTGTAACAAGTCAATATGTATATTTTAGGTTTGTAACAAATCAATGTGTGTATTTTAGGTTTGTAATAAGTCAATATGTATATTATAGGTTTGTAACAAGTCAATATGTATATTTTAGGTTTGTAACAAGTCAATATGTATATTATAGGTTTGTAACAAGTCAATATGTATATTATAGGTTTGTAACAAGTCAATATGTATATTATAGGTTTGTAACAAGTCAATATGTATATTATAGGTTTGTAACAAGTCAATATGTATATTTTAGGTTTGTAACAAGTCAATATGTATATTATAGGTTTGTAACAAGTCAATATGTATATTATAGGTTTGTAACAAGTCAATATGTATATTATAGGTTTGTAACAAGTCAATATGTATATTATAGGTTTGTAACAAGTCAATATGTATATTATAGGTTTGTAACAAGTCAATATGTATATTTTAGGTTTGTAACAAGTCAATATGTATATTATAGGTTTGTAACAAGTCAATATGTATATTATAGGTTTGTAACAAGTCAATATGTATATTATAGGTTTGTAACAAGTCAATATGTATATTATAGGTTTGTAACAAGTCAATATGTATATTTTAGGTTTGTAACAAGTCAATATGTATATTATAGGTTTGTAACAAGTCAATATGTATATTATAGGTTTGTAACAAGTCAATATGTATATTATAGGTTTGTAACAAGTCAATATGTATATTATAGGTTTGTAACAAGTCAATATGTATATTATAGGTTTGTAACAAGTCAATATGTATATTATAGGTTTGTAACAAGTCAATATGTATATTATAGGTTTGTAACAAGTCAATATGTATATTATAGGTTTGTAACAAGTCAATATGTATATTATAGGTTTGTAACAAGTCAATATGTATATTATAGGTTTGTAACAAGTCAATATGTATATTATAGGTTTGTAACAAGTCAATATGTATATTATAGGTTTGTAACAAGTCAATATGTATATTATAGGTTTGTAACAAGTCAATATGTATATTATAGGTTTGTAACAAGTCAATATGTATATTATAGGTTTGTCGAGTAAAGTCGCCTTTACTGCTACGATAACGTCAAGTGACTCTTCGTGGAACGGTGGTACTCTGATTTTGCCCAAGGTGATAAACAACGTGGGTGGGGGCTACAACCCAGTAACAGGGGTCTTCACTGCCCCTGTGGGTGGTCACTATGTCTTCTTTGTCAGCGTACAAAGTTTCAATACTGAGCAAATTCGGGTAGACGTAGTACTGAATGGAGACTCCAAGGTCCGAACAATGGCATATGACTCTGGTAACAATGATTATTATGAGACCGGAGTTAACCTGGTTGTTCTAAGACTGGATAACGGAGACACTGTGTGGGTCAAACGTTTCACAGGAAAAGGTTACTATTCCGACAGCGTACCAATCACAACCTTCTCTGGATTCCAGTTGTAAATGAAATAATAAATTTGAAGATGTTGATGCCATCGTCAGATGAGAATACTGTAGATGATAATTACGAAGGTGAATGAACATACCGAAATTTATCAAGTGTGTGTGTGTGTGTGTGTGTGTGTGTGTTAATCATGCCGAAAAATACAGGAAAATATCGAAACTATTGTTTCGTCTCCGAATCCGTTGCGGTTTTGATATCTAATTTATCCAACGAGATCTAGTTTTCTGCGTTAACTTTGGCTATTTTTCAATTAGTCTGGCACCCCCCACCGGCACTCATTGATCACTTGTTTTGAGAACCAGTGATCTAAGTGGCGGGGGCGGGGACCAGACTATTTTTCAGTAGCAATAAGCGTTGTTTTTAGATTGATTGATTGATTATATATTGTTTAACGTCCCGCACGAGAGTTTTTTATTCATATGGAGACGTCATCATTGCCGGTGAAGGGCTGCAAAATTTAGGCCTATGATCGGCGCTTATGACCTTTGACCAGTGAGGGATCTTTATCGTGCCACACATGCTGTGACACGGGGCCTCAGTTTTCGCGGTCTCACCCGAAGGACTGCCCCATTTAGTAGCTTATTACGACAAGCAAGGGGTACTGAGGATCTATTCTAACAACCAGGATCCCCACGGGCTGTTTTTAGAAGGGAAAGAGGGGAAGTATACGAAGATAAAAGTTGCCTCATATTTGTCTGAAAATTCATGGTTAACAAGAATAGCAGTTCTGCCCAAAGTTCCAAATCGTGGAATTTCAAATTCCCCTATGTGTTCTATGAATTTGACCTATGGACAGATACGTTGGGTTATACTTTATCGTCATTTATCTTACCAATTTTTCAAACGGCTGATAAACCTGTAATGACGACAATTCGGGGAAAATTTTTACACTTTGAAAAAATAAAAATAGGGGGGAAAATTTAATCGGAGCATTTTCCCCATGTTGATCAAACATGCAAAAATTGGCAAAAAAATGGAGGGGTGTTTTAACAGTTGAAATATGCCCACTTAGTATAATAAATTCACACTAATTGTACCGGAACGACATCCCCCCCCCCCCCCCCCCGGATCGTAATTGGCTAATACCAGAGTAAAATTATTTGGAATTGAAAGACATATTATAGAAGTTTAAACTGATTGTCGGGATGAAAAATTATCGCAAAATATCGAAAAATGACTGAGGAAATTACGAAGGTAGGAGGTGTGTTCGAAATGAAGGGTGTAATTTACTGCAGATTGCTATGTGTTGTAAAAAAAAAATGTACAAAAGTATAAAAGCAACAGGACTCTACAATAAATTTTGTCGTTTTTTATTAGCACATGGAATGGACTTTGAAATGCTGGCGGTCATATGTCTAACATTAATATAGTCAATTTTTGAGAGGGTCACAGGTTAGTATTAGGGTCTATAGGAAATGAATTGGTACTCTTTTCCCCAATACTACACGTAGCATGACCTAAATGTAGTTAGCGCTATGGGCGACTACTACCGCGTAAATATAAAATATATACCTTCAATGCAGAAAGGGTTGGTCTTACATTATCTACCGACAAGCAATTTTTAGACAACCTTTGAAATTGTTGTCTTATTGAAGTGCCCTTTGAATAATACAAAACCTTAAACATACCCTGGATTCATGGATTTATGAAAAAATAATCTGGCCTAGCCATAGTTGTGGACAAACATGACGGTGCAGAAAACATCGGGAAACGACTCCATAACTGATATCGAAAGCTAGATGAGAATAAATGTGTTGTTAATCTGAATTTTTATTGGTGAATATTAGGCGTGATATATTCTTATTGTCTGATTATGGGCTATATATTCCTAATTGGGGAGAGCAGCAGCTGTTTGACGCTGGAGCCCTCTGTCAGTGCCCGTTTGAAACGTCAGTAAACATGGATACAGTGTACAGCTGTAGAAATGTCATCTGGATTGTTGCAGTTCAATTTCTTCTCCATCAGAACCTAGGTTTGTTTGGTTTTCATACCTTTATTTCCTGGCAACGTTCATAAAGGCTTTTCGAAGTTTGAAAAATTATTTTTTGAATTTGTTTATTTGCTTCAGCAATATATCACCCATATCAGTTTTGAATTAAAAATACTTCTCATAATATTGCAGCACGTCTCATTTTCGTCTAATTAAATATGCGATACCATCTAACCCCCGTCCATTTTGAATATTTTTTTAATTTAATTTGAACGTATTTTGTTGTAATATACTTTAAAAGGTTTCTTCTACAAGTTCTAACAAACTATAAAAGCTAAAGACCGATCTTTACTTGCAAACATGGCGATAACATAAATATTTTTTATAACATTGAATGTGATGTAAAGATCAAATTTGAATTTGAGTATACTAGGAAATTTAGATATTCAATATCTTTATAAAAATCTGACTGAAGTACAGATCTAAATTATAAATATATATGATCTCTGATGAGGAGTTATAAATATATATTCAGATCTTTACTTCAGTCAGATTGTATAAAAATTTTGCGTGCACTACGCCAGAATAGCTTTTGACACATAGTGTGCAAGATCCCAAAGAAGAAATGAGCAGAAAGCATAATAATAAATAATATGATATTGAGCTATAATTATATAATATTCACGGTAGATTGATATACATTATAAGATCAAAGTTTAAATAAGCCCCTTTGGATACAAAATGTGTGAATAAAAGAGGAAAGGTATTCATTTTTTTTTTTATAATTGAGAGAAGCATCATCCGTCAGTAGAACAAGTATCTTCACAATATGAAGAATATCTCGTTAAATAATTCATGTCTGATATAGGACGAAAACCAATCTAGGTCAAATTAAGGGCGTTTTTTGTTTTGATTTTGTTTTATTGTTTGTTTTGTTTTTTCTTACTTTCTTTTTATTTATTTATTATTATTATTATTTATAAATCGTAACAACTACATATAGATAACGAGATAAGTATGGAGCGCCATATTAACTTGAACTCAAATAATTGATTGATTCATTGATTGTATATTGTTTAAAGTCCCTCTCGAGAATCTTTCACTCATATGGAGACGTCATTTCCGGTGAAGGGCTGCAAAATTTGGGTCTATACTAAGGCTGTCACGTGTACACGTGTAACCGGTAACGTTTCGTGTTTGGGCTGTAAACGTTTACAAAATCCCTAAACGTTTAAACGATGTCTTATATATGTGGCACAAATCTTGCAGGGTTCAAATTACAATCTAAATTATTTGAATAATTATTTCAAGTGAATAAACTTATTAAACAAATTGCGAGGGGAAGTAATGAATTTATAAAAGTTTGACTATAGTCTATAGGAACGGTGAACAATTTGCTATGCACACCGGCAACGTCCGTTGCCTCTGAGCGCGTCTTTTCCACAGCGGGTGGAACTGTTACAAAACTGCGCTCCTCCCTTGACGCTGAGAACGTGGACAAACTGATCTTTTTGAACAAAAGATTAAAACATAAAGTGAATTGCGCTGCACCGGCTGCACGTGAAGTCCATGTTAAAACCGAACCGACGGAAGAAGCCGCGGCACCAGCTCTGCCCTCTCTGGACAATCTAATGTGAAATCACTGAAATGAAAATTTGAAAAATGAAGTTTATTGTGAATTTGTGATCTGTATTGTGCAAATGTTGTACAGTGTGAATAAAATTGAATTCAATTTAAATGCTATCCGGATATTTATGTTCGTGTATTTTTTTTCTGTCTTATATTTATACTCCGGAACGTCCGGTGACAATCTCTGCATCGTCCATAGAACGATGAAAACGGAAACACAAACATAATGGTCATTAATGGGTCTTAAAATTCTGTGCGTATTTTATTTTATTAAATTATACAACACTTCGTTTAAACGGTAACGTTTCGTTTACAATGCTTCGTTTAAACGTTTACAAAATTTTGTAAACGTGACAGCCTTAGACTCTATACTCGGCGCTTATGACCTTTGAGCAGGGAGGGTTCTTTATCGTGCCACACCGGCTGTGACACGGGGCCTCGGTTTATGAGGTCTTATCCGAAGAACCGTCCCATTCAGTCGGCTCTTACAACAAGCAAGGGTACTGAGGATCTATTCTACCCCGGATCCCCACGGGGCTTGTATCTTTAATTATTTGAAGATTACTTAATCAGTTCATTTGATGAGTGTAACAATTCATTAAAAAATCTCTTCAAATAATTAATGACGTCTTTAATTTCGAATTACTGCGCGCTTTAGTTGAATTGATGATTGCATTAATTATTCTGCTGAATTGATGCGCACTATAATTGAATCGTTGCTCTCTTCCAGCTAATTAATTATATCAACAATTTAGTTGATGTGCGCTACAATTGAATTGAAGAGAGAGCAATAATTCAATTAATGTGTACAGTAATTGAATTATTGCTCTCTTCCATTGAATTGTAGCACTCATCAATTCAATTAATGCGCATAATAATTGAATTGTTACAAATTTGAATTGAATTAATGATATCAGTAACCCAATTGATGCGAGTAATATTTTTAGAAAGAGGAACTATCTAATCAGATTGATTAATTGATTGTATACTAGTACTGTTTTAGGCCCCGCTTGAGAATTGTTCACTATCTAATTAGAGAGATCTTTAATTCAAAATATTCACAATTGAATTAATGATCTCTTCTTCTTTTTTTTTTCACTTTAATTGAATTATTGCTCTATTAAACGACTTGATGCACGCAATAATTCCTTTACAAAATCGTTGTGAATGATTAAAGATATTTTCAACTGAATTAAAGATACCATCAAATCATATATACCGAGCTCCAAATTTAAATTTTGCGAGTAATAATGCTGGCCCATTGATGCGTTCAACAACTGAATTGATGAAAACAACATCTGAAATAATGCGCGCATCAAATCAATTATTGCGCACAATGACTGAATTAATGAATCAAGATATTTTCAATTATTTGAGTTTATGTTCCGTTGGCGCTCCATAAAGAGTTGTAAAGTCTTATTTACGAGATAAAAAAATCAGTGTGTATGCAAGTGTCTTTGATTAGCGATACACTAAAAACCTCAGCTGATAACTAGGAGGAATCCAATTCAATTGTGGTTCTCCTAAAGAGACTGCATGGTGGTTTAAAATATTCTTAACGATTCTTCCATTCTCATACGTGATAAATGTCGTATCATTTTATGAATAGAAGCTCGCCATTACAACTCTTTATATCGTTATTACGATTTCCTATCTCAATATTACGAAGGAAAGTTGTAATTTGCACCTCTTTTTTTTTTTTTTTTATCTCGTTATAACAACTTATTCCGCAAATTTTTAAATTTATTTCACACTCTTGATTTGACCTCACTGGGTTTTGTACTATACTTAATGCAATAAAAGAAGTAATGACAGTCATACTCTACTATTCCACACCTACATGAAGGGCATCCTACTCGCGAAAAATAGAAAGCCATGTTCATCTCCAAGCCCCTTTGATGTGAATATAACGTTTGATTTCTCCAACTTCGGGCCAAAAATAAATTGAGAATTCCAAACATTGAAGCGATTGGTTATTATTTTGGGTCACTCAATGAACCTCTTGCATCTTTACTCCAATGTACTTCCAATTATATTGTACTGTTGTTGTGAGAAAGGCCGACTTCTATCACGAACTGGAGTAACAGTAACATCAAACTTGATCTAACATTGACCTGTCAGGTATCATTTAGTATGTGTAATTGTTCGTGTTTTAGTAGCCGGTTTCGATGTTTTGAATTATTTAATCGCATAATAAGCAACTCGCTTCTCTAATTACATCCGACTAGGTATTGGAATTTAGCTGTATACAAAGATATCCGACTAGGTATCATTTCGTAGACTCTAGTAACCAGTTCCGATGTTTGAAATTATTCAATCATATGATAAAACAGTTATTGACATTTTCTTGGCCACATCGTCGCAAGCCACGGCTGAAATCTACGCTCCTCTCCCTTTTCACCTGTGGCTCTATGAGCATGTTAAATCAATGTTATATATGTAAACAAAAGCTGTTTTGCTTTCAAAATAATGATAACATCTTAATTATTTACCATTTTGATATTGGAAGTACAGTACATTTTCCTTGTTTATTTTTGAAAATGACCAATAAAACTTACTCGACGGGCAATCGGTATCCTCTGACATTTTGCTTCACTCGGAACTCTCCTATTAATCCGAAACGGTCGACATCGTTTCAGATATAATTCAACTTCCGTGTTTGATAGCGCGAATTTTGACTTTCAGATGGAAAAGTTGTTGGAAAAAATATAAATGTTGCGAATTTTGGTAGTAAATGGATATGGATAATTGTATTAGATTTTTTGAAATTGGATACGTCTAATTTTTTGACTGATAAGCAGGAATTAGTGAGTTTTGAGGACGAATTTTTCTCGGGGGTACGGTAAGGACCAGGGTAGTTGCAAGCCTTGTTTCATTTTCATGTAGTATACAGTGAGTGATGTTAAACGCTTGTGAAATTAAGTATCCTGTTCATACTTGTGTATAATAAGCATAATAGATTACAAAAAACTAAAACTCCACATCATGCAGTGGAAGAAAATCTCACGATCAGAGTTCGAATTTCGTTGATAAGTAAAATCGTGTTTATTAACATTGTCCACGACCCGAACGACTATGATTACGGTATAAAACAATGAAAAGCTGGTGATTTTTTCTATGATCGGCCGATTAAGCAGAAATTAACACTTACTTTCATTATTTTTTTTTTTTTATATTTTCCAACATGCAAACAACTTGCCATCCTTATTTCAAATTAATTTGAAATTCATTATTTTATGTCAAATTTATAGCAATGTGGTTTTATTGATAAACAAATTAGATTAGATAGCACAAGACAATCAAGAACAAAGTATTAATAAATGTAAATATATTATGGCAATTAAGCATATCTGTAACTACTACTCAAGGGTTTGTAAGCAAATAATATATATTGGGGCATTCATTGCACTTCAAGTGGTAAGAGTGTTCGCTTCGTAACCGGGAGGTCGTGAGTTCGAGCCCCGCTCGTGCCATGGCCGCGTCAAACCTAAGACGAAAAATAGGTAGTGATTGCTCCTTCGCCAAACGCTCGGCATTTAGAAGTGAGAATTACGGGTCTTTCGGATATGACCTAAAAAACGGAGGTCCCGTCTCACGGTAGGCGTTGGCACGTTAAAGAACCCTCACTGCTACGGCCCTGGGCGCTAAGCATAGGTCTAAATTTGTGGTACTTCACCTACAGCTGGTGACGTCTCAATATGAGTGAAAAATTCTCGACGGGATGTAAAACAAACAAACAATTAATCAATCACACTTACACAATGATTACTAGATTAAAATTCGAGCACTAAAGATAATATAACATATCGAGCGCACGAGATGTTAAGTCCAGCAAATGAGATATCTCAAACACACGATAAAATTATATTGAATGTCCTAAGATGTCGAACGATCGAGATATTGAGTCGAACGAACAAGACATTATCTCGAACACACGTAATACTGATGTTGAAGTCACGACGTAATTGGCAAAATTAGAGGAGGCACCGGTCCCTCTTCTTTTGTTAGCAAATCTATTTTTTGATTTTATAATTTTATTATGTATAATGTATAGCTAGAGTAACTCATAAAAAAGTATAGCTAGAGTTACCCATAAAAGTAACTTTAATACCCTGGAGCTTCCGGAGGATTCGCTCTCTGCCACGGACTTTGCCCTGTACTTAATGGCGGCTCTCGGACTCCAGTCTAGTGCCCCCTTTAACAAATTCTGGATCGATTGTACAAGATAATTTTGTTGAGCGGGCGACATATGTTGAGCATTCGAGATAAAAAGTCGATCATTCTATTTCATATTTTTCTGGTAAAATATATGTATGTCCTATATTTACCACCGTAAATAAACATGATTAAATATTAGATTTCGTGTGTACGAGATGATACCTTGAGCGCACAATCTGATATATTTAGCGCACAAAGTGATATGTCGAGCTTTCGGGATATTAAGTCGACTAAGCGAAATAATATTTCAAGCGCACAAGATAATTAGGTCGAAAGCATGACCAAATATGCCGATCACTCGAGATGATAAGCAATCGCTCGACATAATATTTCGCCTGGTAAAAATATTGGTGTTTTTAATATACCACCACAAGATCAGATCAAGTTCTAACCCTGCCGCGACAACTCCCACTCTCGCCCTTAATTCACTTTAGGTGTATGCTACTAGTTTGATTTTTCTCTCCTGACAACCAGAAGCATGTCCACCATTCAAACAACAAGACCTGCTTGCCTGCTGGAACATGGACCCATGCTGTACAGTTCAACCATCTTACACCATTGACCAGTTCGGGTTTGGATGTTTTCGCGGATGTGTGAAAAAGTGTTTGAGTAAGGAGGTTGCATCATCTTTCATGAATTTGATATTTTATTTCATTAATGTAAGCGAAGATTTATACAGGAGAGTACACAGACAAGTGAAAAACATGCTTGATGAATCTACCGACCAAAATTTCATAGTATAAGAACGAAAAAAAAAAAGTCGACACTACATCAATTGATAAAACATTTGCACATGGTCATAGTCCTCTACATCTTTTGAAATCCAACTTTATCAAATATTATTCCGAAAGAGGAAGTTGCTGCTAATTTTTTTTCTTTTTTTTAACGTTTTCTTCTAAGCTTCAAGAAAGATATGCTTCAACCCATGCTTGACCCAAAGTCACAATCTACAAAACTGCATCAATACGGACCCCCTCCACTGTGACGTAAATCCCATCATCCAACGCGTCGGAAGTCAGCGTTGCTTCAGCGGATGCACACAATATTGTGAATGATTAAACACTGATTTCTCATTTGTCATTCAAAATAAAATTAAGATACAATTTTATATCTATAATACTGTGTTGTCCCTCTTTTTACATCTCCATGATGACCGCCCCAATAATTTTGCCAACGAAAAAAAAAAACCCCAATAATAATAATAAATGAATAAATAAATAAATAATGAAATAAAATGAAAGAATTAGATTTTAAAAAATGGAAAATTTGTAACGGCAATATCTGCTCATTGGAGTGGCGAGTGTAACAGCGATCTGTGGTCATTGGAGCGGCAAAGTGTGCAAAATATTGTTTATATGGATGCAAAATGTCAAGTATGTACCCATACCTGGCGTGTGTAAACAATAACTTAAAATAGGGTATGTATGCTTCATTGATCGATGTTTGGTGATTCAACGTTGTACACTTTAACACAAGTCATTAAACAATTATCAAAAAATATTACAATTGCATTACAAAGAAGGTACGGACTTTGTGTTAAAGATCTACTGTGATGATTTGGACAAGACCCCCCCCCCCCCACCCCCCCCCCGTCGATGCAACTGGAGACTTTGACATCGCTTGCGAGAAACAACTCATCAGCTGTGTCTATTTCACTGGTGAAGTTACACTGTAATATTTCAGATGGCCCCAGCTTCCAGGTGCATTCTCTGAGATTGTGACTCTCTTGAGACTCATTTCAGTGATGCCTGCCACTAATATCAGAAGTGAGCGGACATTCTCTGCACTGCGCTGAGTAAAGACTTATCTACGTGCAACTATGACCCAGGATAGACTAAATCATTTGATGACTCTGCACACGCACATGGAAGCTACGAATGCTTCGGACATTTCAGCAATCACCAACGAGTTTATGTCAGTGCGGGACAGACGGGGACTCATTTTTGGACGCGTAATTTAATGAAAAAGAGTTTTAATACTTTGACTTGCACATAACTTGCTTAATGTTGCTTATTAAATGTGTGGATTAAAGATAAGTATTATAACTTTACTTTTATTAGGTGGCGTCTTAAGATAATGACAGAATAGAAAAAATGCAGTTAGCCTCCCCAATGTCAAATGCTTGCCTTCGCGCCTGTACATATATAAGAAGTAAAGACAAACACACCCCATTCATAATAGGTATTTGAGGATAGAACATTCTAAAAAGAAGTAATTGTCGAATTTATTTGTTATTTCACGCTTCCGTTCTTTTCCCATAATACAAAAATGTATATTCATGTGTGTGTGTGTGTGTGTGTGTGTGTGTAATTCTTTTATTATTATATATATTTTGGCATTTTAGGTTCTACCTCAGGTGAAATTCTCTTATTTTGAAGTTTATCAAGTTTTTAAGTTTAAGTTTATCAAGCAAGATGATCAGCTTGAGCAACCTTCTTTTATTTTTCTGATCGTCACAAGCCATGGCTGAATTGTACGCTCCTCTCCCCTTTTACCCGTGGCTCTCTGCTTGAAAATTTTCTCGTTTCTCATAGATATGCATGACACGATTCGATCAATCGCTGAGCTTCCCAGCACCGGTTAGTGGGAAATTTAAACTCTTTATAGAAATCGAGAAATTACATTTGACCAATCAGAGTGCTTGCTCCTCCACTTCTTCGGTAAACTAACCAACACAGAACCTGTATGTATACAGGTATTGCGACAGCATTAAGTGTTTTCGACATTGAGCAGTTAACAAAGAACAAACAGACGTGTTGGAGTATGGTTGTCAAAGATAGTTTGTTGTATAAAGCTCAAGTTTTCATGGACTCGGCTGCGTAAACCAGATCTTCAATTTTAGGCTAAGCGCGAATTCTATTGGACAACGAATCACAACTTTCTGGTCTTGCATATTTATGAGAAACGAGAAAATTTTCAAGAAGGGAGCCACTGTTGAAAAGGGAGAGGGGCGTAGCCGTAGTTTGCGACGATGCTTTTTTCCTTGTGAATTCTTCGCATATTGCTCTTTTGTTAATGTTGATGAAGTAGTGAACATGTGTAAGAGCCAGGGCCATCAAAAGGTCTTCATTCCTCGTTGATCTCATACAGCTTTTAATCCTCTTTATGCCAGAAGAAGAGCGCTCAGCTTCACTGGAGGTCACTAGTAAGGTGCAGTCTATGTACAGGAGTGTTTTGATGCCTGGGAAGATATCACCGTCTGTAATTCTAAACGTTGCCAGCAAACTCGGGAGTCCGTCCCCTTCTTTCATATTTGCACAAGCTCTTCTCTACTCTGACTGCACCGATTCAAGGTCATCAGGATGTACACTTTGCAAGTCTTTCCCCCAAAACATCAGGTCATTTGCTGAACAACTAACGTCAGAATCGCCCAGTTTAGCCATTTGATCAGAGACCAGTGATAACACTGAATAAACGTGTACATCATCTTTCTGGAACCTGCAACTTAAATTAAAAAAGGAGACCCTGTTCAACTAATTAAAAACTTGGTAAACATCTAAGTAATGTTTTTGAAGTTTGGCTGCGATTAGCTTTATTGTTTGGGTGACAGCCTTATGTTTAGAAGTCACAAGAAAAGAGAAAGATGTCAACGTAAACAAAATACATTGGGCAGTGACTTTCGTCTGAGCATCCCATGCCCAATTGTCCTATAGGTTTTCGTCCAGACCAGGATTGAGAACATACTGCAAACACAATGTAATGCCAACACACATGCTCTTGAACATATCAAAGCAAATATATCTCTCAACTCACCTCGTTTTACATAGACCTATCAGTTTTTTCTGGTCACCTCTGTATCTTGTGACATCACATGCTCAAAATATCGCTGTCGCTTCGGTGACGAATCCAAGAACATGAATGTAGAATTTATTCCGTCAATACATTTCTGACAAGAGGACGCTTGCAAACATGTGCAATGCCCAGGTTGAGCACGTAGCTTTTGCAGTGTGTATACACAACCCAACCAATTCAGTTCTTTGATTCTTCTGTGATTACCCTGTATTTCAGAGGGTCATTGGATCAGCTCCGTTATAAGCTTGACCTAATATTGTCAAGAGACAGAATATTTCAATAATACTGACAGATGCAGGTGTTCCGGTGGTACGTTTTAAATGAACAACGTCATAAAAGCCTTCCCGAATGATTGGCGGCTCTGATGCTGTTTCATCAAGAAACCTCAAGCATAATGTCGAAACTTCCTGAATTACAAATTTGCAAATCTGTCGGTCACTTCATCAGCGATCATGAAGTAGAAGACCTTACCTTGAAAATCACGCAGTGTTTCTTTCCGAATATTTTGACTAATGGTATTGATTATTCATTTCGAGTGCTTTGCTGGTATAAGTGGTATTGTTTAAGAATCTCCGTTTAAGGTCATATCCGGCAGATCCGTGAATCTCACTTCTAATGCCGAGCATTTGGCGAAGGAGCAATCACTGCCTATTTTTACATATTAAGATTGACGCGGCCATGCACGAGAGGGGCTCGAACTCAGGCGTTACGAAGCGAACGCTCTTACCAATAAACTACTCTACAGATTTTGATTGATTGATTGTTGTTTTCCGCCACACTCAATAATTTTTCAATTATCTGGTGGCGTCCAGTTTTTATTGGTGGAGGAGAGAACCCAGATACAATATACCTGGGAAGAGACCACCGACCTTCCGAAAGTCTACATGTTTTGAAGTTGGTGAATGGATTAGATATAAAACTGTCATAACTTCTCATACCTACCTGTGGGAAAAGAACGCAGATTTTACGCAGACCGCATGCAGTTTATGGCTCTATTATTAGCCGTCTGTGTTTCTGCATCCATAATGCTTGGAAGTAAAGCATTTTTCCCTTTTATCTTTACCAGCAAAACAGATATGACCGACAGGTTTTGCGATAATACTGATTCAAGAGTAGTTTCTGCTAATTTGCCCTTTTCTGATAATGATGATAAAGAGGAAATAAAGAGATATTTTGCCAGTAACAATTTCACCAAAGTCAAATCGCGAGCGTGATTGATTGTTACTAGTCAGTTCCTCTGAAACGTTTTTGTCTTTCTCATACACATCTGGGTCGTTACTTGGCACATCTTTGTAGAGATTGTTTGGGTCATTGGAATGACAATCCTGAGTAGATTGATTGATTGATTATTTATTGCTTTCCGCCACACTCAACAATTTTTCAGTTATCTGGTGGCGTCCAGTTTTTGTTGGTGGAGGAGAGAACCCAGATACAATGTACCTGGGAAGAGACCACCGATCTTCTGCAAGTAAACTGGCAAACTTGCTCACATAACGCCGCGGCCGAGATTCGAACATGCGCCGACAGAGGTGAGAGGCTTTGTGATTTTGAGCCCGATTCTCTAACCACTCGGCCACGGAGGCCCCCAATCCTGAGTAGAAAACTCATCCGAGACTTTCTGTTTTTTTCCAAGGTTGCGGACTGTTGAGAAGAATCTAGGGCTGTGTATTGTTGGCATAATTTTGATACGATACAATATGTAAATTTCCAATATATTGGATCTATTCTACACTGAAGTCACAGGGCCTCGTCACGAATTGACCCTCTCTATTCTATATTATAGACGTAGAGGGTGTTAATTTTAATTACACAAAAAGTTCGTGAAGAGCCCCTGTGCTTAAGTCTTATTTTGTGGAATATTGTAATAAAGGGCGAAGCAAGTGTTGTTTGAAAAGTTATTTCCAAAGGATAACAAGGACCTTGTCGAGTCAATAACTGCAGCAACATACTATTAGATTTGAGGATGTCTCGTAATGAATATTTACTCAACCAGCATTTCGAAATTTCATGTTCTTCAAGAAAGACTAATGCGCACATGGGGATCGGGGTTAGAATAGGTCCTCAGTACCATTTGCTTGTCGTAAGAGGCGACGAAATGGAGCGTTCCTTCGGATGAAATCTCAAGAACCAAGGTCCCGTGTCACAGCAGGTGTGGCACGATAAAGATCCCTCCCTGCTCAAAGGCCGCAAGCGCCGAGCATAGGCCTAAATTTTGCAGCCCTTCACCGGCAATGGTGACGTCTCCATATCAGTGAAAAGTTCTCGAGAGAGACGTTAAACAATATACAATCAATCAAAAAGACCAATGAATTTACATGTTCAAGGTTCAAACAAGACCTCGTAGTCGTTTTAAAGTAATTGCAGGACATCGATCCCGATGTAAAAACTCGACTTTATGGTTGCTTTTGTTTTTTTGTTTTTTTTTTTTTGTTGTTGTTGTTGTTGTTGTTGGGGTTTGTTTGTTTGTTTGTTTGTGCCAACGCCTACCGTGACACGAAACCTCCGTTTTTAAGGTCATATCCGAAAGACCCGTGATTCTCACTTGTCAATGTCGAGCGTTTGGCGAAGGAGCAATCACTACCTATTTTACGTCTTAAGTTGACACGGCCATGGCACGAGCGGGGCTCGAACTCACGACCTCCCGGTTACGATTGATTGATTGTTTGTTTTCCGCCACACTCAACAATTTTTCAATTATCTGGTGGTGTCCAGTTTTTGTAGGAGGAGGAGAGAACCCAGATACAATGTATCCGGGAAGAGACCACCGACCTTCCGAAAGTAAACGGCAAACTTTCTCACATATATCGGCACGAGCGGGATTCGAACCCGCGCCGACTAGAGGTGAGAGGCCTTGTGATTTTGAGCGTAATGCTTTAACCACTCGGCCACGGAGCCTCTCTCCTGGTTACGAAATGAACGCTCTATCCACTGAGCTACCGCGACCGGTGACTTTATATTGAAATACCACCTCGTATCTGTATCGTTTACCGCCAGGTAGCTTAATATCGGTACATATCGATATATTGGTTCACCCCTAGAAAGAATCGTCTTTCTCGTGACAAGATACGAAATATATTAGTCTCCATTTGATTAAATTGATATTGGATGTTTGAGTTCAAATTATAAAGATAGGACGACTTTGAACTGAAGTTTGAGAAAAAGAATATAGTGTCTGGTTATGTATATTCCTGTTTATTGTATTGATAGAAATATTGTGACAACTGATCTTTTCAAGGCATTTTTAGATGCATAGATATAGATCAATGAAGAATATTAGCCGTCTTTCACCGATCGTAATATCTCATTCTGCAGACACTTTGTCATGTCATCTGACGACCTAGCTTCGTCAGAAACGGACGTTTCAAGAAATACTGCAAATCTATCCGGTTGCATGTCTGCCTTGTGAGCCAAACAGTGAATTGGAAATCGACCGAAAAAAAAGTTTCCATCTCCAAGTAACGATGAAATTTTGAAGTTCTTTCACCAGCACCGGTGACGTCTCCATATGATTGAAATTTTCTTGAGAGGGACAATTAATCATGGGACCTCATATCTAAATTACAATCATAGCCAGAGATTTTGAAACAAATATAGGATACTGTAAACCAACCTTTATTCGCATGCGAGATATTTTCGCGAGGTTCGCGAGAACCTCATCATCGCGAATATTTCTTGCCACGAACCAGTCCTTTAATGTCTATTGTATAATCTAAGATAATTTCGGTCGCTAATTTTTCTTCACCGCGAACCAGTTTATTACTGATAAATCGCGATATAAAGTCTTCGCGAATAAAAGTTGTTTTAAAGTATCCCCTCGAATTATAATAACCTTCAATTTGGCCAAATGATGTTGACGAATTTATTGCATATTATTTGGCAAGAACAACGCCTGTCTATAGCATGGACTTCCCATAGCCAGGAAGTGAATGTCACACGGAGCATAGTTATTTGTTTATATGGAGTTAAACGTACGTTTCTCTCGAGAAATTTTCATTCATATAGAGTCAGCACCGATCCCAGAGTAGGGCTTCAAAAGATCTTTTTACTTGAAACTCAAGGCCATTAAGCATGGAGGGTCCTTTAACATGCCGACTCCTACCGAGACACTGGAGTTCGGTTTATACGGTCTCACCGCATATACTAGCTGAGTTACATTTTGTTAGACAGTAAATATAATTAACAAACAGGTGGCTTGAAACTCCTGTCCAAAGTATTAATTATTTCATCGTAGAACATTAAATTGGGCTACTTTTCTTTATTCAGTAGTTCTGAAGTAAGCACGCGTATGCTAATGGAAAAGTAACACAATTCAGTCACTTCTTTGTCATTATAAGTATTATTATCATTTCATAAACTCTACTAAAGTATAATAAAATATCGATGGAGGGTCCTTATAATTCTCGTAAGATTTGTTGTTAAGTTGGCGAGCGAAAGCGGTCTAGACAATAAATCATAAGAAACAAACCTCATGTCGGTTCCTGAACCCCCCCCCCCCGAGATTTGTCAGAGGATGAGTCCGGGGACCTCACCTCTTGAAGAATTTCAGTCCTCTTTTATCCGCACATGTACTTAGAATGCACATTATATTGATTTTAACGATGTGATTTTGGGTTGCTTTTCATTAACGCCACCAAACCCAGCAATGTCAGACTGTGCATACGAAACTGGCAATACCGATCTCACAATACTTAAATATAAAGTAATTTTTTTTCTCCTTAAAGATCTCCAATAGGAAATTGGATGTTGTATACCCTGAAAGTGGGGATTTGGGTAAAACTCGATCCAGAGATAGACTTCCATTACAGATGGGATTTCCTTCATAATAAGTCCGTAATGTCATTTAATGTTCATCGCTATAAAGGTAACTGCTGTAAGCTGCATTGATAATAATTTTCCGGGCTTCTTTAGTATATAGGTTCATTGTTGTTTGAACAGCTAGAGGATTCTTGGCGCCAAGTAACAACGTACGTATACCTTCCAACTCCAAATCTCCTCCTTTAAATTCCGCATTATTAACTGTTGCATTTCAAATGTCTTCTAGCTTACGAATGTAATTGTGTATAATACATTTAGCCTATGTAGCATGATGCTCTGTAAATTACTTCGCATGGTAAACTAAAATTTCATTTGCAAAGTTATTTTTTCACTTACAGCTATATGTATTCTCATCATGAAAACAAATTCTTAAAAAAAAAACCCAGAAAAAAACCCCAAAAAGCCCCCCAAAAAACCCCAAACAAACAAACAAACAAAAAACACTAAAATATTGCAGCACTGCAATAACGTGAAAAATTAACATATTGATGTTATAACTGAAATTTTTACACATGTACATATTACTCTTCTATAGATCCATGACTAATGTTAATTCTGTTGATGGACACTTGTTAAGAATTACGGAATAATTTACTTTAGCATGCTGCTTCAATTTAAAAAAAATCGCTTCATTTTCTAACACTACAAAAAAAAAAAAAAAAAAAAAAAAAGAAAAAACCAGTTATTCAGTACATTTTTCACACATTGGGAGAATCTTGCTCTGAGACCATAAACGTAGGGGTGGTGTGGTAGCATTAATTAATTCATTAATCCAACTTTCAAAAGAAGGGGGAAATCCTACATTAAGCTTGTACAGTTGCGCAGCTGCCATTAGACACTTAAGGCAAGTGCCTACACATTATTTTTACAACAAAAAATTAGAATATTAAAATGCCAGATTTTTGCTCATCAAAAGTCACATTTTCCTAGAATTTGTTCCCAATTGATCTCAAAAGCACAAAATCTGTATTCCGTCGGTGGGCTTCGCCCCCTGAAAGCTCACCAGGGCGCTGCCCTGGACCCGCTAGGGGACTTGGACGGTCCCCAGACCCCTCGCCTTAATTGGTGCCTATACTTCGTAAAAGTCCTAACTACGCCACAGTTGTACAACCGATGTGCTGGAATTGATATAGAATCACCTGTGTGAGCAGATGTGGTTCTTTCTTTGTGATTTGTTGTAATTCTTAGTCATAAATGATAATAAACATCGTCGGGTACCCATGACCCAGTTAACTATTTTTGATAGCACACCAGATAGTATGAAGCGCCAAATTAACGAACTCAAATAACTGAAGATATCTTTGATTATATGAAGATACCATCAATTCATTTGATGCACACAACAATTCATTTAAAGACCTTTTCATTGCAAATAATTAATGATATCTTCAATTCTGAATTACTGCGCGCATTAATTGTATTGATGATAGTATTAATTATTCTGTTGATGCGCGCTATAATTGAATTGTTGCTCTCTTCAAATGAATTAATTCGCGCAGTAATTGAATTATTGCTCTCTATCATTAATTCATTTGAAGCGGGAGCCTCCGTGGCCGAGTGGTTAGAGCATCGGGCTCAAAATCACAAAGGTGAGCTCTGTCGGCGCGTGTTCGAATCTCGGTCGCGGCGTTATGTGAGCAAGTTTGCCAGTTTACTTGCGGAAGGTCGGTGGTCTCTTCCCAGGTACATTGTATCTGTGTTCTCTCCTCCACCAACAAAAAAACTGGACGCCACCAGATAACTGAAAAATTGTTGAGGGTGGTGGAAAACAACAATCAATCAATCATAAATGAATTAATGAATTGTTGCTCTCTTTAAAAATTGTTGCTCTCTTTAAAAGAATTGACGCGCGCATCAATTCCTTATACAAAAAGCATTGTGAATTAATTAAAGGCATCATCAATTTAATTAAAAAGATCATCGAATCATTCATATCGAGCTCTAAATTAAGTTTTGCATTCTGTCATTGATTGAATTGATGAGAGCAATAATTAAATTGATGCGAGCATTAATTCAATTGAAGAAAACAACGAATTTTTTAAATTTATGCTAATTTGGGACTCCATACACCAGAGACATGTGTATGTATGTATGTGTGTGTGTATATATATATATATATATATATATATATATATACAATATAGCACCTATATAATGGTTTATGGAGAGGTTTGGAGTCCAGTTCCTATGTCTGAGGAAAATGAGACTGCCCAGAGGCACAGAACCTATAATATTGGCAGCACAGGGCTATATTTGGCTACTCGACCTCTGTAATAACGAGAATGGCATGGAACGTCTGACGTTTTATAGTCGCTGACAGTGTAAATGCTTGCGCGGGAAACCGCCGCATTGTAGTGTTTACAAATAAATAACAATAAATTCTGTCTCGTTGTCCATCGCATCTTTCTGTTTAGAACGTTCTCTTTTGTCCTGCTGGGAGTGCATTGACTGCCAGGTTGCTGCTGAAGAGACAGTGTAGCCTGTTTGCAAGAGCATACACGTGAGTTGTGGTGCATGTTAAACTTCCTTAAACACGTAGACCTATATAGTACTGTTTTACGTGAGGTATTTTAGTATACATTCTGTAGTTCCCAGTTGATGGTACTCTCGTGCATTCCGTGAAAAACTCGATCGCTGTCAAAGTGATGTGCCCTTTGAACCATCACAATACTCGTACATTTATTTATTTGGTTTTATATATATATATAATATATATATATATATATATATATATATATATATATATATATATATATATATAAATATAAGTTAATTGATATTTCACCCCCCTGTTTTGGCTGTGTGGTTGATAATTAACACAAAAACTAATTTTACTTAAGTTTTGGACATTAGATTTGAGTTACTTGCTGAATGCAAAAATAGACCAATATAATTGGATACTTTGAATAATATTTATAGTAACTCAGTTGACCCAGGGAGTTGATGCATGCAGTTGTTAGTAATCGGTTGTTTGCAAATAAGATTCATGAAATGACAGTCTAAATATGTAATTAAAAGATAGTGTGATCCATGGGAACAATTCAGTATATGAAACGTTCATGATGTACATTTAAGTTAGGCATTTATTTCAATTTGAAATTCCTTCACCAGTGGTCTAACTTAATGATGTGACCTGGGACAAGATGGACACCTCAGAGTCTCCTGTATAGAGACAACCATGTGTTATACTGCTGTGTTGACTGTCATTTTATTGCTGTGAATTATATTTATGACATATTTAACTGAATATAAATAGGATAAATTTTCCCTGTCCCATATCTGCAATCTCGAGAGCTGAATGTGCATTATGCTGTACAGAAGAGACTGCTATGCATGTGAATTAGATTCAGGCACAGTTCAAAGATTGATTTTAATACAGCTTCTAGACCAATATTGTTGGAATGTACATAACCTGAGGCTCTTTTATTATCAGTATTTAGCTCCCCCTCAGATATGAATAGATAAAATGGTTGGTTATTTGATTTAGAAGAAAGTTATAAAAGCACTTAAAGGGAATCGAAACTCATTGGAAGTGATGTTGCACATGTGCTTGACATTTTAAATATTTATAATTAAAAAAAATTGTCTTGCTTGTAGGAAGACAATTTTTTTTTAATTATAGATATTTAAAACGTCGAGCACCTGTGGGGATGTTGATATTAATTTGGTGTTTTCAATTATGAAAAGGACTTATGACATTAAGAACAGATCATTACATCGTTAGTCTCCATCAAGAGAGTCCAGTTATTTTAGTAGGACTTCTTTTTTGCTTCATTATCTTATGGAGACACCTGTTAAAAGCATCTCTTTGTTTTATCATGTTGGACAAGCAAGGTTTGTCATAATATGTTGTGTCTCATACCATCATGACCCAGATATGTCTACATCCATGATATTGATCATGAATGGTTTTTAAGTCCCCTGTCAGATTTGTCAAAGGGGACTATTAGTTTACCCTCAATCTGTCCATCTGTCTGTCATTCTGAATCATTTTCCAGACTTTTCTCCACATTGGATGAAGACTTTCAACTGAAATTTTATATTCAACTTTGTTTGGAGTAGTTGCAGATCAAGTTTGACTTTCATTATGCTTGACTTACTTTTGAATGAATTATGCCCCATGATGAATGCTTGAGGTTTTCTGGCCATATCTCCACAGTGGATGAATATATTCAACTGAAATTTTATGTATGGCTTTGTCTTGGATAGTTACAAATCAAGTTGGAGTATTGTTATGCTTGACCTATTTTTGACTGAAATATACCCCTTGATAAATTTCATTAAGAATCGGTTTTCCGAACTTTTTTCTGCATTGGATGACGATTTCAATTGAAATTTGATTTGTGGCTTTATCTTGGATAGTTACAGATCAAGCTCGAGTTTTGTTATGCTTGACCTACTTTTGACTGAATTGTCTTACAGTTAGGTGACTTTGTGTTGCCTGCAATGCACTCAGAATGCTTGTTCCTATTAATTTTTTATTAATTTATTTGTCGTACATGCATATCATTATAACATGAATACATGACTTTTACAACAAATTCAAATTCTTGATTTTGTGCATTCCAATACCTTACCTAAACTGAAAACTCAAGTGAGCTTTGTAGTCTGTCTGGTCTGATATGCATTAACAATTCAAATTTTCTTACTCCTCAAGAATGCTACAAAGTAAATTTTTAAAAGGAAATTCAAGTTGTGGGTTTTTTTTTTAAGAATGAAGGATTTTGCTTTCTAGACTTGCTCAAGTTTCCATGTTAATTTGTAATGTTTGCAGGCAAGTTTATTTGTCTTCTTTCAAGAGGAGATACACATTTGAGGAAGATTAAATAGTTCAGGTAGGATGGGGGTGTAGGTATGATAGCATCAGTTTTCAAAGTGTGTGTGTGGGTGGGAGGGGATTTGTAGCTGGAGGTGAAGTTGACTTTCACAATTGTCTAAAATTCTTGACAAACAAAAGAGCAATAAACATTAAAAATAAATTTTTTAAATAAAAAACATGGAAAACCTATTTTGCCGAAACTGCAAAGTCTTAAATCATGGGAAGAGGAAAGGGCATTACCATAAAAACAACAACAACTTGAGCAGTCCTTTCTCCCCAGTCTTTGAAACCTTTAAACTGTGTTGGGAAAGTGGGGGCAGTAATCACCTACCACTATATGGGTTCAATCCATCAGAAGTTGAACTTACATTCTACTGCAAAAAATTAGAGGGGTAAGTTGCCTAATATATCTTACTTTACATGTTAAAATAATGAAACATAAATCATAAATGCTGATTCTTTGTGCTTGTTAAAAACCACTGAGTCAACAAAAAGGCAAAATCTGTATTAAAGCTTTCTGCTTTTATGATTCAAGTTTGTTCAAACCGAGAGCATGTAGGCCTGGAAGTGGGGATCACAAGACAGTTTTTAAGTTGAACATAGGAACTATGGACAATTCCTTATTAGAATTCTTCTGCTGCAGAACATAATAATACAATGTATTAACTTCATATTTATCTAAGTGTTATATATATATATATATATATATATATTTATATATTGTTGGTTTACTAAGGAATGGTTACTTATATCAAATTAATATCCAAGCATCCTGATTTAGTGTGGGTTTGAGTTTGTTCACAGTTTGCCCTATTGGGTTAGGGTGGGACTGTAAATGAGTGAGGTTGAAAGTTTTACATCTATAGGAATATATGTGATTTTTTAAAAAGTGTTCTCGAGAACCATTGAGAAAAAACTGAAAGCATCCTTATGTTGTGTTAGATTCCTTTTAGTTCACACCTATAACCACAGGCTCAGGTGATGACGCAAAAGGGGACCACAAAACCTCAATGTTGCCAAGACAACTGCATTTATTGTAGAATTTCATACAAATTATCAATAATGCAACACATAATTAATGTGAATTCTTCAGGTGCATGAAGCTACCTATGTTTGATATTAGTTAAGGAATCATCCACTGGAGTAAGTATCCTTAACACACACACCTGTTACTAAGGCCAAATAAAATAATATGTGTGTTTCCTATTCTCTGACTTACATGTACCTGGAAAAAATATGTCTGACATGAAACATTTTATAGTCACAATGACAGAAGTATTTTAAAATTCCGGAATTCCCTGGTGTTTTTACAATTTATTTGTGTATGTGCTCCAAGATGTTGGGAGCATGTGGCCTGTCGTTGCCAAGTAAACCATTATATGGGAATTTTTAGAAATAGTAATAATATGTGTATATTGTCTTATGGTAACAGAATTACCATGTTTTACATTTTGAAATTGAATAAAAAGTTTTCAATAAAATGAAATGTTTTACCTACGTAATATTAAAATCCCCTGGTAATAGGAATCACACATATTATTTTATTTGGCCTAACTGCTGAACACTATTGCATGATTTGCACGTTGACATCAGTTAATTGTTCACTAATCATCCCAGCAAAGAAAGCAAAACATCAGCCTGGGATATTGATCCCCTGGCAGGCATTATACACATCTTTGAGTTCCAGGGGCTGTTATACTGCACCAAATGTAACAGGAAAGGAGAAAGTATAGACTGGGAATCAAACCCAGGACCCCTGCATTCCTAGTGAAGGGCTTTATATCCACTGAGCTATCCAGGCTGATATTCATGGTCCATATCACCCAAACCACAACAAATATAATCACTCATGAGAGGGAGTGTTATACAAGCTTCACTTCTTATCGGTAGAGGCACCCAATCAAAATTGACTATTATGTGCCTTACATGTCAGTGAATACCATTGTGAAAGATTCTAGTTCAAATTTTAATGACTAATAATTTTTTTTTTAGGGTGGGGGAGGTTTGACATAAAAATATCACAGAGAAATATACTCCAGATTCCATGATTTTATTTCAAAAAATGTCCTGGGTAAGCCATATTCCCCTGACTCCCTTTACAGGAAAGAGACACCCCCTCCCTTCTCTTAACATTGGTCCTTTGGGTTGAACACCCCCTCCCTTGCTTAGGGCTGCCACTTTGAAAGCTTTACTAACTAAGGGCTAAGGTGAGGCACATAGCCAGAAAGAAACTAAAGTGTATGATAAGGGGTCTGGGAGTGTGCCACTTGAGGCCCCCAGTGGGTCCTGGGCACAACCCTGGTGGGGGCAAAGCTCCCGGAAACTTCTGAAATCACCTATTTTTGGTGCTTAAAACTGGGATTCTTGTCAATATTCAAAACAAAAAGAATTCACAAAATTGTTCTCTATAGTGTTTTGTAATGCCAACTCACCGTGTAAACTTGGATTAACTTTACATTGGTTTTACAAATTGTGTAGTCCACTTATTTTCATTGTTGTTGACTGGTGTATATATGTTAAATGTTGCTGATAACAAAAAATATGTTAAATCTGTCTACTACATGTATATATTTGATATACATTAAAGTGATATTTGACAAGATGTTAATGATTTTGATTTCAAAAGAGTTTAAATTTGATTGAATGGACATTTTGATGTTGATTAATCATTTTTATGAATCAGAACTACAGTTGTATGTAACACAAAGTAATTTTTGAAACAGATATTTTAATGGCAGATCTCTCTCTCTCTCTCTCTCTCTCTCTCTCTCTCTCTCTCTCTCTCTCTCTCTCTCTCTCTCTCTCACACACACACACACACACACACACACACACACACAAATGATGTGATTACAACAAATACTCTTAAATAATTTTCCTCTGTGAAATTTACATGATGCTCTTGATATCAAGGACTTGAAAATTTCACAAAGAGGAAAATTATTAAAGAATATTTGTCATGATCAGAAAATAGCATTATAAGAATCATGCAAAAAATATACATTTATCAACTGTTTTACATTACTATGGCAGATGACAGGACACTTAGCAAAAGTTAGCATTGTAACAGTATTTTTGAGCTTTGTAGCGGCTTGGTGGTGTCTTCACCAACATAGTTGTACTTTATTGCTATTTAGTCAATATGATCCTGCCTGCACCCCAGTAGAATATTGTTCTGTGTAGACAGTTGAACTAGTGGGCATTTAAGCTAGTGGGCTTTTGAACTAGTGAACCTTCAGACTTAAGTGGGTCATCAAACTTGTGAGTCTTCAGAGTAATGAACCTTTGAACTAGTGGATTATGACCCACTTGAAATGTCTTTTGTATAGGAGTTGCAAGGCCCTGTTTTGTACAGTTTTCCAGAGAAACTTGCAGAGATCATGTGGGGACTATTGTGTAATTGCAAGGTGTTTGAACAATTTCTACACAGCCATAGTACAGATTTAGCCCAAGTTTTTTACTCGAGTTGATACAAAATATGGCACAATTTCCATATGCAGTGTAAATGCCATATAGCCTTTTGCAAGCCTAAAAATCACACAGAAAATCATACATAAATTAATTGCATGGGCACCGTGGCAATATAAACCAGGAGAAAATGCAATGAACCAGACCAGGGTTTGAACCCAGGCCCCAGTCAAGTGTTCTACCACTGTTGATCAAAGTTGGCTTGGTGCCAAATAGGAAAAAAATATTCACCTTGAATAAAAAAGCTTTTTAAAACACATAGGTCTTCATTTTATCAAGTGCTCAATTGGTTTTACCAAAATTGATTTATATTTTGTTTAAATTGCATAAAATTCACATTGTAACATTACAAATCTTAATGCACTCATTTTCACTGAGGAATGTTAAACGAGAAGGTGTTATGATGTTAAAACTGCAATCAAATTCAATGATCCTTATCTGAGAAGGAAAATTCTCAATGCATAAATACATGTTAACACTGAAAATGAAAACGTGTACTTGCATAAAGTGAAAATGACTCGATTCGTCAAACCTAATGAGGTCAGGAAACTTGATAGGTTTAGGTATCAGCAAAATTCAGGTAAAATTTTTATTTCATGTAGAACTGACAAGTTCTTGATTCTGTTGTCAAATTTTATCTGTCTTCCATCTTGAGAAGTGACAGTTTACTGATAATTGTTCAGTGCTTGGAGATTGTTGACAGTATCCCCCTCTGTGAATAATACTATTCATTGGTGTGTAAACCCTGGGGACAATAATTTGATGATTACTCATTCTCATTTTTAACAGGATGCAGGATGTCTCTCAGTCAAGTTACAAAACAACTTGTTTTCATGGAAATAACTGATAGTGGTTTTTTTATGCTATGTAAACAGTGATTTTGCAATGCTTTCATAAGATATTTAAGATGATGTATTTTGTATATTACAATAATATGTGGGATGTTGACATAAAAAATGTGCAATTCTTTGACTAGTTTTGGAGTGATATAGTTAGTGTGCATTAATTTAATTATCTTCAACCTCACATTATAGGATTTAGACTGAAGCAAGACAGAAATTGATCTGAAACAGTTGAAAGGTAAGATCACAATAGTACGCCATGAACTGTAACGATCATGCTTCATTTTGCTGGACAATAATACAAATAGGAAAATCTAGTTTTTTAAAAATCAGCTGTAAAAGTTGAAAATCTTTATAATTGAATCGCATCAAATAGTGTGAGATTCATTATACAAAGGACCAAAACATGATCTGTATGCTTGTACACTAAATTATTGTCAAATATTGTATCAAAGAACAAAATTTCTTTTTTATTGATGATGAAATGGATAATTAATATACAAGGTAAAGTATCATTTATTTTGCTGCAGTTAATTTATGACATACTTCCTTTGAAGTTTGAAAATATTCTGACTAATGTATGTGTCATTCCTCCTTAATTCTTGATCTGCAGCAAAGGCACACTCTCTCTCTCTCTCTCTCTCTCTCTCTCTCTCTCTCTCTCTCTCTCTCTCTCTCTCTCTCTCTCTCTCTCCCTCTCTCTCAACACACACACACAGGGTATGCTTATGTTTATTTGGTTATTGAAAACATCACGAGGCATGTCATTCTGTGTGTGAATGCTGCTATTTTAGACATAGCTGGCAAGGCTCATGGTCATTTGTGCTGTGTAAAATAAATGTATTATACTATATATTCATAGTTTGGTATATTAGTAATGTATATGCAAGAGAGGTAATTTGAAAAATACACTGGTTCAAATACATGTACTGGGGGAAGTAAATTTAGGCCCAATGTGTATTTTTATGGACCCTGTATATTTTTCATTTTATCCCAGTAAATAATTACATAACAAATTTATCATGTTGATAGTTAAAATGGAATGCAACCTGTGATGTGCATCATCAATCACAGCATGTGTAAACTGTACCATCCTGTATGAGTAAGGTGTGCTAGGAGTTCATTTGATATTTACTTTGAAACACCAAGAATGTTCCATGTTTGGATTGGAGGACTGTCAGCGATTGTTTAACATTACAGTGAACTGTGACAACTAGCAATCTAAATTAATGCTTGTAATTTCTCAGATTTCATGATTTTAGTTTTTAGGGATGAAATTTCCCAATTTGAAATTGGCCCTTGTACCAGCGAGAAAGTTGATAATTTTAGATCATTGCTGTGCAGTCTCGAAAAGGCAACTGTTTTGCAATGCAAAAAGAGAGAGAGAGAAAAAAGCACGTACAATAAAAGGTTTATTTATATGTTCTAATGCAGGTGAATTTTTTCCTTCTTTTACATCCTTCTTTCGACACCTTTCAGTCAATAAAATAAAATATATTTCATAAACCCATGAATTCAACACATGCTGGCCCTGCTCTGTGGTGACAAGTTATATATTACAAAGAAGAGATGGATGTGAACTTGGTACTTAAAGGCTCTTAGTGCATGTAAGAGCCAGGGATAAGCCAATTAGACAGGCGATGGAATACACTGATACTTGAGTCTATTATTTTGCCTGGTTTTCTTTTCTTATCATGACCTCAGCACAGACCCTAGTCATGATTGGAGTGTCTCAAAAAACCCCTTTAATTTGTGAGGAGGAACATTTAGCAGAAAATTTCAGGTATATGTGCTTTTGATATGTATCTTTTTTGCTAACTATATATAGCTTTGACAATGATGAAAATTTTATAGCTGTTTAAAGTACTAACTGCTCTGCCTTATCTTGATTTCTGTCAGTGTTTCAAAAAAAAAAATTATTATATGAAAAAAATTTCTTTTTTTGCAAACTTGCTGTAAGTAAATAATTAAAAAGATTTTAGATAGGCTTCTACAGAGTGAAGGAATTCCGGAAGGAAACATTAAGATGTGTTTTTATATAATGTTTTACTGGTTGTAACATTTCATTGTGTAAGGTGGTGTATATATAAACTTGCACACTTTAGTTTGTATCAGTGTTGGAAATGGATTAAGATTTTGTAGTCACATTAGACTTTCTGTATGAAATAAAATGTTTTGTTGCACCATTGGATTATATGTATGAAGTAGATGCATGCAGTAATGTGTTATTGCACAATTACTAAACTCCTTGAAGTCCAATACTTTCCAAGGATTTAATCGAGATTCCTGACATTGTCAAAAACAAATGCATGTAGGGTTTAATTATGTATTCAAAAGGATCACATGATCAAGATGTTGATAAAGTAGGTCAATCAGAAAGGCAGACTTGAAAGCATTCAAGTAATCCTCATGCCCATGAACATACTTCAAAGTGAAGAACTTAGTGGCTTTACTTGTATGTTTTCATCAAATAGTAAAACATCTTGTTAGTTTGAACTTAATTTTACTGTTATATCAAAAAAGGGATAGTCATTGGGAGAGCTTCCTGTATTTTAATTAATGTTTTTTGATGAACAAAGATAATATCTTAACATCTACTTTAGATCATAAGTGACAACCATCATTCATTACTTGGAATATGATGCTTTGTTAAAAACTAAATGTATTTTATTGATTGACAGCTCTTGGCCTTTTCAATCTAGCAAACAAAATAAAAAAGGTGGTGACTGCATCCTTATAACATTTAAAGGCCCCTGACCACTCAAGGACAGTCCCTCAGTTGGATACAAATTGTCCCTGGATCAACACCACATATATACCACACAGAGTACCCGTGGACAAAACACCATGAATACAGACTCCTCCTGAACAGGACATCACACGGACTCCTCCTTGGACAGGATATCACATAGACTCCTCCTTGGACAGGACATTACACAGACTCCTCCTGGACAGGATACCACACAAACTCCTCCTGGACAGGACATCACACAGACTCCTCCTGGACAGGATACCACACAGACTCCTCCTGGATAGGACATCACACAGACTCCTCCTGGATAGGACATCACACAGACTCCTCCTGGACAAGACATCACGGAGACTCTTCCTGGACAAGACATCACACAGACTCCTCCTGGACAAGACATCACACAGACTCCTCCTGGACAAGACATCACACAGACTCCTCCTGGACAGGAGATCATGCAGACACCTCCTGGAAGGACATCACACAGACTCCTCCTGGACAGGACATCACACAGACTCCTCCTGGATAGGACATCACACAGACTCCTCCTGGACAAGACATCACGGAAACTCTTCCTGGACAAGACATCACACAGACTCCTCCTGGACAAGACATCACACAGACTCCTCCTGGACAAGACATCACACAGACTCCTCCTGGACAGGAGATCATGCGGACACCTCCTGGACAGGATGTCACACAGGCTCCTTCTGGACAAAACATCACACAGACTCCTCCTGGAAGGACATCACACAGACTCCTCCTGGACAGGACATCACACAGACTCCTCCTGGACAGGACATCATGCAGACTCCTCCTGGACAGGACGTCACAGACACTCCTCCTGGACAGGACATCATGCAGACTCCTCCTGGACAGGACGTCACAGACACTCCTCCTGGACAGGAGATCATGCAGACACCTCCTAGACAAGACATCACACAGACTCCTCCTGGACAGGACGTCACACAGACACCTCCTGGACAGGAGATCATGCAGACTCCTCCTGGACAGGATATCACACAGGCTCCTCCTAGACAAGACATCACACAGACTCCTCCTGGACAGGACATCACACAGACTCCTCCTGGACAAGACATCACAGACTCCTCCTGGACAAGACATCACACAGACTCCTCCTGGACAAGACATCACACAGACTCCTCCTGGACAGGACATCACAGAGACTCCACCTGGACAGGACATCACCCAGACTCCTCCTGGACAGGACATCATGCAGACTCCTCCTGGACAAGACATCACACAGACTCCTCTTGGACAGGACGTCACACAGACACCTCCTGGACAAGACATCACACATACTCCTCCTGGACAGGATGTCACACAGACTCCTCCTGGACAGGACACCATACAGACTCCGCTTGGTCAGGAGATCACACATACTCCTCCTGGACAGGACACCATACAGACTTCTCCTGGACAGGACACCATACAGACTCCGCTTGGTCAGGAGATCACACAGACTCCTAGACAAGACACTGCACACACTCAATATTAACAGGACATTATTATATACTCTCCTCGAGAACAGGGCACCACATTGTCTTTCAAACAGGATGCAACACAGACTCCTTCTGGACATGGCATTACAAAGACTCCCCTTGGAAGGACCTTGCACAGATTCCTCCTGGACAAGAAACTATACAGATTTGGGACATATTCCACATACAGACAACCATTTTACAAGACATGTCACACAGATATTTCCCTCTGAACAGGGCCTCACACAGATGTTAGTGGGACAAGACACCATCACACTACCCTGGACAGGTTACCACACACACTCAAACTCCCTCTGGAATGGGAACCACTTGGACTGGATATTACATGATACAGACTACCCCTGGATAGGGCACCAAACACTTAAGACTCCCCTGAAAGAGGAACCATTTAGACTTCACTTTGAAGTGAGATGATTGAATACCCCTGGAAAGGACTCTACACACATAGACCACCACCCCCACCCCCACCCCCACCCTACCTGGATTCACCAATTTGCAGCCAAAGTTTTTTTTAAAAATCTCTCAATCACTGATTTCAAACACTAAACAAACTTAAAATTCTACATAGATTTCATACATTTCATACATATCATACAGTCGCCGGATAGCTGAAAAATTGCTCAGGCGACTATAAATAAAACAAACAAACAAAAAACATACATATCATAATGTTATGGTATTACAATAATAGAAAGAATGATGTGACATAAAATATGCATCAGACAACACACCTTATTTCACAGTACTGTAAGTGTTACTTTTCAAAATGGAATGAATGTTAAAGCTTTCATATTAAAAATCTTGACACTTCATGGGACCATCATGTTGGAAGTTTTTATGGATGTGATGTGTGGTAGTAAGACGAGTTTGATCGCTGGTGGCCAGATGGCTCAGGCGGTAGAGCTGTGCCCTGACTGGAAATTGAAGGGGCCCGGGTTCAAATCCTGATATGGTCTACTGTATTTTCCCCCTTCTTGTTATATTTGGTACTGTAGACCATCCCCTGGAACTGACTGGTGAAAATGCCAACCAGGGGATATTTAAAGATTGTGGATTGTTCTCTTTGAGATGTGAGAATATTTAAGGAGGGAGGAATGTTGTGGTCATCAGGTTTTATAGGTGGTGGTTAGATGACTTTGTAGAGCACCTGACTAAAGATTCAAGAGGGCGCAGGTTCAAATCTCAGTCTGGTCTATTGCATTGTCTTCTTTCATGTTACACATGCATATACTAAACTATTAAGTTGTCATTTTGTGTACATACATTTGTACACTCTCTGGGTTACAGGACATTCCTGTCTCAAGCTTTTGTTGACAGCTAGCTGTGCTGTGTAGAGAATTTGAACACCAGGGTAGACTCTGTGCAGCACTCTTCAGTCCATTTTTTATCCTGCTTAGTTGCCCTCCAACCCACCCCCTCACCCAAAGACAGCCTATCATGTTTTATGAATTTCATATTTTTGAGTCTTTTGTCTGCCAGAGTTGCAGCAGTTCTGTAATATTTCATATCCTCCTGCTCCTCCTCCATTTCCAGGAACAGTATATATGAGTACTGACTTAATGGTTGACTATTCACCAGGGAATTATTTGATAGAATGTATGAAAATCACAGCCATATAAAAACAAATTATAAAATTTATGAAGGGAAATTACTCTTCCAGACATTACTGTCATCTGTACACTCAATGTCTATAAACTCCTTTTACCTTTTAAAAAAAAGATGACTTCTTGCTCTTAAAAGATATTTTACATGTAGCTGTTGTTGTTAACCATGTTAATCAGATGTATAATCTTGTTCTATATGATTCACACATAGGTTTATGTCATCATAGTTCATATTATTAAACAAAATATGTGATGGATACTCTGCATTAGGCCCAGCACAGGTGCATTTTGCATTAATATGAACTGAATTTAAATAAACAAAAAAAACTAGAAAAGGAAAGATTGCAAATATGATAGATATCAAAAAGCCCTACAGGTGAAGATGTAAGCACTTAAAACACCAAAGCATTTCACGCTTATAAGGAGTGACCTTATGAGAAATGGGAGTTTAAATCACTCAGGTGTAGAAATATGAAATCTCCTCCAATACCTATGCCTCTTTATATAAACTCCTGAACTGTGTGTAAACATGGCTAACTTGGCAATGGGGTTTTGTCAAAATAGGAACTGACTGAATTCTAATCAGCTTGAAAGATTTTTCAGTTCATGGGTTTGTTTACATGAAACAGCTGACTTGCGGTGACTCTCCTTGTGTATTGATTGTGTATCAGACAGACAGTGCAAGTCGGTGTACACTTTATAGTTTGATATATTAGTTATCTTCTCAAATGACAGACGTGTGAAATAATATTACCAAAACAATACCTGTTGCCGACATATGCAGAGTGAACTGTGTGGGAATTCAGACAGAAGGTCTTGTACCATATGTACATGCTGTTGCATTGGATTTGAGATAAACAGTAGTTTTTGATGTGTTAATTAAAAGTACTGCTGTCAGATTGTGGAAATTTTACAGCACAACCTAGTATGTGGCTTAGTTCGAAAAAAATTTGAGTGACAAGGATTCAACAGAAGTTGTACATGTGGCAAAGTTAAAAATAGCTCTGAAAGGCCCACAGTGTGTTTCAGACTTTGGACAGTTTATACAGTGTACTAAACACTACTCTGCAGGAAATATTACATGGTTGATTAAACAGGGAAGTCTTAAACTTTGAATCTGTTGTGTCACGTTAACCAGATACATTGTATTTCAAAAATGTGTCCTATGTGGTGATCTGAAAATTTGTATTTCAAAATCTGTCATTATACGTGGGTTTTTATAGGACTTGTGCATTAATTATTATGGAAGACTGCAGTGACTGACTGAAGTGTTACTCAAGGGTCAAGTGTTTTGTAGTATCTAATCCTGCATAGTTTTATTATTGCTGTACTCGGTTATGTACTTCGATTTATCTCAGGAGAGATAAAAAAAAAAATTTCACTGATAGGTCAACAACAGGGTTGTCATTAAACAATACAACAATAGAGATCTGTATCAGCAAACTTGATCATGGATGCCACTGCTAATGTTAAGGTTGCTCGTGATTATTTTATTAGTAAACAGAACACTGTGCTTATACCCAGCAAGGATTTTGGCAAGAGAAAGTTCATTCATGTTGGAAGCAGTAGTAGCTTGAAATCAACAGGGAAACAGAAATCTTTAGAAGGAGGAGGAGGAGGAGGTTTTGAAGAGGATAATACTCCCCAAGTTCTCACCATGAAGTCAGCCCTTAAACAGTGGGTACATCCTCCAGACAAGCTCCTCACAGGACACATAGTGTACAATGTCAAGGTAAGAGGGATTTGGGGTCAAAATGTGTTTCAATGTAAAGGCCATGAATTCATTCTTTTTCAGTCATTTCTCTCAAGTCAAAATTGTAATATTCAATTTATATTTAAAATTGTGCAGACATTGCTATCATCTATCTAAAGTCAAATAGTAATGATATTTTACAGAAATGTATGACTGTATGAATTGAAAATATCTATTAATTTTTACTATGAATATTGCTGTTATGGTATCTCTGTTGTGGATGTGATCATGTTATCCCTATTAATTTTTACTATGAATATTGCTGTTGTGGTATTTCTGACGTGGATATATGGAGCATGGAAATTCCAAGCTTTGACTAATTTGTTCTTTATTCATCAAGTTTTGCTACAGTTTTTTTTTTATCATTGTTACATTATATTTGAAGTACAAACAGAAATATTGTGAAATTTTCTGGTGCGTTCCATTTAAAAACAACTGCAAAAATGATGTCAAACAACTTGAAGGAGTAGTACATTTTTATTAAACTTTTTGTAGCGTTTGGGGAAAATGGCAGATCTGAATATAACAAATTCTTGGTGAAATAGATATTAAACCAGTAGTTAATGTCTGACATTTGTCTACAAATGCTACAAGATATTTTTGGGTGGTGAAACCTCTGCAGAAGATGATCAGGGAAGATAACGAAAGAAGGTCATTCATGAAAATGTGAAATGGAATCTCAGATCCGCGATTGAGAGTGACCAACATCAAACAATTTCAGAAATATCTGCAGGTTGTTAGGGTTCCTACCGGAACTGTACAACTATGATTTCCAACCTGGACCAGATATGGAATGGAGATTTTTAGCAAACACGAGTGGGAATAATTTTAAGGAAATGTGAGCGCACAAGTTTTATGGTGCTTGTGAAGTTGCAAATTTTATGTTGCACCATAAAATGTAGAAAATTACAAATTTTTGAAATATTGTTGGAGGGTAATGGGAAATGAAATCCGTGTTCTGCAATGGCTAATATTGCTGCAGCAGATATTAAAAATGATGAGGCTGGTTTATTTAGATTTTCAAAGTATTTTTGATATCAGGATAACTCATATTTTTATGTACCAATAGAGATATCTAGCTGATCAAAGTTTGCTACAATCTCAATGAACACTAGCAGTTTTTTTTTCATCATAAACTAAATTGACATAAAAAAAATTATCAACAAATTTGTAAAATTTGCAATAGTAAACTGCAGAAGGAAAGGGGGAAGCTTATAATAGCAGAGTCATATATTGGGGTTAATATGGTATTTGGTATTTCAACACTAAGATAAAGTTTACTTTTACGGGGATAAAAGATGCTACTTTATCTGATACCAGTGTCTTTAGGGACTAAATCTACATATTGAAAAGGTCATACTACTTAGTGAATGTTTCATCATAGATAATATAAATTGGAAGTAATTCTTTCATGCATAATGGAATATTGTATTTCTCCCATCCAGGCTGCTTAGAAAATTGGGGAAAAAAAGAGGGGGGGGGGGGGGGTGCTTACTAGATGCACTGTATCAAATCATAATCAAGAAACATTAGAGCATTATGGTTGATGTGTTGATTTATTAGTGGATTTATTTATATCATGTTAATGTGCAGTGAAATTCTGTGCATTCCTAGTTTTGTAAGAATATATCTATAGTAGGACTTCTATCACAATTTTAATGGGGTGTGTCACAGTGTGGGATTTGGACTAATTCAAAAGAAACTAATTTTATTATTGTAATATGCATGTAAATCAAAATGTCTATAGATTGGCAAATTGAATGATAAAGAAAGTTCAAAATAGGAGGAATTTGTGACAGTTTTTAGCTTAGAAAGAATTAGCATAGACACAGTAAGGTTATCAATTAAATGAAGGGTATCCCATCAATTGTGAGAGAGCTATTAACAGTCATAGAATTAATAATGAGACTAATTGATTGATTGATTATATATTGTTTTACATCCCTCTCGAGAATTTTTCACTCATATGGAGACGTCACCATTGACGGTGAAGGGCTGCAAAATTTAGGCCTATGCTCAGCGCTTACGGCCTTCGAGCAGGGAGGGATCTTTAACATACCACACCTGCTGTGATACGGAGCCTCGGTTTATGCATTCTCATCTGAAGGACCGCCCCTCTTACGACAAGCTAGGGGTGCGGAGGACTTATTCGAAACCCAGGTCCTCACGGGATTATTGAGACTAATTAGGAAATTATTGATCCCTTAATGATGGGTTACAGTATTTCACAACACTGCACAGTGGTGTGAAATTCATTAACATGATTAAAATGTTCTTGAGCCAAGAGCAAATGAACTTTAAGGTCTCATGCAGTTCTAGATGAAATATTTTCTTTTCTACTTAGTTGCATTCTTCCATGCCAGGTACATAAACGATGGCTTTTTAATTAATACCCCACACTTTAAACATATATCTGGAATTTGGCGAAAAATTGATTTTAAACTGCATAAAGTAGTATAGGGGAGAGTACATATCAGTAGTGTAGTACCGTCTGAATTTTTTATGTACTAGTACAGATATCTAGCTGATCAAAGTTTGCTACAATCTCAATGAACACTAGCAGTTTTTTTTATCATAAACTAGATTAACATAAAAAAAATTATCAACAAAGTTGTAAAATTTGAGTATTAATCCAGTAGTCCATGAAAAATGAACTACAGGAAACAATAAAAATGATGCAATTCTGCAATAATATTCATTGATATATCAACAATATTGAATGACATTTAGAGTATTAAGTGGAAATTTAAAGTACCTGCATGTGCAACAACAATCTCGATTGAGAAATGACAAGCACAACAAATGTACATGATTATTAAATAATATCAATCTGTGTTAGTCTGTTATGGTGATATTACAGTTCTTGGGTGAATGTGAGGTAGAAAGTCCAAAAGGCACAGATATAGTGAAAGATGCCATCAGGAAACGAAAGGTTTGTGATCAGAAAAGTGCATGAATACTATGAAACTCAGACAATGCATAAATCATAGTTAACCCAGCTCCATGGTATATGTGCATTCTTACCAAAAGGACTTATTCAATTGGAATTTATTTCAGTTTAATAAACATATACGTAAAGCAGAGGGCCAGAAAACACCCCGTGTGGAGCTGACAATTTCAGTCGATGGAGTCACAGTTCAGGATCCCAAAACCAAAGTCAGTTAAATAAAATTTCTCTCTCTCTCTTTCTCTCTCTCTCTGCTTTCATTTTGGATTATTTGAGATAAGGCTCAAGTAAACATTTCTTATCAGAATATGTTTGTCATCATTGCTGATAACTTTTTCACATTTTCAACTTTTTCAGAATCACTAGGCCATATATTTCTCCAAACTCTTGGCATAAATATTCTAAATAGGTAAAGGGGATTCAAGTTTGTCCAAAGAAGGCTCATGCTTTTTGATGGGAGAGAACTGGAAAATAGGGTTGGGTGTTTATAATCTTCTCCAGAACTATTCAATTTTACTTCTTGATACATGTATACGTGGTAGCATGGATACAAGTTTGTTCAAATCATGTCCACCAGAGGTAGGATATGACTGCAATTGGGGGTTTAAAGTTATACATAGAAATAAATATTGGTGAACTCATCTAAAATTTTCTCTCAAGAGCCACAAGGGTGAAATTGAAATTTCATATGGTGAAATATTTCTCTGTGTTATTTTCAGCAAGACAACTGACATTTGATTTAATCTCATTTCAAATTCAACTGAAGTTTTTCTTTGTTGCATAGATTACTGAGTAAATTTATAAATGCCCAGTTTTAAATTCTGAAAAATGGACAAAATTAAAATGGAGGTAAAATTATATGCCAACATCCAATGTGATGTACAGATTCGAATTTGTTCAAATCATGACCCAGCCCCTAGCTAGACAAGGTTGCAAAAGGGGTTGAAGTGTTTTAAATGGAAATATATAGGTAAAAACTTCGAAATTCATCTTCTGAAGAACTGCAAGATTAAAATGTGTCAAATTGACATTAAAGCATCAATTTATGTTTATTCACTTGACCCAAAGGACCAGGTTAAATGTACAATAGGAATTTAATAAAAGTTTTATATTGGAATATACATGTATATCAGATAAATATGTGAACACTGTATTTTCATTATTTTTTTTATTGTCAAAAGGGTCTTTAAGGTGGGCCACTGAGTAGGGGTTTACACTTCTTCATTTGACTGTTCAATTCACAATAAAAAAAAGTTAGACAATTTTTCTTTTTATAAAAGAACATTTTATCAACATTTTTACTAAAGTTTCATGAATTATTCTCTACCTGTTTTCATTTTACAGTGGTATGTAAATAGGGGTCAGAAGAACAGTAGTTACAGCTAAGTGTTCACTTTTCCATGGGGGGGGCGGGGGGGCAGGGGGTTGTGAAGTGAATTCTGATACTAATATCATTTTGTTGGACTTCTTTAAACATTCTCTGTTGCCCAAAAGTGTATGCTGAAAAAAAGTTTGTAATGTTCTTTCAAATAATTTTTTTGTAGAACACAGAATTGTTGGTAATTCTGTTTTAACTGCAAGACTGTGATAAAGATGTAATGTAAAATGCAATGCAGAAGAAGCAATGGCGGTTTGAGGATTACAGTTGCTTATGTAATGTTGCATTATGTGCATGTCTTTAAAATAGCAAGTCAACTGTGAGTCATTAATTTCTCTGTGGATTATTTGCTTTCCACCACACTCAACAATTTTTCAGTTATCTGGTGGCATCCAGTTTTTGTAGGTGGAGGAGAGAACCCAGATACAATGTACCCGGGAAGAGACCACCAACCTTCCGAAAGTAAACTGGCAAACTTTCTCACATATATCGGTGTGAGCGAGAGTCGAACCCACACCGACTAGAGGTGAGAGGCCATGTGATTTTGAGCGCAATGCTCTAACCACTTGGCCATGGAGGACCCCTTAATTTCTCTGTAATGATTTCTTTTACGGTAATGTAGCTTACAAAATCATGGGCACATATGCACTTTACTATTTTAAAATGCATTATGTATGTTGATAATGATATATTCTTCAATTCTTTTAACAAAAAAAACATACATATCATTAACTGAACCAACTAAAATTTTATTTATTGAAATTGTGCAATATATCCAATAACAAAAAACAAAAACAAAAAAAAAAACCCAAAAACTAAACAAAATCAAGTGGTATCTTGCATAATAATGTAGATTATGTTGCAAAAGTATTTTGCAAACTGCAAGAACTTTAAAAAAACATCTTTAATAGTCAACTAGTAAATCGATTTTGCAAAAATGTAAAGAAATCTTTTGGAGTACTGAATATGGAAGGGTGTTGTGATGCTACTCTTTATTTTCATATATCTCAAGTAGTCAGTCAGTGAATGATTGTATATAATGCCACCTGTGTATGCAATGAGAATGTCCCCTATTGAAAGCCATCTAAAGAGAATCTGTTTTGCTCTATGGACGGTGTAATGTACATAAAGTATTAGTGCATTTTAGTTGAAAAAAGTGGGAGCAAAGATTATGGAATGTAGATTACAGACAATGATGCAAAAACTGAATATACAGCTATATATATATATACACAATGAAATCCACTGTCTGTTTCCTCTACTGGGTCCATGAAACTACTGTTTTTGTGATAATGATAGTCAATAAACTTTATAAAACCGTATTCAGATATAACACCGAAAGGAATGTTGATTACATCCTTAAAAAAACTATTAGGCTGGCTTTGTCTACAAAGGAAACAATTTCTGTTGATAATTGCTTCCATTTTCAGTCATTATGGAATGAAAAAAGTGGTAACTCAATGTAGTTTTAAATATAAATCAGAATTATGATAGTAAAACTTTTGGCCTTTATGTATGCCAATTATAAGGTGTGTAACATATAGCTTATGTAAATATCAACATGATCAAGTTCAAAGCTTCATGGCAATCAAGGTCAAGGACATTCATATTTGCCACAATTAAAGTTTGGCACAAAGTTTTGTATACAGATCTTGTTAAGTCTAGGATATATCACAGGAAAACATTACAATGTTGTATTGATATTGTATTCTAATTCACTCTCTGCATTGTACTGTATTTCTTCTTCTGACGTGTGTGTTGCACATTTTATTAGATCTGTTTAAAGTCAAATGTAATATCAGAATTTTCATCAATCAGAGTTGTTATGCATATCGTATATTTTGCCAGTATTGTCACCTCTAAGTGTCATTTCACTTATCAATTTCAGGCATGTATGCATCAATATCCCTTACACAGGATTTCATACTGTGCAGATGACAAAACAGATAAGCGCATGTTTACATTCATCGCCAAAGCTGCAGACTCAAACATTCATTACTGCTATGTGTTTGACAGTGAAAAGTGTGTAAGTGTTTCTTCACTAGCCAGCCATACACTGGGTGTGATGTCATTGAATTTTACAGTAATTTTTATGCATAGATATGTGCTTACATTTTTGCAACAAAATTACGATTGAAAAGGAAACTCTGTTGAGATACAGGTACATGCAGGTTCAAATGTAATATTTTGGTGAAGTGAATCAATTATTTGTGATAACATTCCTTAATGGGTTTAAAAATGCAAAGTATTTCAGCTCTTAAATCACTGATGTGAAGAAAAAGGCAAGGTTAAAAAAATTGATATGGATGTTATAAATTTCTTCTAAAGAAGGAAAGAGGTGAATTGAAGTTTATGGTGCATTTGTTTGTGCTATATGACAGCTGTAAATCTGCAATACTGCTAAGAAACAGATAAATAACTGTTTTAAACAGCAGCTCATTTTGTCTTGGAATTGCTGTATTGATACATACAATATTGATCTCTAAAATTATTTTTAGCAATTAGCTGATGGCAGATTTATTTGTGGTTATCCATCAAAGTTTGTCACAAATAATATATTTCAGAGATTTTTTTTATATAGGCAGAAGAAATCACCTTGACCATAGGTCAAGCATTTGACCTAGCTTACAGAAGATTCCTAGAGAACTCTGGTCAGGATCTAGACACAAAAAAGCAAAACTTATTCTTACAAAAAAAGGTATGATTTTAAGCTTGCCTTGACAAATGTCCATGAAGAGTCTTTCAGATAACAAAAAAAAAATATTTTAAAAAATGCCATATTTCATCACTGGATAACAAGTTGAAAGTTTTTAGAAGGTCTATTTCCATTTAAGTAACTATCAATCCTTTTCGATTTGCATCAGAATAAGTTTTTTGCTGGTCAATTTCCAAAACATTTTTAAACACTATAGAACTTGATCTTGCATTGATAATCCTTCCATGAATGTACAGTACAACCACCATAATTCATGCCATATCTGACCTCAGTTTTTTTTATTTCGGGATAAGTGACCATGCAGGTTAAAGAATTTGCAGGTCTATTCCTCAGCAACCAATCCCTTTATGTAGTTCAGACTTGTAATTTAGGATCATGGATTCTTGAAAGAAGAATTTAATATCAATTATACAGTAACATGCAATTTCATTGGATGATCAGTATTCCATTAGAATCATTTTTACTGGATGAATTGGAATCCCTTTAAACTACAGTGTATGATGACACTTGTATAAACAAAATTTATACTTTTCTCAAAATCCATATTTTCAATCACTTTTCATATAACCATATTTATGTATAATATTCAAACATTATAATTCAGTGAGACATTCATTAATGCTAATTCTGGGATTATAGGTTCAGGCATTAGAACAGGAAAATTCAGCTTTAAAGAGAAGAATCCAAGAGCTAGAAAATCTGAAAGGAGTGGAACCAAGTCAGTCGGTATGAGTAATATATGATGATTCAGTCATGAGTTTCACACCCCCCCCCCCCCCCCTACTCAACAATTAATAGGAATGGAAGGGAATGTATCAGTATCTGTGTTTTATTGTATATATGATTATAATGTTAATTTCATGAAGACCTTATTGAAAACATGTAATAAACAAGGTACACGCACTTGCAATCTAATTAAAATGAGATCCTTTGATCCTCTAACCTGTGATTGGTACACAAAGGGGATCCTTTGTGTAGGGATCATAGGTGAGCAGATCAAAGGATCTTATTTTAAGTTTCGTGGTCACAATATACTTGCATAGAGAGCCACATGTCATTAAAATGGAACCTGCTTGATTCAAAGTCCATGGTGTATGTACTAATAAACAATGACATGCAATATTAATTCAGGACTATCACACAGTTCAGTAATAATGTGCTTCCTGTCGGATAATAGCATAATTTATTTATTCCAACAGATGTATGCGAATACTCGTAGCATTGAAATAGTTGAGGGGTCAGTCACCAGTTCATCTGATAATGCTGCACACCCCTCAGGTGTGACAATGGACCATTCCAGTCCACAAGATGATAGTTCAACTGAACATTTCTTTTTTGATGGTGTAAGAAGTCACTCAAGCTTTCAAACCTGCTTCAGGGCACAGCATATATGCTAAAGTAGTAGATTGTAGTGAAAAAAATGTTGCACATCAATTCATATATAAACTTTTATTAAGCCTTTCAGTGTGATATCAGTGTGACATCTGGTGTGTGGTATTGTGGTGTTAGGTGTACTTAAAAAGGGCATGTTTCTAGTTCTTAATTACTAAAATTAATTAACATGGTGCTCAGAGGAAGTAGTTTCTGTATCAAATAGTTTGAAGATTTCACTTTTATTTTAACACTGATCTATCAATTCTAATGCACAAAAGTTCATTACAACACACAGTCCCTCTGAATAATTGTAGATATGCATACATCATAGTTTCTAATTTAAATGCTTCACACAATGTAATATCTTGTAGCATTTGTGTTTAAAAAAAAAATAATTCTCTTTCAAAATTTAGAAATACTTCTTTCAGTAAATAAAACTTCAAACTGTCATATTTCAAAAACTGGTAGAAAAATTTATAAAGGAAAGCAAAACTGAAAGTGATTTCTAAACTTTTATTGCATCCAAAATATGAAGAAACATAAAAGCTATATGAGAGAGCTCCTATTGTGATAAATTTTCTGCTATTTTGATAGTTTGCACCTCAACCCTCTGTGGGTCGTAGATTAGAGAACTTGATTTTGGATGACAAACCAGCTCAGGCAAATGGCACCTCCACCACCAATGGATCCACTCCTGCAACACCTGTCAAAGGCCTCTGTATGTATACTTAGGAATAGAATTTTCATTCTGCAGAAACTGCAAACCTTCACAAATGACCCAAAATCATTACTGCATTATTGGATTGTATCCATTATCATAGATTGGGAGAGGGCATTGGTCTCTAAAATTTTACTTTTGTTGCAACTTTTTAAATACCGGCTGGATACTCAAATATCAACTTCACACTTAATGAACTGAAATGTCACAGTTTAAGTAATATGGTTGGACAAGGTCATTTTCAAAGGTCAAAGTCAAATTTTGTTTTGTTTTTTGTCAATATCCTTAATTTCAAAATTGAATTATAATTCTTTACTAAAGAATTGGAATGGCACATTTTCATTGTGATAGTTTATAACTGGTGTTTATGTACAAGTCAGAACACATTCAGGACAGAGATAATAATATTGAAAGAGAAAATCTATTCTATAGTTCTGAAAGAAGAAAGTGCTGTATTAAATCTGTCTTTGTTTTCAGTGTCTCCACCTCCAAGAAGTTCAAAATCACAATCTCAGCTCTCATCTGCAAAGTCAGGTAATGCATAAAATAAATTAAAATTTATTTTTCTAACAGGCATCATTGCAAACCACACCACTCTGTTCACACTACAATAGGTAGATAGGTACCCTATGACTCAGAAAATGTGGCTAGGTATGATATAGTTCAGGAAATACATTAACATCTGGTTTCAATAAACACAGACATATATCAGAATTCTAAAACTTTTAAAATGCCATTGTTAGTAGGACAGCAATTCAGTTAATTCTAATTTGAGTCTTCATCAGTAGGGTGTACATTTTGTACATTAAGTTCTTGTACATTTACTCACTAGATCAGCAGGATGCATATAAATTCTTGAACATTATCTTTGACAGGATCAGTGAACCCTTTTTCCTCTCCAGGACCATCCCAATCAGGTGTTGATCCATTTGGAATGACTGCCTTTACCCCCACAGAACCAGGATCCACCCCAAAGACAAGAACAGAGAGCAGTAGTGAAAGGGAACTAATGGACATGCAGGTCAGATAGCAGTTGCAGAATTTTTAGATTTCCACTGAATTAAAGGCCCATACAGTAATTTGTTAGTATCTTACTGGCCATGTATAGCTGACAGCTGTCCATGATTAGTAAAATACTGGTATTAATTACTTCCCCAACGAGAACCAGATAATGTATTACAATATTATAAGGGCTTTTTCTGTGTTAATCCTTGTGTGCCATATCATATTTCTGTCTTCAAAGTACTTACAGACATTGGTACAGGGTGCACATGATCATGTACTAATGTTCTAAAGGTCAAGGTAAGAAACTCTGTCTTAAATGTACTCATCTTCTAGTCATTCATGTAGTGTACCTTGACTGACCTTTCCCAGATTGATGCTCTCTACTTGTTTTTGGAATACATTGTAAAATAACTGTAAAACAATACTAGAAATCAAAGGCAAACATTTCATTGGTGATAAAGTTAAAGGTGTATGTGCCAGATTAAACAGTATTTTGTTCAATGTTAAAAAGCAGACCATGTATTTGTCAGTATGGTAAAATACGAACAATAATATGATTGGACAATTTCAAAAAATTACATACAGGTATTAAACAAGTACTGGTCTATTCAATGAAAGGGGAAAACAGGGATTTTCTAATGCTTATTTATGAAGGAATGATGTTTATGGTAAATTGCACAAGTGTGCGAGAAAAATATTAGAAACATCATGGGAGATGAGGAATTCACTTACCGCATGTAGTCGTACTGAATGGTTATTTTATGTTGAACATGAAATTTAACTTCTCCGCCATTGCTCAGTGATTCTCTCTACCCCGTTTTTCATGTCTTTTATTGCTGACTGTCCTGCCAGACACATTTTGTCAACAGCCTGCAGGCTGTCCACACTTTCATATTGCCATGTAATTGTTTACTTTCGTAATTCCATGTGCAACATTATGTGATCATGAATATTTTGAAATGAGGTGTTCCCTCTCCAACTCGGAGAGTTCATAATCAAATAGGAAATTAGCTTGATTACTTTTTAATCTGATTGAGTTGAATTGCATATATAGAGATAATGATGAAAATTATGGCTGGTTAAAAAAAATTGTTTTAGTAATTTTCATCATTATCTATATAACAAGTCTATAATACAGTGTATATGTATACACTTTGTACCCACCCAAGCATTCAACAAGATACTGAATGTACCTCTTTCACAGAAGAGTTAATATCTCAGAAATATATATATGCCATAATCTTTGAATATTATCATAGGAATAAAGTTGTACAATTCATGTATATTATGCAATTCAACTCTATCAGACAATATCAAGAATAAATTGTTTGAATTATGCCATTGAATTAAATATAAAATTATCATTCTTTTCCTATTCTATATGAGTGATACTTTCATCAAAGAAAACTAGTGAATTTCGATTTTTGTTGGAGCTATTTTATTATCAAATAATCATAAACCTTGCTGTATTTGTGTTTCCCTGCAATTTAGGTGGGTGCATGACATTTGGTGATCATTCTAAGTAGGCAATAAATGAACACAGCAATAAGCATATGTACCCACTGCATGATGATGAAAACACATTTTGTGTCTCACTGTGCGTTAGAGTTCAACAAAGGAAAACAACTGTTGGCAAGTCAGAAATTGCGTGTTCCACTTTGATCATTTGATGCTAGTGTTTTGACTGTTAGATGCTCAAACCATCCTATATACAATAGTGTTCCTTTACAAAGTGTATTTTACTTTCTTGTAACTCCCAGCAAAGACCTATGTGAACAAAACTGATCTGTTTTATTTTGAAATTGTTGTCTAGGAAACGCATTAGTATATGTAGTACTTGTAAGCTTTCAACAAAAGGAGGCCTTTTGAGATTGAATAATCATATTCATCCTAACATGACCTATTTAGTTTTTGAAATGTGTCAAGTGATTTAATATGTATGGTATAGCATGATAATGCACAAAGTAATTTCTCACCAACATTTTATTCCTCAGGTTGGATTTAGTGCTGGACTGTCCTTTGGAACAGAAGACTTCTCATTGGCTGACTTCGACCCATTGAATCTGAGTTCATGATGGGAGGTGCCAATCAGAGCATTGATGTGATAAATTGATAGAAAACAGAATGCATTGTCTGTCAGTGTGTATAATGCCTAGTCCTTTGTTATGCTGATGGTTTATAGTGTGAATTCAGGTTCAAATAACATTAAAACATATTTTGAATAGATTAGCTTACCAAAGGTCACCTTTATTCCAAAATATTCATTTTGCAATTACATGTAAAAATGTTGTTTCATGTGAAGGAAACTTGAATAATGTCAGTTTCATACATGTATTCATGTGTCATAGCATTCTTTTTTCTTTACTTACTGATTTTAAGATATGTATTCATAGAAATTTATTCAGAGTCCAATAATGACACAATGATTTATATGTAGTTTAAATTGGTTACAATTTGGAACATGTATTATATTGGTACATTTTAACATTTGGGTATATTTTGTGTTGTATTATTACTATTCATTCCTTTACCATTTTATAGACTTGACATTCACATGTACTAGATCTGCAAGATTTAAAGATGGGCGTACAATGCAGGTTCTACTGTATTTCATTAATTAAAGCGATTGTAATGTGATACTGCACACAAATTATGCACATGGAACCACAATCATATTTGTATGTTTTTCAGTCATTGCTACACATGTACTTGCAATATTTTTCGCTTGTATGAATCATTTACTTCACATTATTGTTGGTATGGTATAGTTGAAATGCATGAAATGCAAGTTATATAGATCTATACATATTTCTGTAAGTCAGCCAAATAAATTCATTACAACGAAACGCAAACTTCCTAGTTTTTAGCGCGCTAGCGTGATTTTCTTTCATGGGATAAGACCCATTTTTCAGGGCAAATTCACCGTCAAAATCTCTCTGGAGTGAGATCCGCCGTAATTGAACTTTATATTTCCTTATAAGGAAGTGAGACTCGAACCCAGAAATTTGCGTATAGAGTGGGACTTCAACCTCCAACACCACTGAGTTTGAAGTAGTCATTTTCCTGGAAGTCTTTCACTATCCTATTGGAACTCCTCCAGGGCAGGTCTACATGTTTTATTAGCTCACATGACCAATGAACTCGAGTGAACTTTAGATAATAACAAGTTTGCTGAATAATTGTTTATTAGACAGCTTTGAAGATACATGCATAAATATTTTTCATGAATGGCGTTTTTCTTTTCTAATATATTGTAAAGAGTGAAAGGTTCCATGTATCTTTGGGTTAGTCGGTTGTATTTTGTTTAACGTCCTGCTCTAGATTTTTTCACTAATGGAGACGTCACTATTGCTAGTGAAGGGCTGCAAAATCGGCACTTATGGCCTTTGAACAGGAAGGGGTCTTTATCGTGCCACACCTGCTGTGACACGAGGCCTTGTTTTTGCGGTGTCGTCCAAAGGACCTCCCCATTTTACAATTTACCTCTTACAACAAGCAAGGAGTACTGAGGACCTATTCTAACCCAGGTCCATAAGAGAATGCATCTTTGGGAGCTAAAACTTAATTTGAGTATAACATTGACTAAATTTATGTACGAGGGACACTTTTTAAGCTCGTCGAGTAGGGCGGTCTTTTTAAAACCGCTTGAAACATAAAATTTTTAAGACCTTCGAAATATGCCCCGTCTGTTTTACACCGATCTACCCATTTCCGGAACGCCGCCCGGTACTTCTCTTTAGGTATATGTTGCAGACACTGGTAGACCGCACTGCCTATACGACAACGGGATTCAAAACGGTGCCCTGCCAGCATTTCCTTTAGTCTTGGGAACAACCAAAAGTCACAAGGGGACAGGTCAGGGCTGAATGGGGGATGATCTAAGACATCGAGCCTAGATTCTTTCCGATAATCCTGTACCGTAGCGGATTTATGGGTCGGTGCGTTATCATGGAGTAATTTGATACCGCCGACACCGGTGCGCGGTCTGCGTTTCTGATAGAAATCAACAAGTCAAGTAAGAACACTTTCTCTGTAAAACTTTCCAGTGACAGAACTACCTTTCGGGACTGGAATTTGAAGGACTAGACCTTTCGAATCAAATAATATAGCATACAACATGCGATTTGATGTTTTGCAACGGCGCGCAATGACAGGTCTGTCGCCCTCAGATGAAATCCAAACCTTATTTTTAGCCTTAGAATCGGATTGAAAATGATAGATCCAGGTTTCATCACCTGTAACTATCTCTTCCAAACGACGTGGGTCACATTTATCATATTTTTTCTTACGTGGCCCAAGTCGTTCACGCAAGATCTTCAAAACACTTGACGATTGAATGCCACTTAATTCTTCTATCTCTTGCACGGTATAACGTGTGTCTTCCTCAATTAACGTTTTCAGAGTAGCAACTTTCTTTTCCGTCAAAACGGAAACCAGCCTTCCCATTCGAGGGTCATTTTCAATTGAATCCCGGTCATCATTAAAACGACGTACTCACTTGCAAACTGTAGCATATTTTAAAACACCATTCCCATAAACCTTTTGCAAATCAGCATGAATTTCCGTTGACGGAAACCCGAGGTGTGCTCGAATCTTACAATATACCCTCTGTTCAGAGATTTTTCCATCCATATAGAACGCTATATTTTACTATAGTGATTGAAACCACGTGTTGAAAATACCCAGCGCAGCGCGCACGTGGTCCTCGTGCGCCGCATACCGTGATACCGTTCGAGAGAGGAATGATTACGCGCGTTCTGTGCAAAAAATCGTGCAACTTCATAATCGCGTTAAAAAGTTATAGGCTTACTCTACGAACTTAAAGAGTGTCCCTCGTAAAATGAATTGAGCCTTTGGGTATATTATATAAAGAATACTTAACTGAGATTTGAAGGAAAAACAGATTCAATGGTTACCCAGAAAACAACGATTCTCAACGTGTGTGAAAATTTGCGCATCAAGTAAATGACAAGTGTGTCATATGCGGGGATGAGTGTATAACAACCTCTCCTGAAATACACCGTGCGCGTAATATTGTAATGTAAATTGCGTACTTTAAGGACATACACGACGTATCTGACATTTTCTCTAAAAAACATTTTTGCCATCTCGATATGAAATGTTCTTGTATAATAAGTTTAAATTTTATAATGCAGTGATATTACCAAATACCTCAAATCGGCCTGGGTAGTTCAGTGGTTAGATCACCTAATTTGTAATGCAAGGGTCTCGGGTTTGATACCCCAATGTTCCAGAAATTTCCCTCTCCTTCGGTAATGCAAAAATCCGACTTTTACATTTTTATTTTCAACAACCAGAAACTATCAAAATTCAAAATATGCTAGCTTTAAAACAGACATGGTTAACACCCCCCCCCTCTCTCTCTCTCTCTCTCTCTCTCTCTCTCTCTCTCTCTCAACGAGATAGAATCTAAGTGAATTGTACGTGAAAAATTATGTTACTGAGAAACGTATCGTATGAAAAAACTAGCACACGCGCACTATATTCTTCAACACATCGCACTGGTGAAGGGAGGAATGGTAGGGTCCACCTCTCATTTTCTCTCTCTCCGTTTTCTCTCTTTCCCTTTTTTTTTCACACTGTCCATTCTTCCCATACTTTCTACAGATAACATACATGTATATAGATTATAAAGAAATGTACGACTTGTCCAGGCCCACGCCTTCATTTTAAATTTTGAGAACGGAATTCAAAAATAGTTTTTCATCGTTCAGACACGCTTTCAGAATTCATTTTATGCGTCCGTTTAGTGGTGCGTCATGTTAAGGTGTCCGGTTAGAGGTGCGTCACAGTAATGTGTCCGCTTAATGGGGCGTTGTTAATTAGTGGTGTGCCATGTTAATGCGTCCGTTTAGTGGTGGTTCATTTTTGTCGACTAGTCAGGAATCGATATTACCGAATTAAAATAAACATTGAAAAACAACTACTAATGAAAATATACCGGGCGACCCATTATATATTATGAGTTAACATTAAGCACATGCAGTATTCGAATAAAACGTATTATTTTGGGTACTAGGTAAACTGGTACATTGTATACCGTATTTCAAGGTCCTATGATAATAGATCTAGGTCATAATAAATTTACATTGTTGTGGTTCCATTTACCAATGTATTGTCAGTAATCAAACTTTGATGTTTCATTGTTTATAATTCGTGATAAAGCCTGCATTTAACATACAACTGACTTTAATAATAATTACTTCAAATTTCCATTGTTTTCATACGCCCATAATGCAAACTAAACACTTGTGCCGTACATGCTATATGAAGTGATCAGAATATATTTCTTTTATTACTACTTTTGTCAGCGATAATCCTACCAGATATGTCATTTCATTTTTCCATAAAATCTCTGATCTTTCAACCTGACATAAATAGCCATATGTGTATTTAAAACAAGAGGCCCTAGGACCATATCGCTCACATGAGTCGCCTTGGTCCTGATGTTGTGATTCTTAGAAGATTTTTGGAATCTATTCCTATGAAAATTTTGACCCCGTATTGTGGCTCCAAGCTAACCCCAAAGGGTTACGACATAACTATGACAAAAGATCACTAGGTCAAAAACTAAGGAATGAAATGAAAGTTCTTACCGCAAGGAATTTATCAACAAAATATGAAAGTCCTGTCTTGAACAGTTCAAAAGATATTAACTAGATTAACTTTTCTTTACAGTAGAGCAAAGTTCAAGGTTACAAGGGAAAAAATGGTACCAAAAGAGAGGTTTTGTCACAAAAATACATACATAATTGTACATGAAATATGAACCACTCATCATTCAAAACCTATTAGCAAAAGTCAAAGTTTTGAAATTTGGGTCAAACTTGAAGGTCAAACATCATGGCATCAAAAGACATTTCTTGTCATAAAGAATCAATACACAAAATATGAAAGCCCTACATCTAAATCAGAAGATAATGCCTGTGTTATGTTTTCTTCAAAATAGGTCAAACTCCAAGCCCACAGTATTCAAAACTTTGGCACCTTGTCACAAGGAATGCATATATGGAATATGGGAACACCATCACTAGCCATTCAAAAGTAGATTCGAGTTTCAGACAGAAAGGATAAAACAAAACCCACTCCCTTATTTCCCAGGATTGAAGAAACATGAATTTGCGCTTCCTGAAGATGCATGCATATTAATATGACTACTCATGGCCCCGCTGTTCTTCAGACGATATTTAAAGATGCTTGCCTATATATTCCCACATAAAAACTTTCATCCTCTATTGTGATTCCGCCCTACCCCGTTGGGGTCAACGTGTGTCCGTCCGAGGTCATGTTTTCCTGACTTTTTTTTCAAAAACGGATGAATGTACAGTGTTGAAATTTAGCAACCAATTTCTCCCTCAAAAAACGTAAGAGTGAGTTTGCATTTCATCTAGCTTGTTGTACCGTGACCTACTCTAGAGTTAAAAGTAGGTCACGCAGTTTTTCCAATTTTTTTTTCGTTATGGATACAGGTATTGCCCTGAAACTTTGGCACAACCTCCCTCTGAGAGATATACATCATCAGTTCACATTTCAGCCTAATTGGTACTCTTTAGGACTAAAAGTAGGTCAAACATTTTCCTGGACTTTTTCTCATCATGGATGTAGATATTGTATTGACATTTTGACACAATCCCCGTCTCATAGGAATACATAATCAGTTCACTTGTCAGCTGGTACACCTGACATACTTCAAGGCTTTTCTGTTTAGAATGTGTGTGATATCGATTCAGAGTCCATAATGTACTTATAAGTTGAATTTCGCTGTCGGACAAACGTATGATATACCGTTTGCGGTACTGTTGTTCAAATTAACATGTCACAGACAATAACTAAAGTTCGTGATAGTGAATCTATGTACATATTTATTTTAGTCTATTTTATCATGTCAGTTTTGAAGTTCTCTCTCTCTCTCTCTCTCTCTCTCTCTCTCTCTCTCTCTCTCTCTCTCTCTGTATGATATGTATGTGAATAATAGTCGTGTTTTTATGTGCCATGTGAACTTTAGTATAAACGTTTATTGTTGAAATTTACAGCACATGTATTTGGATATTGTTGGTATATCCCCTTTCACGTGTAACATGAACTCTACTACTTCCATGTTAACAAATGAATTATTTCCACTCTTTTTGATAAGCAGCACTGAATTTTAAAGTTATCAGTTTTTCACATATATAATGAACATATTCAATAAATAAATAAATAAATAAAAATAAAAAAAATATATAATTTAAAAAAAAATTCCTAAATTTTGTTTTCAATTGTACATGTATTTCTCTGACTTGTTTGGATTCATATTCTCTCCAATTTGATTTTGAAGTGAAGTCAGCCTCATTGATTACAAGAAAATAACTCTACCTTCATGTTTTGAATGCTACCATTAATTATGTACTGAACTCTATAGTACAAGTCATATAGATGCATATATATACTTATATATCTAAATGATTTCTGGAAAAGATGTGAAGTATTTTGTGGCCCTTTATTATTATGTTTGAATATCTGAGGCACTTGCTACTTGGCATATGTAATTAATATGTGTATTTTTCTTTTTTGTCCAGTCATTTGTTTGTTCCATTCTTTCTTGCTTGAAAAATGTATCAAGCTATAGATTAGTTTCACTTTAGTTATATTTTAAAAATTGTTCCATGCACTATTAAACTAAAACACAGTAGTAAGCTGTTTATCAGACATGAAGTTGTTGTGAATGATAAGCTTGGAAGTATCCATTCATTTCTATTACATTTGGTCAGCGTCCTTCGTGCACTTTTAACTTCCGATAACTACCATTACATTTTCATTCTTTCTTTTTCAAACACTGCCAAAATTTCGCAAATTTTCCAAAATAGTCTTTACAACCTCTCATTTTTATGAAAAACTAATTGCATAGTCATGCAGAGGAGGAAGGCCTTTACCAGAATTGTCAATTTCATGATCTTCTAGATAGAAGTTATGGATTCAGGGTGGGGCCAAACTTAGTATAGTGTTTATGTGGAAACATTTCAATAACATAGCATCTTCTTTAACGCTATTGATACTGAATTCAGACTAAATACATATATAGATGGAGCAGGTAGTCCTTTACCAAAATTGTAAATTTCATGATCCCAGGGTCAGGATTCCCGACTGGAGCCAAAATTTTATAACTACTGTATATATCAACATCATATACGGCTTTTATTCAACATGGTTAACAATTTCAGGACATTGTTTAGCGCCCATATCTGTTATTTCCTAAATAAAACTTGTTACTTAATTGTGTGAAAATAAAGATTAATGCAAGCAATAATGATAATAATAATAATAATAATGCATGAACTCTCCTCATTAACATTACGAATTTATGAAGCCATCTTAGCGCTTGTCAGTACTTTGATTTTTGTTTTCAAACCGTCTATCTCGGGTAGACCATGGGTGGACGATGGCCACGGTCTCATCACCTGTCAACCAAATGGAGCTCTATTGTTGAAAGACTGATTGACAGGCGGCTCAACATTGATCTGGACACAGGTAAATTTTAAGGGCGTTTTTAGAAAGTCACCTCCTGCCTGTTTTATTATTGGTAGAGAAAAAGATCTTGCAAGTTGAAAATTGAAATGGCGTGATTTACTCACCTGTGCTTGAAAACAAAAATCATCATTATTAGAGGATCAAACTCTATTTGTGATATAACGTCTATACATTTAGATTAAAACCCATATTTGATCATATTTATTTGTGTTGGAACAGGATGTAGAATTGTATTCCATGAATTAAAGTATGATCTCTTTAATCCACATGCTAGAGATTGTAGTGGTTTGCCTTCAGATTCTGGAAAATGGATTCTTTATGTATTTGACAATTTATCTGAGATTTGTGATTACCTATATATAGCTACGAACATTAGAAGGTTCATTGTCACCTCAAGAAATTCAGAATACTTTAGACCACACTGTCTTGAACAAACCAAACACAGTTTACTACAAAGATCACAGTGCAACTTCTATTACCTTTCTCCCTTATTTGGTGAAATGCGTAAATGCAGTAAAGCTAGGTCAGTGATGATAATAAAAAAGAAAAACATCTGTAGATATTGTACGTTTGCAGTCCAATCAGAAGTCCTCGATCACATTAAATTGACATCAGTGTGTCATTCCAGTCAGCTGCAGAAACTGAAAATACTACAACAGACATTGGTTCCTCAAATTCACATATTACAGGTAATGAGAGTAAAAACTTTTACCACAGACATTTGATCATCAAATTCATACTCATGGAGTGAGAGGGAAAATATTCTGTTTTCTGCAACATTTGATTTTGAGTTGAGTGAAAACACTCAAGGATCAGGTTTTCATATGACAAGACAACAAACATAACAGAATCTTACATGAACCTGATTATACTGAATAGATTTGAAACACATTTCAAATTTTCTTTCCTTTGAAACGTTCCCTGACATGAGCCCAGATCTCAGTACTTTGATTTTCAAAACAAAGCACGAACCCTGTCTCTGTGTTACTGAAGTATCAGTTTACGGCTTCAGTGGGAAAAATTAAATAAAATGGAATTTTTACAAGGAAAACTTTTAGATCTTTCTTATTTGTGCTTGCTCCATAAATTCATTTATGACCTCGCCTTCGCACGAGGTGATTTGGCCATGGCAAGCGTGTTGACAAAGAAGTTTAATTTTTGAGAAAAGCTTAGGGAGTCAGCTAGGGGCATATGCATAATAACAAGAAAAGGTTTTTTTAACTGAAGTTCACTTACATGTACATGCATGCTGTAAAATCATATGCAGATTATATGATAATTTGATATTAGCATATTCCAAGCAGGGAAGGGGTATCTGTCTCTATTAACTTTGGAAAGTGTATCCAATTAAATTTTTACTACATATACTAATATTGCTACCCTTCCATGCTTTGTACGGACAGCAAAACATATAACACATTATAATTTGATTAGGTTGGTTGTACACTATGTTGTTTAAAACACCGCGGTCGAGAACTTTCGCTCTTTTGAAAACGTTATCATTGCCGGTAAAGACTGTGAAATTTAGGTCTTCTGCTCGGCGCCTTCGTCTTTTGAACAGGGGGTACCTTTGTCGTGTCATACGTACTTGATGCGAGGCCTCAGTTTTAGGGACCTCATCCGAAGGACCGCCCCATTTATTCGCCTCTTGGGTGAATTGTTTATGCTTAAAGTCAAGTAAAAGTAAACTGAAAACTCCCTCTATATTTTTCATTGTATACTGCATGTAGTAGACCGCAACCATTTTTCATTCATGCTTGAAACAGAGGCAATGGCAAAGTGTATCATTGTTGTGAGGTTTTTCCTTTGATGACAGCAATATTCTTACCATTATTATTAGGATGATGCAATCATACATTCCTGCCTATCCATTCATAAAAATCTTAATTCCATGCGCGCCTCAAACGAGGGATGATGCAATCAAGAATATAAAAAGAAAAACTGATGAAAGTATATACTAAATACTACATCAGTAAAGCCAATCCGAATTGGAAGCGAATTTGTAAACACCGGGAAAATGATCCAGTTCAAGTACTACCCGTGAATAGCTTGATGAAATATCCTCTTATTGATTTTCCTTACCTCTGATTATAGAATGCATTGCAATGCAAAGGTTATAGAGTAAAGGTTCTCTTTGATTTTCTTGACATCTATTTATAGTCGTCACCTTAATCCCAAATATCAGTAACAAATCACTGCAGATGCAGACTGTTATTTATTTTCTTTTTACAAAAAATATATTTTAAAGGTTTTCACAAATGTCCTGCAAAACAGCACTTTATTACAGATAAATAACCTGCTTATATCTCAGTTTTCCCCAGAATTCCAATTTCCACAAGCGAATTTGAAGTTCAACCCACTTTAATTAGTTAACCCGCGGGCTGACTAACAGGATTTTGGGAGCCGGACTTTACATATATGCAAATTACAGTGTTTATCCTCTGTAAAAAATATTTTTAATCCACTCATTCATAAAAGGTCTTTATTTCTATAACAAAAAATTGTCAATTTCAATCAATCGAAATTCGTGCCCATGCCCTTCTACTAGAAAACGTTACTTCTCTCACGATCTGGAGTAAGGTACATTGCAGCAATGGATAGTTTCGAATTACTGCCTGGTCAAATTTATTTTTAGAAATACCCCAAAACGGATATACCCCATATGAAGTAAATTACATGTGTAAAAATGTGTATAGAATAATTTTATGATACATGTCAAATGCAGCCGAAGGCTTAATGAAAAAAAAAAGAAACGATATGCAACATATAGGTGTCACCATGATGCATAGCATATAGGTGGGTGCAAATATAAAGCGAAGACAAGTGGTCAGTCGCTGAAGAAATTCAGATTAAATCTTGCTCTCTCCAGCGAAAGGTCTGTGGCTGAGAGGAAAGATGGACGACGCCAATGAAAAATAAAAGGCTGACAAATTAAGTTCTTGATTGTATACAATGTCCAAATCCCCTCGCACGGAGTCTGGGTGTTGCGAATTTACCCCCAAATGAGAGATAATAAAGGGAAGATGGGGACACCTGCTTAGAGCATATTTCGTGCACAGCACCAGTATGTATGGGTTTCTGCTTAGAGCATATTTCGTGCACAGCACCAGTATGTATGGATTTCATGTCATTTAGGGTCATTATTTATATGAAATACAAGTATTGAGATAAAAGGGAAGTCAGCCAGTCGTAATTTGATTTTGAGGTATTCTCCCTATCCAAATTTGTCAGAACCAAAACAACCGTCCCCTGCCATTAACAATTGTTGAATTACAGTAACGTCGAACCCAATGATGACCAATCAGGGATCATTTCCTGTGAAAGTGACTTGTGAAAAACAACACATAGTATAAGATATAAAAATGAAATTAACTTTTAATAACGATATTAGTATTACATTAAAAATGACAAATAAGGTTTTATTAAAATACAATAATATAATGATCCTTAAAGTTTGAAGGTGCGGCGAAGCCATGTTAACAATCCAGGTCTTTTCTTTCTGTGCTGAAATGAAAAAACAGAGAAGGAAATTGTTAGTTGCAAACGAAGATACGACATGCATATACCAATAAAAGGAGATGCATTTAAAAATAATACATTTCAGATCCTTAATAACTATAAATGTACCTGATCAGCGTTTGTAACGCAGGAGCCACACAGGAACCACCTCCACCATTTCCTTGGTAAAGTGGATTCTTCATCCTAGTATGCACGAGAAAAACAATCCAATTAATATTAGATGTTTGATTCGCCTCCATATCAACATCGTTCCTCATCACGTGTAGAGCAATGTCAATACTGAGACGGATCAAACATCTAATTTTAATTAGATTGTGAGAAAAAAATTCTTGTTTGTTAAAGTAAAACTTTTCCAATGTTTTTGCCCTTGGTATCTTTACAAATTCTAATGATATCCATTTTCTTATGAATGCGTTGCAGTTGTGAACATTACAGTATGATTATTTATGAATATAGCACGCTTATTTTAACTGTTGGAAATTCCGACAGAAATGAAAGTAGAATGTAAATTAAAAAAAAAATAATTAAAATACAAGAGGTTAGGAACTGCAGTGATTCACGCCGGCATACTTTAACATCAAGATTCAAGCGCGCGTTGTTTACGACTGAAAGGCATTCATGATCCATTAGGAAATGGTTATCATTTAAATTTTTTGTGACTTTGGATGAATATTTACATATTAATAAATGTATACATTCAGTATAGTTTTGTTGTTGTTGTTTTAACATCTGATATGGAGTACGAGAGCTGATATTTTACATCATGGTATTCTTTTTATAACATGCGGGTTGATATAAGTTTTATATGATAACAGATTGATATAAGTTTTATATGATAACAGATGCATAATGACATAAAACAAAATTGGGGAATCTAATCATACAGAAAAGAAAAAAAGATGGTCTAAATTTTTCCTTGGAAAAATATTTGGTGTAAGCATATGGCATGACAAATTTACAATGACCCCCAGAGAGTAGAAAGTTCCAAGATTTCGTTGTACTAGACACGAAAGTCAGTTCACATTTTATTTTATTTTTACATTTTTCAAACGAGTTTAGTATGCCGTTGGTTCACCGAAAATATATAGTCCCCTACAATTCAAGTTCCCCAGACTCCATTTTAACGTCCAACGTTACAATAATTATTGCAAGTCAAAAGGATTAAGTACATGAAAGTACTTGCATGGCTCATATCATCTAATTAGTCTGAATTATAACGAGAGTCCATCCTGACTGCTGGAAACACACACACACACACACACACACACACACACACACGCATCAATATATTCCAGAAATAAGTATAGAAGATCTACATAAATAGTAGTATAATAAAAATATCACAAAGCCGATTGAGTATATACTCGACTAGTTTCTTCAATTCTTCAGGAGTATACTGAATATCGGCTTTGTGACATTTTTATTTTATATATACAATATATATATACATATAAGAGAGTAAGAGCACTCTGAACCAGAATATAAAACTGTAAAACAAAAATATTAGATAAAAATGAACTACATTAGATATAAAATCCACACACTCAAACTTCGAGATATAAAAATAAACGGTAAAAGTCTAATATGAAATTAACAATACTAACCTGATCCCGTGGACATAATCCTCATAGAATAAATATATGATAAGTAATGTAGCAAGATTTTAGAAATGTTTGTTCATAAAGCGGTCATATTCTGGCTTAAGTGATATACAAACATGAAATATTATAGTATGTAGTTAATCGTAAATACATCACTATATACATATAAATTGTCAAAATCAGTTCATATAAAAAGTCCTTTGCATATAAGGCATTTATTATTAAAGACAAAAATGTTTCCTTTTATTTATTCCGAATGGTACATAAGAATTCATTTTTTTTTTCTTCCACAAATTTTCTCTAAAATGACGATAAATGTCATCTTTGTTAAATTTTTCAATTCCTATTACAGAATAATCTATATTATTATAATTTTCTATACTGAGAATCTGTAGAAGCGAATAGCTACAGGGTCATCATTTTCTCGTCTAATAAATGACAAATTCAAAACATGCCTTTGATATAAAATTACCCCAGTTTCTCTCACATACACAATTTTGTTGCATTTTATCCCCAAAACACTCAATAAACTACATTACTGGATTTACAATTGATGTAATTCTTTACACATTTGTTACCGATACAGTCCTCAAATTGATTACTTTTAATGACATATTGACATAAAATACACTTTTCAGCACAACACAGCTCTTACAAATTTTCTTTTCTAAAAAAATTGATTATGTTTTTTATGTACCAGAATGTCTTTTAAATTTTTGTCTCTTATAAAAGCCACTATGGACATATCCCCAAACACATTTATGAGACTGTCTAAATTTTCAAGATTTTTTTTTTTTATTTCGAGTTGTAACGTAACGGAAATACTGAGCTGACCGGAGCTTGGAGACCGAGGGTATATGCAAAAGACGGAAACTGACGTGAGTAACTACCCTTTCGTTTGTTTTAAAATATTACATGCCATGAATGACTTAAAGTATTATAGATGTAAGAAAGAAATTAAATTACGTGAATGTGCCAAATGAAATTTTGATAGTGAATTTGGTATAAAATTGGCATGTTAAATTGTTTACAAATTTGACATGCGCAGTGTCTCTATTCGCATTTTTCCGTACTGGTGACCTCCAGGATCAATTCATATCTAAGATTACTAGCAGGAATTACTGACAGGATGACAATGATTCATGAATCGACATTTTCTGCTGATTTGACGGGTTTATTGCTTCAGATTTACTCTGATTCAATATATATTCAACCATGTTCAATATTCATTCTTTTATTTTTCAATTTATTTACCGTCAGTTACAGCTTGACGTCACAATCAGTTAACATGACGTAACAATTAGTTGCTATTTTCACTAGTGTTATTTTCACTTGTGAAACATGTCATTTATTTTCACTAGTGAAGTGAAAATATCATTTTTATTCAATGGATAAATTATAGTAATTCATTGTTGAAAATATAATGAATAAATTTATTTCTTTTCTGATGAGGTTATTTTATTCATACAGGTGGAAAATGTACGTTATTTCCCTGTCTTCAATCTTTAAACCTGACTCAATCAAGGTTGGGGGGGGGGGGGGGATTCTAAAAACAATTTTGAAATGGGACACACACTACGACAAAATGTGATGTGCTCTGATTAGACAAAGCATGCTCTTCTGTTTACCGCACACAGCGACATGATTTCTGCTAAAAGCTTAAGATTGATTGAAATAAAAAGTAAACAACTGTAAAACTACACAAAATAATTATAGTACAATACTACATGCATACGAGTACATACTCACTTAGGTCCGGAAATTCAAAGTGATGCATTATGGACATCACATATACATTCAATTCATGATAAACCTACTAAATCATTAAACATTCTTCGTATGCTTAAGTATAAGGTTAATTGTAAATCACGTATCAAGTTATATTTTTTATTCATTAGACCTGTCCTCCAATATTCTGATATTGTTTGGGACAACTGCTAAACTATTAGAAGATATTCAAGTTGAAGCAGCCAGAATAATCACAGGATTAATTAAGATATATTTCCTCCCGTTCAAAATTATAAAATGAATTAGGGTGGGAACTACTACAAACGAGGCGGAAAATCCATAGGTTAGTACCATTTTATAGAATTTTTAATGGGTATCCACCTCAATATCTCTGTGAATTAATAGAACCCTTTCGCCCACCTACTCAGTCCTACAACTTAAGTACTAAAAATGTCCAATTCAAAATTCCACAAATTAGAACTACATCCTACATGGAAAGTTTCTTTCCTTCCACTGTTAAGCAATGGAACAGCCTGCCAAATTAAATTAAAAATGCCTCTGGGCTAATCTTTGCATTCCTATTTTTGTAGAAAAAGAAATAAACATTTTAATTTTGGAAACCGTCAATATAATATAATACATTGTCAGCTGAGAAACAATGCAAGTAACTTGAAAGCAGATTTCTACGAGGACAGGCTATCAGATACTCCAATATGCACAAATTGTATTGACTCTGTTGAAGATGCCTAGCTACCATTACTTTTTAGTATGTCCAAAGCATACATTTTGCAGAAATACAATGTTAAAAACAATACAGAATATTACCAAGAACTATAATCAACAACCTACACTCGAATTGTTATTATACGGTAGTCCTAATTAGGGACAAAAATTAATATTAAGATATTTGAAGCAGTACAAGCCTTTATTGCTGCAACAAAACGTTTTAATTAATTTATAAACTCAATTTTTTTGTTTTCAAACCGGTACTTTTCATTTTGTTTAGTTTTTCCCCCCCTGTTTTCCTGTTTCTAATTCAATTCTCTTGAATCCAAACTGTTTGATTGAGTGTGCATATATATGTGTCTGTGTATACGTAATTATATGTGTTTCTGCATGTGTGTCCATGTATATATCTAACGATCGCCTTTTCTACACATTTTACGGTGTTTACAAAATATCTGCATGCGTTTGTTCATTGTGACCTTGATGAAGGTAGAGAGCTAGAATAGGCAATTGCCTGCTGCCTAATCCTATTCACATATTTGTGAATAAAATTTTGTTGAAAATAAATACTAGTACAAATTATTTCAGAACAGTTGTCGACATGAACTATTGATCCAACTTACGTTCTGACAAATCCGAGTATCATGGAATTTTACGAGAACGGATTGCTAAATAACTTTCATAAGAACTTTTATATCTTACTCGCTACACAGATTAAGTGTATCAGTGGCGGATCTTAACAAAAATAAAGGGGGAGGGGGCTGTGACTCATCCAAAAAAGAAAGGGGAGGGGGCGATGACCTAAAAAGACAAAAATGACGATTTTTGTTTCAAATATTCAACCAAGGTGCAGTTTAGTTACCGATTTCACACGATTCTCTGTTTCCAGAGGCCAGTCGAGCTGGCCAGCTTGTGGAGGGGATATTATTGATCTCTGTGAAGGTTCTCGAACTAGGCATTCTTCAACCTGTACGTCCGGCAACTGATAATTGGCTGAGGCACTTGCTGTTTCTTCTTTATTTTGAAATACCTGCAAGATATTCAAGCTCATTAATTTTCATGAGCTTCATTGGACACCACACTGCTTAAACAAGCTTTATTTTGAAATACCTGCAAGATATTCAAGCTCATTAATTTTTATGAGCTTCATTGGACACCACACTGCTTAAACAAGCTTTATTTTGAAATACCTGCAAGATATTCAAGCTCATTATTTTTCATGAGCTTCATTGGACACCACACTGCTTAAACAAGCTGGTATGTTAGTGTTCTGTCGAATATGGAGGATAATTTTAAAAATCAGATAGACTTTCAGTAAAATTTTGACCGTTGACTTTGAAAATTTCAAATGATATACTTTACGTTTTCATGGCTATGCTTATAGATATACTGTAAAAAGAAAGAAAACTATATGGACTTTTTCATCGTGACTTCATAAAATATGAAGTTTCTGTACAGCATGATGCAAACCTTACCCGATGTCCTACTTTGTAAATGTGCGGCATGAGAAGCGGGCAGTTTTCAAATTCGTTGATAGGTATTAGTCTAGCAACGAACTGCCATCTTGCATCGTCTGCCCGATGGCTTATCTGTAACTGCTCCGGGTCCGTCAAGAAGTAAAATTCATTATAGTTTGACGAATTCTGAAAAAAAAGTTAATATAAGTGCAATCAAAATCGCTTGTCAATTGAATTTAAATACAGCAGTCATTTCTAAAATTTATTGCATAGTTATCTGCTTTGACAAAGGACTAAATATTTATGGTACCTTGCTTCCATTGACGGCTCCCCATTTGGCGTCCACAAGGAACCAGTCTCCGTCAAAAAAAACAGCGTTCCAGGAGTGTCGGAACTTAGTATCTAAGACCGAACCTCCTGGACAGAAGCCTTTTCCCTTTGCATAACCTTGGACTATCTTACAGTGTAGTCCCGCAAAGCTACAATACAAATAATGCATGTTATAATGTACACTGATAAAGTACGTATACTACGTAAGAAATCAATAGAAAAGAGCGTCCAACCCGCAGTATCCAGTCAAATTCATATGATTATATGCGAATTGATCCTTTCACAGTCACTCATCACTCTTTTGAAAAGGGAGAGGAGCGTACAATAACATACCGACTCGAATGTTTGCTTTCAAACAATCAGTTTCAGACCATAGGAGATTAGAGGATATGAATCGTCTGCCATATTCCGTCGGGATCGGAGATATCGCAGTAACACGACGCGTGAATAACGATTCTTGCGTTGTTTGACGTGGTATGGGGATTTTCCTTAAAATCTTATAGGGAATTTATTTTTTCCTACAGGTGGACTTTTCCCCACAGCAATATTTTTAAAGGTAATTTTCTCGCTTGTAAGGTGACAAAGTCTAGTGATAATGGTCTAATTATATCAGTTATAGGTCATCCTTGATAATCCCAAAATGTAAAGGAATGGTGATTCGAATTTGCCACTTGTTTGGTAGAATTATCTGAGAACACTTATGACTTGTATCCATTGAAAATCTCTGTTCGAGAGACGATTTCTTCTCTTCTCAAAATGATATCAAATCAATTAAATAATATTGATAGAAAAGACGAAATGCTCACGCGCACAACAACTGAAATATTTGGGAGTGTGCGATTTTTCCTGACTGGAACTTGTAGATGTAAGCCTCGACACTGTCTTCACCCGGATCATTTGCAAAGTTTTGTTTTACGCCCGCAGTCATAGAGGTCCATCGGTATATGGCCCTGTAGTTTGAAATAAATAGAAGAACGTATCATTATGGTCGTCTTTGTTGTTAGCTTTCCACATTTTCAGCTTCTTCCCCGGAACCACTTTGCTAATTTCAACTTGGCACATGTGTTAAGGATCCCACCCTAACATCAAAGTCCATGACCATGTGGACAAAAATAGTAGAGACCTGTCTTCATTAATAACCAAGAGTGAAGAAGCCGAATTTTACAGAAGAATGTATACGAGACACTGAGTCCCTCCTTTAGCATCATTATGACTATATTATGAAGCACAGAACACTTAGCACCAGAGTCCCTGACCTAGCGGTCATGGATTTCATAATTTTGGTAAAGGCCTCTCTGCTTATCATGATTTATCATAACTAAAGACATATTTCGTCTACTATTGTGTCCACGAGTAGATATGTCTATAGTCATAATTTTTATTCATTAAATTCATCCTAATGAATCATGCCTACAATGTTTACATATACATGTATATTTTAATTAATGTCTAGAGAAAAAAAATTCATGATGACATTGAGCAAGTAAATTGGTTGATCAGCCATACTGGTTACATCGTCGCAAACCACGGGTTATTGTTTCATTCCATTCTACAAATGAAATGAAACAATAACCCGTGGTTTGCAACGATGGATAATGTCTCAGAAAAGTTTTCTTGAAGATAAATGATTGATTGATTGATTAGATATTGTTTAACGTCCCGCTCGAGAATCTTTCACTTATATGGAGACGTCACCATTGACGGTGAAGGGCTGCAAATTTAGGCCTATGCTCGGCGCTTATGGCCTTTGAGCAGGGAGGAATATTTTTCGTGCCACACCTGCTGTGTCACGGGACCTCGGATTTTGCGGTCTCATCCGAAGAACCGCCCCATTTAGTCGCCTCTTACGACAATGGGTACTAAGAATCTATTCTAACAACCCGGATCCCCACAGGGTTGAAGACTAATGTAGATCTATTTTTTTTTTTTATTATGAAGAAACTGAATCACGTACATAACTGAATTAATCAATATGATCAAAATTATTTGCGTCTATCCCCGATTAATACTTTATTCAATATCAAACTGAGATGTATAAATCATTTATTTTCCCTACATGTATATCTTTAACCTTTCGGTATAAAAATATGGGCGTCACCCAAATCTGTCCATAAAAAATATTTAAAAATTGCAAGAAACAGGTAGCCAGCACGTTATCATACATGACTGGATGAAATTTAAAAAAATTAGTCCCAAATTAGATTACAGCATATGTACTTGAAAATTCTGTATCAATAAAGCACAGTAAAACAAGGAACGTTCCGTGAACTTTTTCCCACTGGGTTGCTACCATAGCCCACAGGGAGACGTAAAAGCGACCCACAGGTCCCTTGTCTCTCATTTTTCCCCACGCCCCTCGACTATAAACTGAAATCCCAGATCCGCTCATGCTTATAAGGCAATTATCATTTAAAGTTGTATGGTCCGATGTTCACCTGATATTTTTTTTTTCAAAGTGTACAGAACTACTTTTAATGCAACTGAATTAGTTTTAATTAAAAGTTATTAGCTTCCCTTAATTACATACTTGAAAACATTTACATGTAAAGAAAACAGTGAGGAGATTATTAAAAGTCCTGTGCATGCGTATCACATTCTATCCAAATAGCGAAGTATGGAGTCCAGTATATAGATGGATCAGATCCAGTTAATTCCGCTATCTCAGTATTTTTTCTTCCTTCGTTGTTTAAATGTATGGTATGTTTTTTAGAACTGGTGTCATATCACCGATTCGAAGACTTGCAGACGCAAGGTTTGAAAGAGCGTAAAACAATGAAGATATTTAGGAATTACTAAGTGCTGTTTGATATTTTCATTTCTCTTTAAAAAAAAAAAAAAAAAAAAACACTCACGGCACAGTATTATAATAATAAAATACACATAGAAATAGCCGAGTGACCGTTGTTTGTAAACACCGATTCAAAACCAACCAATTCTGGTTAAAACAGGTAAAATAATGTATGACATGTCGTACAGCCTCATAACTACATGCATGCAATAAAACAAGGTGGACAAAATTTGTCAAAATTCGGACCATACAGCTTTAAGAAGCTAAATTGCTTCATGAAAAGGTGAAGATTACGAACAATGATCAATCTCATAATTCCTATAAGAAATCCAAATTGAGAGTTGGGACCCCTGGATATATTAGAGGTGGGAACAGGTATCTAGGAAGAGTAAGCATTCCCTGTTGACCAGTCATACACACCGTGAGTACTACATCTTGATCAGGTAAACGTAGTATTCCGTAGTCAAAATCAGTGCGTAAAGGACAGCCTAAAAATTGTTATGAAACATGCCAGACAGGATTTGACTCGGTGGCAGGTTGTATTCGCAAACAACATCGTTATAACGACTATAGAATTTGCGAAATGCTGAGGTGAAACGAGATTGTTAAAACTTCTTTGTCAGTAACCTGTTTCGATTAAAAAACTGATCATATCCGGAACAAGCACTTGTGTATCGAATCATTTGAAAGACATAAACACCACATGTAGGTCATAATGGAACATTGCCACATATATATGAGATTTTGACGATGGAGAAGCTAAAATCATCTCGCTTGTCATTAAGTTGAGTTGTTAGATTGTCGTTAGCATCTAAGTTCTTTAAAATATCTAAGTACGACGCAGGTGTGGAAGACTCTGTGATGTCTTTTATTTCGTAATCACTGGGACATATCGAATCGAAATATGAATGAGAATGATTATGATGTTAAAACATGTAGATAAAACATCTAATTATTATAAAAATGTTGAAGTACCATTATGATGGTATGAAAATTAAGCAAACATGAACATCATTAGTTTTTGAGTTCTAATGGATTGCAGAAACCAAATATGCTTTAGAAATGTGGCCATTGGTAAATATAATAAAATGGATGGGCAAGACATATCCCAAATCTTCGTCACGTGATGATGGCGATATTATTTGCTGGACTGGCTATTCTGTAACTCCGATTTGCACGTCACGGTTATATATATATATATATATATAGGATATCTATATTGCGTGATTCGAAAATCACAATTTCGACGAGTTGGATAGAGCAAATATCAAATTACGCAATTATAGATGTTCTATTTATCTCATTTGCGCATTCTACCACTTTAGTGTTGAGATGATCCCCAATACAACAAAACAGCTGATTTAAATCATTCCTGATGCGTCATTACCGACAGTCGTGCTTGTTCGAGTTCTTACGTGAAAAAAAATAAAAAAATGGTGTGCGATAAATAGTATACAGTTACACAGATTTTTATCCATGCCTATTAATGAATTTAAGGCGTTTAAACGATTAAACCAAGTACTTAATTATTTCACTTTTTTCTAAAATTATTATATTTCTTTATCGAGTATTCATTTAGCTGGCGTAACATCTTAACGTACTTGGACAAAGTTTTGGTGGTTACATTTCGAAATCACATCAACGATCAGTATGAGTAGATTGATAAGCTCATAACTTTGACTGATATAAAGCAGTTATTTTAGTGAACAAAGTGTTTGTTATTGGAGTTACAATGTTTCAAAAAGTCAAATTTCACGTGTTTTGTTGGATATTGGAGGGGAGACTTCTCGAGACAACATGCCTGGTTTTGTTACGTCTAGAATGGCTCTTGCTATTGTTTTTACTTTAATTCGAGGAATCTTTTTGAAAAGATAAAAAAAAAAAAAAAAAAAAAAAAAAAAAAAAAAGATATGATAAAAATAATTTTATGGGTTTTTGTTGATGTTGTTGTTTTTTAATTCGATTATCTTATTAATAATCAGGAAAGTAAACTAGGGAATATTGAAGCGGTAATGATCTCAAAAGTATTTCGGACCGGAAGTGCTATATATATATTTGTAGCTGTATTATTTTCAAATCATAATAACCTATCCTTTTAAAAATTTATCTACTAAATTAATACTTGGAAATTCACAGTGAGTTTTTATATTTCAAACACTTCTTTTCCGGGGAGAACTTCTTGCAGAAACTTCGTATAAAACCGTGCATTGATAACATTTGTTTAAATTGATGAATAAAAATGAGAAATATTAATAACAGTAATGAAGACTTATATTTCAATTTTTTTTTTTTTTTTTAAATTTTTTTTTTTTTGGGCATTCTGTTATTCAATATTTTGTACATGTTATTGATAAAAAAATATATTGTACCGAAACAATAATAATTTCTCACTTCCCCTTGCGGACTTTCTAACACAACCACACAGAGATCAATCAACGAAAAGTGTCCGAACGGTGACGCACGGTGTACAACGAGGGACAAACATGGCAATAGGTCCCTAAAAATTTGCTGAAGTCATTTGCTGGTTCCTATCTGAGGAAATAACAGCAATGGTTTTAGAAATGGTCAGATCATCATTTAAGATTTCTAGAATAACTCATCTATCGATCTACTACAATAGTATGTCATAAAATTATTTTATAACTACATCATTATCAACTGACAAGATTTAATACGGTCAGATTTTTAATGGCCGCTGACTATTTAATCAAAGTGGAGAATAAAATGGCTTCAAGGTGATTTTACATAATATATGTAAGGACTTTTTTTTCTTTGGGAACTCATTTTTGTTACTTTATGATAGTTTTAACTTATCTAGAAGCTCCAGGATAACTTTATCAAAAAAGTTTATCAGCTTCCGGAAAATTAAAACGGGCTACCACAGTCATGCTTGCCTATTTTTACCAAACATGACTAAAACAGGTAAGTTTACATGAAAGCTCCCAGTGATACAATAAAATCAAGACATGAGCCTGCGACATGTGTAGTGATTTCCAGAGCTTTCCTTTATTTATTACGGAGAATGTTTTACTTCATTTTCACAAAAAATTTATCAAATGTCAATAGTGTACTTTGAGATTTATTTTCCTGCTTTGTAAACGTATTCCAGAATTTGAACTACGTTTCAGAATTAAAACGTTTGTACTTTCTTTTCAGGAAGTTTGACTGTTTGTTTGTTTTACGTCCTGTCGAGAATTTTTCACTTATATTGAGACGTCACCAGCTGTAGGTGAAGTACCACTAATTTAGACCTATGCTTAGCGCTCAGGGCCGCAGCAGTGAGGGTTCTTTAACGTGCCAACGCCTACCGTGACACGGGACCTCCGTTTTTAAGGTCATATCCGAAAGACCCGTGATTCTCACTTCTAAATGCCGAGCGTTTGGCGAAGGATCAATCACTACCTATTTTTCGTCTTAAGTTTGACGCGGCCACGAGCGGGGCTTGAACTCACGACTTCCCGGTTACGAAGCGAACGCTCTAACCACTGAGCTACCGCGACCGGTGAAAGCAAGTTTCATCCGTCTTCTTCACGCTTCAATCCATGTTTGTGGAAATGAAGAAGACAGCTGGTGTTTACTTGCTTTTCCTCCCGAGGAAACAGTTTTTCTGAAGCTTACAGTTTCTTATCGTCGACATGGCCAAATGAGATAGTTCTAAGTAGTTTATGTTAAACAATGAACGTCAGTAAGAGCAACACATGCATGGCAAGAATGACGAGAATAATGTAATTCGTTGACCAGTGTAGAATTCACGCGTAGCCTAAAATTGGTGTTTTACTCAATAAAGGCTGCGGTCATGAAAACTTGTGCTTTATGCAACAACACTACCTTTGAATGAAATTATATACACCAACACGTCTGTTTGTTTATTTGTCATCAATATGCATGACGCTATTCGGCCAATCGCTGAGCTTTCGGGCACAAGTTAGTGGGAAATTGTTTGTAGAATGCAGGCAAATTACTCTCAAGCAATCGGAACTCTTGTTCTTCCAATCCCTCGGTAAACAAAACAGAACCACTATGTGTAGAAACATTAAACAGTTAAAAATGAAGTAAAAGACGTCTTGGTGTGTATAATTTTACAAATACAGGAAGCAATTGTTTTTTTTTTTTTGGGGGGGGGGGGTTGTTTTAAAAAAAAAAGAGGAAAAAACATCAACTGATGCATCCTACTTTTACACGATGAAAGCATGTTATTAAATAAAATGTGTGTATTTCTACGAAATCGCAATCGACATTGATCAGTTGGCTTACACATTTACCGCAGTTACAAAAGCCTGTTTACAATTTATATGTACCTCACTTTATCCAAATCGCATTTCATTTGGTTGTCGAAGAAAAGTAAGTGCCATAACAGCCCCCGAAAAGATCGATGATTGATATTCTTTACCTGTTAAAAAGAAAAATAAATGTCAGTATCTATTTCTTACGGTGGCTGATGTAGGACAGGTGGCAGGCGGAAGAGATTTGTTATTTTTATTTTTTTATTTATTTATTTACAAATTCGTTCCCACGAAATAAGAGTCGTTCCACGATTTTTTTTAAAAATTAAATCTACATTAAAATCCATTCTACCTAAATCAATACAAACTCATCGATTTCATACTGCTGTTATGAAAACGCGCGCGCGCGTTTGTGTTCTTATATTTTGGAGTGTCATGAACATCCATTTGGGAACATTAATAAAACAGGCCTTCTATGTATTTTAATGACTTCAATTCTAGATAATAGAGAGGTTAAAAAATAAAAAGCTTCAATTAGTTATGAAGAAAACTGCTTAAGATAAGGGAAAAACTATTTCATTTATTTCAAGATTCTTCAATGCATGCACAAACAAAAAAAAAAAATTATTATGGAACTTTTTTTTTTATTGTAGATATGCCTGTGGGTGAACTTAAACTAAAGCCCCGGTAATGTCAGGGAAAAAGAGTAATTGATTTAATAGCAGAAAAATCATAGAACATTGGTTACTCTCTGCTAATAAGAGCAGACAAGTACATGGTCACAATTTGCATGCAAAGGATCATTTTACTGATATATGAATGATGTGTCCTATGATGCTTCAGAGGTTAATATATAATGAAGTAAAATAGAGTTTCAGTTTTGACTTTCTTATTTGGACAATTGTTTAAACATTGTGAACTTTGTAATTTCTCACAAGCGTAGCAACTAGTTCTTTGACAAGTGAAGAGAGAGTCTTACTTCGTGGGTATCGACATTAATTTCATGGGAGTGAATTTTTTATTTTGTGGAAACGAGTTTACTTTCGTGGAAACGAAACTAATTTCGTGAGAACAAATTTTATTTCATGGGAACGAATTTTATTTTGTGGGAACGAATTCTTCCACCTGTCCTAAACCAGCCACAGTAATTTCTGGCTCTTACTCGAGTATATTTTCGTTACAGAACGTAAATCATCGCATGACTGTATGAGTAAGTTTAGGATCAATCAAGTATATTCTGTGATACCTGTTTTAGGAAAAATAGGGTGCTTTACCTAAACGAGTGGTCCATGGGCTGTAGTGCTCACATACATACAATGTACACTACATGAGAATACTTTACATATTAATTTGACAAGCTGTACTCGTTTGGACTTTTGGAACTCTTGAACAGATTTTTTCCCCACGTACATATGTTCATATCTATGACGCCCTGGGAGTCTTGAGTTTTGAACAAAATAATATCTACATTACATTGAGATATTTGTATATAGTTACTAATTAATTAAAGGGGATATGAACGTATTCTAAATAAAGCCAGTCAAAATTGTCATGAAAGAAAAGTATAGAATGATTTTTTTTAAAAGCTTACTTTATCAAGATAGCAAATAATTACAATTTTGATATAAAATGATTAAGAAAAAAAACCCAGTTGTTGAATAGAACAAAATCCTTGGACTTTCTACACATACAATCAGTTCCCTAAATCTTTCAAGCAATTTACATACAACGATAAATCCTTACCTTCTCCACATGTTGATCGACATGCTGAAATCGGTTTGGCTGGGAGTAGAGATCATGTTTTCTTTTCGAACTTATTTCCGGTTGTGGAAATTCCGACTTCACCAGCAAATTTTCAGGATTAAACTCTTTCGGAATTTTCTTTTTGTTAGCCAATTTTGTCTGCAAAAAGAGAAATTAACCTTAAACTCCTTGAATACATATACTATACATGTAACGGTAATACCGACCCTTTGGGACATGCAAATAGAATAATTACTCTAACATACTCAAACGCACTGATTTTCTAAGAACTCCTTATCTATATAACAACTGACTGTTTACCCAACGATTCGAATTACAACATGTAGGAATCCTAAGTGCGCATAAAGGGGGGGGGGGGGGGGGGTTATAGAGAAAAAAAATCTGATTCCGCGCATGTATGTGCAATGGTGTTGGCTTTATTCAATTAATGAATATGTAATTCATCTGCAGGAATGCATATCTGATATTTCGAATCGAAAAATATTTCAATTACCAATGTATTAAAATGCGTTTTGTGCCCACAGGCAGTGCTATTCTCAAGGTTATACAAAATGAAAGGTCTACGATGAGACTTGAAGGGCATTTTTATCACACAGTTAGTGACTTTGAAAGATTGAAAGAAGAAATAAGGAAAGCTGAGTAAAGTTAATTTTACTGGTAGTGAAATTTATTTTTGTTGGTATCAAAATCAATTTTACTGGTAGTATAAATAAATAATTGTGGGTAGGATGGCCAAACATAGTGTAGAACATACAATATAGAATAATTCGTCATAGGTTAAGCAGGTCAAAGTGAAGGTAGCAGAAGGCAACAGAAATATAATCAAATATGGTATAAAAATCTTTGAATCACATTCACGTATCAGTCCATCTAAAGCCAACTCCTCATAATTCACATCGATTAAATAAATTAGTAAGGGTTGGCTTTAGTCAGACTGCTTTATGTATATCATGGGCGCCTAAGTCAAGGACATTGCACTATAACCTATATGTAAACAATGGACGAAATTCGAACCGTGAATTAATATTTCTCTCCAATCTATTTTGTCTCTTTTTGCACTTTTTCAGGAAGCTTAACTACATGTGTCACTACAAAATAAATAAATTAATAAAAATAATAATAATATATAAAAAAAAAATTTTAAAAATTCTAATTTATCGAAGTTTTAAAAAATATCTTATCCCACTGATTCATATACTATATGAATCAGTGGGATAAGATATAGTGCTACAAGAAAGCAAATTGCCGCAAGCGTCAAAGATCTCAGGCCGCCGAAGACAGAAAAACTCATCTGGTGCATCAAAGTTGGTACTGTTTTTGTTTTATATTCTAATTTTTAAATTATCATTATTACTCCTTTATATCAGATCGGATCATACTGCCGATATGAATTTTGTTCATCACTATAGGATGAAGAGTTAATTGTGAAGTCATACTTAAATCAACATGTCTTTTAGTCAGCAAACTTAGTAGCGACAATTTTACGCAGAAGGTAAACGACTTTACAAGGAATATATGTTTGGAGTTTTTACTTGTCTAGAATCAACTCCCCTTTCTCACCTCAAGACCTCTTAAATATATCACTAGTTGTGTGAATCTGCAAAAATAGTACTGAAATCCACAAAACAATGTACACACTTTTTGTATTTCATGAGTGAATAGTGATAGAAATGAAATAAATTGAACCCGAAATAAACGGACTACAAATTGACACCTATAATGTTTATTAAATTTTATATATGTTTAATTGATCTCTCTAGAGATTATACAAATCAAACGCTAAAATTAACAATAATTTCTGATTGGTCAGATTCAAAAGGAAGAACGCAGTCTATTATTGTATAAGCTGGTTTGGTATGGGGCCGGAACCCCCCCCCCCCCCTTTTAATTTACATCGCAACACTGTTTAGGGCCTTCTACAGATTATAAAGTCAACGTTTGCAATAAGATACTTCGGTTTAATACACAGATTATTTTCTCGTTGTCAAGCAAGACGTATAGAATCTACTTAGTACACAAATCACTGTTGTAAAACATCAATACATTTTCTGCATATAGTGTTCAAATATATAGATTGAAACAAAGATATTATATTCGAATGAATGATTTACCAAGAATTTGTAAACATTACCCTGTTCATTTTGAAATACATTTCTCACTGGCGAAAGGAGGTGGGTGTATCTTTGCTTGATCCGTCTCAACCAAAACAAAACAAAAAATCGTGTGTCACATTTTATCAGAAGACGACACCTCACATTGATTTCAAACGTTTCACAAATTTGAAGGGTTTGCCACAAGACTTGAAAGATATTCTTAGGCATTTTTATCACACAGTTAGTGACTTTGAAAAAGTGGAAGTAGAAATAGAAAAGTAGAGGCAGTCGAGAGCATGCAATTTAGAACAAGTCGTCAAAGATTAAGCAAGTCACAGTGAAGGCAGCAGAAATATAATAAATATAAATCTTTCAATGACATTTATGTATATGGATGTAATTATAATTGTTGATGTGCATGCCGAATATTTTAGAGTGATCTAAATTTAATAAGAACCGAATACAGGACTTTAATTGTTTTAACACAGAACCCAGGGAAAAGGCTAAAATAGACTGTTTTGTCAATCTCATTCATGTACCAAGTCTTTGGTAAATCAATATTGTTTAAATTGAACCTGATCAAAACTATGAATATTACATAATATATATACATGTATGTATCTGCGCTAGCTCAAACGATAGCACCGTGCCATATTCATTTCTTGTATTACACATACGTTCATACAAGGTCTACACCTCACCTTTGATGAACTAGCCATTGTCAATTTCACGATCAATGCACAGTAAACAAACTGTTTCTAACACATGGAACATGTAATAATGACATCACACACATTATGACGCTGTAGGTATTGTGACGTTATACATCAAATACAACTTGTCTCCGCCCCTAAGACAGCTCGCCCCTAAGACAACTCGTCCTCAGTTAGAGACAACTCGCCATTGAATTAGAACAAGTCGCCACCTTCACAGACAACCCGCCCTTGGTCTTTTCAATAATCATATTAAACGCAATTTTTAAGTATTTCAGCACACACACACACACACACACACACACACACACACACACACAGAGAGAGAGAGAGAGAGAGAGAGAGAGAGAGAGAGAGAGAGAGAGAGAGAGAGAGAGAGAGAGAGAGAGATAGAGAGAGAGAGAGAGATTTCTAATTGACTTTTTTTTAATTTCATTAATTCAATACAAAATACATTCACTAACATGGATATTTAGATTTCCTATAGACTGTATCTTTCTTGGTGTAGTAAGCATTGTACATAAATCAGAGAATACTTTAAAGATGTGATGATACAGATCATTTGATAATTATCTACACAATATGTTTTATTTTTAAGAAAGAAATGTTTAATTACCTTTAATTTCCCTATTTCTGTTATATTTTAGATCTTTATTATCTTTATTAAAATAAAGTTAATAATTAAATGTATTTACTTATATGCAGATAATTCTCAGTTATACTGGGTGTCACAAATAATATATAGTAATTAAAAAAAGACTACAGGAACTCTTCAGTTTGAAGGAGATAAACAAATACCACAGGGAGCCATATTTTGAACGGAAAATTTAGTGATTGGTTTAATTTTGGGATTTACATATCGAGACGGTAAATTATGCAGCAATGATAGTGATAGAAAGTAATTTTAATGTTAAATAACCTTTCTGAAGCGAACAGCAAGGTCACATAAGTGCATATTAATTGCTAGAGTCGGTCGAAGCTTCAGTTTCAGTTTGTTCACTCGAACCATGCAATGGTACATGAGGAACGTACATATAAATTACAACTATACAATTATTAGAAGAACATATTGGTTGATTGTTGTTTCCGCCGCACTCAACAATTTTTCAGTTATCTGGTGGCGTCCAGTTTTTGTAGGTGGAGGATGGAACCCAGATACAATGTATCCGGGAGATCACCGACCTTCCGAAAGTAAACTGGCAAACTTTCTCACATATATCGGCGCGAGCGGGATTCAAACCCGCGCCGACTAGAGGTGAGAGGACTTGTGATTTTGAGCGCAATGCTTTAACCACTCGGCCAAGGGCATAGAAGTACATAAGAAATAACAATACATGTATATACAAATCATATTGTGGTACGAAAAAGACATGGAAGGCATGGAAGACAGACTATCCAACTATATCATATATCTTAGAAATAAACAAACATAGATTCTTTTAATAATGTATAGTTAGTAATAAACACAAGTTCGTAAAATTTCATGACATTTGGTGATGTATCTAAAATTTGAATATGTCTTTCTTAAATTCGTGAATTCTTTGCATTCCAGAATATAGGGAAATTTACCAGCAATATGTTGTAAGTTACACGATTTACAAACTCTTTCGTTGATAGTGATATTATACCACCTCCCAATTTCTACTGAGATGTGGTGATTTGAGGTTCGAAATTTTATAAAAGTCCGTCTAAGTTTATTTGACAATATTTTGATATAATTTTCATAGTTAAAGTTGGTCTTAAAAATTCGGTATATAAAGAGTTGCAGTGTTTTGTGGATTCAACACTATTTTTGCGGATTCACACAAAGTGGTCTTGAGGTGATAAGTGGAGTCGAGTCTCAAACTTATACCTTGTACAGTCGTTTCAGTACCTTCTGCGTAAAATCGTCTCTTCTACCTAATTTTGCTCACTAAAAGACATCTTAATTAAAGTATGACTTCACAATTAACTCATCCTCTAGTGAAGCACAATATGCATATCATCAGTATGGTCCCATCTGATAAATAGAAGTTATACTATATATTAAAGAGACACTACAGCTCATTTTGCTCAAAAATCGTAAAATGACAATTTTCCCAGAACTTTCTCTAATTTTGTTCCATAGTTGAATGTATAAACTTTGCAAAAATAACAATTTCTAAAGTTGAAAATTCTCTTTTACATGCAAAAATCAATAGTTTTCGAAGGCTCTTTTTAACATTGAGACTCCCTTTTTCGGTCTTCGGACGCATGCGCACGGACAGTAAACAATCCTGTGAGAGGAAGCGTACAATGGCTAAACCTAGAATTTAAGTTTAGACTTAAGACATGTATCTAGATGTCTTAAGATTTCAAACTAAGTTTTGTGAAACAGCTATTATGAATTTTATAACAAATTGTATGGTCTATAATTGCACGATTTAACACGTTTTTCTTCATTTACACAACACAAAATGAATTATTTTAAAGCGTGCAACTTCATTCACAAATATGCATAAATACAGCAAACGTTTCTATAATATGCTATAATGATTAAGTTCAGGTTTACGTGTCAATCAGGTTGATTGATTGTTTGTTTTACGTCCCGTCGTGAATTTTTCACTCATATTGAGACGTCACCAGCTGTAGGTGAAGTACCACAAATTTAGACCTATGTTTAGCGCCGTAGCAGTGAGGATTCTTTAATGTGCCAATGCCTACCGTGACACTGGACCTCTGTTTTAAAGGTCATATCCGAAAGACCAGTGATTCTCACTTTTAAATGCCAAGCGAGTATTTTTCGTCTTAGGTTTGACTCGGCCATGGCACGAGTGGGACTCGAACTCACGATCTCCCAGTTACGAAGTGAACGCTCTAACCACTGAGCTACCGTGACCGGTACGTGTAAATCAGAAATATTTTTATTTCGTACACAGTGAAAAGAGACATACAGCAGCTGAGCTGTATGTCTAAATTTCTAATTGATGTATTTCGTCCAGTATCAGTTTTCATATATAAATGAAACTTGTATTGAGGTTTTTGATATAATACAATAATTTAAATTTATTTGTAACACACAATTTGATTGACCGAGCACACTGAAAAATTGTATAATGTAACTTGGTATGGGGAGACGCCCCCTTGATAACGAAGACTGCACTATTTTTTTTTTATATAGCTCTGTTAAATTGTAAATCCTCTGTGAATTGAAAATCATTGGAATTAAACGTGACGTACAATAAAATACATTTTGTTTATACACATCTTTTTTCTTGATGTCTAACAAGACATATATTTTCTGACAAAAAAATTAAACAAAACACTAATTAATGATAAAAATTCTACACAAATTCTGACACAACGATATCATATGCGAAATAATATTACATCAAGTTTTTGCAAAGTTTGCGGTTTCATTATAAATATAAGTGTGTGTGTGTGTGTGGGGGGGGGGGGGGGGGGGGGGGTAATGCTTGATCTGCCTATCAAAGTACAAAAATACGTCATGTCTTGAAAAATGTGTATTACATGACATCATGCCCCATCGATCGACATAGAGCTGTGAATGTGTTTACATATATTACTATATTGGATGTGATTGCATGCTATGTAGTTTAAAACTTCTATGAAATCAAAAATATTTTAAATCGTAAATTATATTGCATCTGAACTTTATATCAGAGCAACTCCAAAGTCCATCTTGCGCTGCGAAGTACACATTAGGCCTTCATATGTAGCCCACGCATATTTTCTGTGATTAAGATTCGTTGCAAACACCACCTTACGTTTTCAAATTTCATGAACATAGTACATGTTTTAATGACAATGACAATAGTTTATTCGCATAAACTGACAATCACAGTGTAGAGATGAATTACAAACAATATAGTTGGATACATGCATGCATGAAGAAGGAGAGAGAGAAAGAAAAAATAGCACAATATAACAATGAACTAACCAGGAGAGCTAACTCTCTCAATAATAGTTTTTATAAATTTACATCATTTTATCAATTTGATTTTATTTTTTGTGTTGAATAATGTTTCAAACTTGTACACATATGGGTGTGAATAAAAATACTTTGACATATTGGATAATCTTGATTGCAAAATGCATGAATCATTACAATTAAATATAGTGGAACTCATCACCAATTTCCTTTTTCAAACATAAATTACAAATTCTATTTTCTCTTGGAATATTGAACCATCTTCCAACTTCAATTTAATTTTTGGTTTTTTTTGGGTTTTGTTTTGTTTATCATATCTTGTTTTGCTATGTCAATACGTGATCGTCAATTGTAAAATTATAAAAGAGAGAGAGGAATTAATATAAGTGCATGTGCACTTGTTTTCTAATCTCTATGTGACAAATGTATTTAATCATGTTCTTGCTTTTGAAATAAATACAGTTTAAACTAACATCTATTGGAAGTTAAACATTAAAAGTTCTAAATCTACAAATATATTTCAAACACTTACATGGCAAAGATAATAAATAATTTTCTAGGCAAAAAGATGTCATAAATATTCTATAATTAAGGCCTTTGGATGAGTTATGCATATCACTGTACCATGACTGTTGGAACTGATTGTACAATGTCTAAAAACTATTTTCTTTATACTGGATAGATTCATTGGATTTATGGTTTGCCAATATGAGAAAGGCTACAGCCATTTACTGTTGATTTGATAAAATTACACCAAGGGTTATCATATCTTCCTAAAACACTAAACAGGTTGGAGGATAATTTATCTCCTTGTGAATTTACTAATTTACACCGGCAGCTAATCATTCTTACTTTGATATTAATTGAAAGAGGGTATCTACCAAGTTCACCATAAACCATAAAATTAGGTGTAGATGACTTTAGATATAGGATATTTTTACAAAATTTTAGACGTAGTTTTTCAAGTAATGTGATTGACTGAAGCCCCATACTTCACAACCATACGAAAGCACAAATTTTACTATTTTATCAAACATATCTAACATACTATCCACAGAAAGGTTGTGCTTTCTACATTTTCCAATAACACCATGCATTGCTTTAGTTGCTTTTTGAAATTATTCTTTCATATTTGTATGAAATGATCCATTTTTACAAAATAGTACAACTAAATATTTAAAGCAATCAACAGTTTCAAGTTCTTTATCACATAAGGTAAATGATTTTACTACTCTTGTATTACCTTTACCAAAAATTACAACTTTTGTTTTATCTGTATTAATTTTAAGGTGACGACATGTACAATATTCATTAAAAACATCATGTTGGTATTGTAGATCTTCAGGCGTTTCTGACAAAAGAATCGCGTCACTAGCATATAATAAAACAATCCAAGATACAAATCAAAATCTTTTTCCAATTTTGTAGAAATGAATGATAAACCTTTTACATTGTTCGAATACAAAAAAATCTTCAATATCATTTAAGTACAGTGGACGCCGGATAGCTGAAAAATTGCTCAGGCGGCTATAAACAAACAAAACAAACAAGTACAGTGGAAACCAAATTGATTTAAAGTTTTGTCTTTTGATTTTCTTTCAATAGATAAGTCATACTTTAAAAGGTTTGAAACATTACATGATTCATTAAGAAAAATGTTTGAATCATCAAAAATGTCTGTGAAAGGATGTTTATCATGACATGGTTCTGAAACAAAAATAATCCTTTTGCAAAGACACTCTGCTATTAAAGTCACTTATAAGACATACGCAATTTGAACTATCAATCGAGTTTCGAGTTTCTCTTTCAATTTCATCAAAAATATCTGTGGAAGAGAATCGAGAATGTATGGGTGGGATATAGACAGTACCAATGATTACATCATTCTGGAAATTAAAAGCTTTACCTTCAAATTTAATCCACGGTATGTGATCACAATCGTTATCTAATACTGTAACAAACTTTGAATATGCGGGGGCCTCTGTGGCCGAGTGGTTAGAACATCGCGCTCAAAATCACAAGGCCTCTCACCTCTAGTCGACGCGGGTTCGAATCTCGCTCACGCCGATACATGTGAGAAAGTTTGTCAGTTTACTTTCGGAAGGTCGGTGGTCTCTTCCCGGGCACATTCTATCTGGGTTCTCTCCTCCACCAGTAAAAACTAGACGCCATCTTATAACTGAAAAATTGTTGAGTATAGCAGAAAACAACAATCAATCATTGAATATGCATCTTTTACATAAACAACAATACCACCCGATTTTTCTATAAGAAAGTGACGTTCTGTGTTTGCAAAATACACGGAAATTTTCAATGTCAATGTTATCAGCCTCGTCAGTTTTTGTTTCTGTAAAAGTTATGCGAAAAACCAAGATGGCGTTCGATACTTTGTCGGTGTGTTGCTAAGCGAATCATTGAGCGATGCATGCATTAAAATGCTGTTTTACATTTAAGTTAAAAACTAAGAATGGTATAATGTAGTTTTGTCTTTTTAAATTAAATTATAAGGAATGGAGCTAATTTTGACCTATGTTATAAGATATAATCAAACTTGGTGCAGTGTACGCTTATAGATCCAGTATTACGGCCGCCATATTTTTTTTTTTAAAGAGTCATCTTTCCTAATCGGTTAAAAGCGACTTCCGGTTTCGTAAATAAGATATTTTAATATGCAATAACTTTTCAAGTTTTTCCACTAAAACGCTACATACGCAAAGCAAATAAAAGATTGACACACATAATTATTGTAATGATGTAATAACAAAAGCTTACTGACTTGATTCTAGACGCCTGAAAAGGTTATTTTCACTAGATTTTATCAACAAATTCCTCCTTGATTAGCTGATTAGTACTAAATTGAATTAATCACTGTACGAAGTCATTGTCGTTGTCATACGCACAGACTATCATCGGGATGGGGGACAACTTTACATTTTATAAACATAATACGCATATCATTAATTCATTGCTTCAATTAAAAATAAAATAGGATGTGATTCTGAACATTACTGACAAAACTTTACTTTTATTTATAGTTCGGAGTTTATCTGAAAAATTCCAAAAGTAAAGTCTTGTAACAGAATCCTATAAGGGATTAATAGGATGTCACTCAAATAGCTGAATAATAAATAATAACATTCCAAGGTTGGTTGTGTGCATTTTGTAACATAAAAGTTGGTGAAAAGGTCATGAGAACGCCCCACCCCCAACTATGTTTAAGTAATTACTATACAACTCTGAAACTGCTTCAACATTTATTCGTTTATAACAGTATTTCATTCAATGAATACACATTCAGATATATTTATCAACTGAACGAGATTAATGAAGTTAATAATAAAAGTATTATTTGAATAAGATATTATAAATTTGAACTTCCACTTAATGACATGTTTCTGACATTTTCAGTGAAATTATTTTTTCATAGCATTGGCATAAATTGATTCATGACATTACATGTAATATATAGGTTTAAGGAGAGAGTATTCAATATTGGCCATGTTTGTTTCTAATCAAATTTAATTCAATTATTAATTGAATAAAATATGATTTAAATAATTACCTGCAATAACTTCTGCCATCATACTTGCATGTACATGTTTAAATTTAGATTTTACCAATAGACAAATAAAATAGATAAATAAAAAATAATAAAAAGTAGCTAATTAGTATCACTCCCCGAGTAATATTTTGTGTTTTAGATGTTTTATTTATTTTATTGATTTATCATTCTTTCTTTTTATTAATATATTTATTTTTTGGTGTGGGATAAGAATTGTACCACCAACCCCCCCCCCCCCCCCCCCCCCCCCCCCCCCCCCCTCACATATTGCACTGTGACAACGATTACGGATTTGGTTGTTTATTTATTGATCTATTTTGAATTCTTTCCAGCTTCCCCTCTCACTTTGAAATACGAAGTGCGTCAACTTTCCAATAAGGGGGGTGGGGATCCTACAATCCTACATTGACAAACTGGGGACATCAATGTCCACAGATTAAAACAGGGGGGTGTGTGTGTTATGGCCTAACTTAAATCGGTACAGATGTGTTATAAATAGATATAAAAAGTCTATAAAGGGAACATCACACAAAAAGGGCATCAAAAGTACATAATTCCAAAGATATGGAGCGGAAGGCGAGATCGTTCATTGTATTTCCAACGACGCCGTGTTTATACCGGAAGATACATCTAACTGTGATGCGTCGATGGTGATGCACGGGAGATAACTCGTCAAAATGATACTGGATAGGTCTATTATAATCCGCCTCGCGGAAATATGGCGGATAAGATGAAAAATGTGTACGTATATATTATGTCAGCTTTAAATTACCATTTCATTCAAATGCGTTTGATGCCAACAAAGAGTAATTTAAAGCTGACATAATATATACGTACACATTTTTCAGGCTATTCTCACGGTTTTACAAAAACTTCGGATGAGACCGCAGAAACCAAGGTCCCGTTTCACAGAATGTGTGGCACGATAAAGATCCTTTCCCTGCTCAAAGGCCCTGAGCGCCGAACATAGGCCTAAATTTTGCAGCCCTTCATCGGCAATGGTGACGCCTCCATATGAGTGAAAATTGTCGAACAGGACGTTAAACAATATATATAAACAATCAAACAACACTTCAAGGGCATTTTTCCCACACAGTGACTATGAAGATTGAAAGTAGAAATGAGGGAAGTAGGGGCAGTTTAGAACATAATAAGCGAGTCAGCTTAAAAAAAAAAAAAAAAAAAAAAAAAAAAAAAAAAAAAAAAAAAAAAAAGAAAAAAAAAAAAAAAAAAAAAAAAAGAGAGAGATGGGCAAGACGATATGTGACGTCGTATTTATGTTGACGTCATAAAACAACTGTGGCAGTGGTGGATCTAAATAGTTAGGACTTTGTTTTATGCAACAGAAAATATAAGTCTTTGTTTGTGTTTTTTCCCATGTTTAAAAATAACAACTATTCAAATCTATTAACCAGTTTCAAATTCCTTGGCTCGTCCAGTATTCCAAACCACGGTGACCACCCCCCCCCCCCCCCCCCCCCCCCCAAAAAAAATCACACAAACACACACCATGATAATCAATCATGTCACTTACTGTACACGACTGAAAATCCATTCATTAATTTAGACTTCTGAATAAATCTGAATGTACCCTTATAATAGCAAAGGGGAGAGCATCCAGAACTGGCTTCATCTTCTGAAAACGTTTTACTGTGTTTGAATTCCCCTACTCAGCCTGAGCATAAGATGGTGCAGAAGACAAATAAACATTGGCTAACTTGCCGTGTATTTCTTTGCCTGTTTTTCCTTTTAAATACAAGTACTGAATTACAGCACGTTACTCAACTTTAGATGAAAAGCATGCCTTTGCATCACTATGTTTGACATTCAATATTTTATTAAAGAATGGCTCGATATTCGTGCAATTTTGTACCGAGGTATAAAACATATATTGAAACAAGGCATGGAAATCGTGGTCGTCTTGGTGAATCGGAAATGAGATAGGCTAGTTATTTATTGACTCGCCCTCATAATACATATACATGAATGTCGCTGCGCTCGCTCAGATGTTAGCACAGTCAGCATATCATTATATGACACATACATTGATACAAGGTCTACAACTTACCTTTGATGAACTAGCCATTGTCAGTTTCACACTCAATGCACAGTAAACAAACTGTTTCTAACCACAACGAACATGTAATAATGACGTCACATACATTATGACGTTGTAGGTATTGTGACATCATACATCGTCTCTCTCTCTCTCTCTCTCTCTCTCTCTCTCTCTCTCTCTCTCTCTCTTTTAAATTACATATATGTAAGTGTGCATAATGGCATATAGCTCCTATAAAGAAAAATTGTGGATCTCGCATACATTCGCAATAGTTTTCGATTTATCATCTCATTTAATTGATATTTCATCTACAGAAATGTGTATCTAATGTTTTCATTTGAAAATATTTGAATTACCGTTGTATTGAAATGCATTTTGTGCCCACGGGCAGTGCTGTTCACAGCTTTACCAATTTGAAAGGTTTGCCCAAGATTTTCATCACAGAATTTGTGACTTAAAGAATGAGAGTAGAAATAAGGAAGATTTTTATCACACAATTTGTGACTTTGAAATATGGAGAGTAGAAATAAAGAAAGTGGAGGCAGTCGAGAGCATGCAATTTAGAACAAGTCGTCAAAGATTAAGTAAGTCACAGTGAAGGCAGCAGAAGGCAACAGAGATATAATAAATATAAATCTTTCAAACCACATTTAAGGATAAAAATTATGTTTGCAATTATAATTGTTGATGTGCATGCCAGATAATTTAGAGTGATATAAATCTAACAAGAAACTAATACAGGACTTTAATAGCTTATGATTTAACACATAAAACATTGGGACGTTTTGTCTTTGCAAAATACGCGGAAATTTTGAATGTCAATATTATCAGCCTCGTCAGTTTTTGTTTCTGAAAAAGTTGTGCGAAAAACCAAGATGGCGTTCGATACTTTGTCGGTGTGTGCTAAGCGAATCATTGAGCGATGTATACATTAAAATTCTATTTTACATTTAACATAAAAACTAAGAATTCGTTTTGTCTTTTTAAATTAAATTATTAGGAATGAAGCTAATTTTGACCTATGTTATATAATATAATCAAATTTGGTGCAGTGTACGCTTATAGACCTATCCAGTATTACGGCCGCCATATTTTTTTTAAAAAGAGTTCTCTTTCTTAATCTGTTAAAAGCGACTTCCGGTTTCGTAAATAAGCTATTTTAATATGCAATAAATTTTCCACTAAAATGCTACATACCCAAAGCAAATAAAAGATTGACACACATAATTATTGTAATGGTGTAATAACAAAAACTTACTGACTTGATTCTAGACGCCTGAAAAGGTTATTTTCACTAGATTTTATCAACAAATTCCTCCTTGATTAGCTGATTAGTACTAAATTGAATTACTCACTGTACGAAGTCATTGTCGTTGTCATACGCACAGACTATCATCAGGATGGGAACAACTTTTCATTTTATAAACATAATACGCATATCATTAATTCATTGCTTCAATTAAAAATAAAATAGGATGTGATTCTGAACATTACTGACAAAACTTTACTTTTATTTATAGTTCGGAATTTATCTGAAAAATTCCAAAAGTAAAGTCTTGTAACAGAATCCTAAAAGGGATTAATAGGATGTCACTCAATAGCTGAATAATAAATAATAACATTCCAGGTTGGTTGTGTGTATTTTGTAACATAAAAGTTGGTGAAAAGGTCATGAGAACGTCCCACCCCCAACCCACCCCCACCTATGTTTAAGCTAATACTATACAACTCTGAAACTGCTTCAACATTTATTCGTTTATAACAGTATCTCATTCAATGAATACACAATCAGGTATATTTATCAACTGAACGAGATTAATGAAGTTAATAATAAAAGTATTATTTGAATAAGATATTATAAATTTGAACTTCCACTTAATGACATGTTTCTGACATTTTCAGTGAAATTATTTTTTCATAGCATTGGTATAAATTGATTCATCACATTACATGTAATATATAGGTTTAAGGAGAGAGTATTCAATATTGGCCATGTTTGTTTCTAATCAAATTTAATTCAATTATTAATTGAATAAAATATGATTTAAATAATTACCTGCAATAACTTCTGCCATCATACTTGCATGTACATGTTTAAATTTAGATTTTACCAATAGACAAATAAAATAGATAAATAAAATACACAATCAGGTATATTTATCAACTGAACGAGATTAATGAAGTTAATAATAAAAGTATTATTTGAATAAGATAACTTCCACTTAATGACATGTTTCTGACATTTTCAGTGAAATTATTTTTTCATAGCATTGGTATAAATTGATTCATCACATTACATGTAATATATAGGTTTAAGGAGAGAGTATTCAATATTGGCCATGTTTGTTTCTAATCAAATTTAATTCAATTATTAATTGAATAAAATATGATTTAAATAATTACCTGCAATAACTTCTGCCATCATACTTGCATGTACATGTTTAAATTTAGATTTTACCAATAGACAAATAAAATAGATAAATAAAAAATAATAAAAAGTAGCTAATTAGTATCACTCCCCGAGTAATATTTTGTGTTTTAGATGTTTTATTTATTTTATTGATTTATCATTCTTTCTTTTTATTAATATATTTATTTTTTGGTGTGGGATAAGAATTGTACCACCAACCAACCAACCCCCCCTCCCCCTCCCCCCCCCCCCCCCCCCCCCCCCCCCCCCCCCCCCCCCCCTCAAATATTGCACTGTGACAACAATTACGGATTTGGTTTTTTATTTATTTATCTATTTTGAATTATTTTTAGTTTGTTTCTTTCCAGCTTCCCTCTCACTTTGAAATACGAAGTGCGTCAACTTTCCAATAAGGGGGGTGGGATCCTACATTGACGAACTGGGGACATCAATGTCCACAGATTAAAACAGGGGGGGGGGGGGTGTTATGGCCTAACTTAAATCGGTACAGATGTGTTATAAATAGATATAAAAAGTCTAAAAAGGGAACATCACACAAAAATGGCATCAAAAGTACATAATTCCAAAGATATGGAGCGGAAGGTGAGATCGTTCATTGTATTTCCAACGACGCCTTGTTTATACCGGAAGATACATTTAACTGTGATGCGTCGATGGTGATGCACGGGAGATAACTCGTCAAAATAATACTGGATAGGTCTATTATAATCCCCCTCGCGGAAATATGGCGGATAAGATGAAAAATGTGTACGTATATATTATGTCAGCTTTAAATTACCATTTCATTCAAATGCGTTTGGTGCCAACAAAGAGTAATTTAAAGCTGACATAAATATACGTACACATTTTTCAGGCTATTCTCACGGTTTTACAAAACTTCGGATGAGACCGCAGAAACCAAGGTCCCGTTTCACAGAATGTGTGGCACGATAAAGATCCTTCCCTGCTCAAAGGCCCTGAGCGCCGAAAATAGGCCTAAATTTTGCAGCCCTTCACCGGCAATGGCGACGCCTCCCTATGAGTGAAAAATGGTCGAACAGGACGTTAAACAATATATATAAACAATTAAACAACACTTGAAGGGCATTTTTCCCACACAGTGACTATGAAGATTGAAAGTAGAAATGAGGGAAGTAGAGGCAGTTTAGAACATAATCAGGGAGTCAGCTTAAACTGTACCTATGCCAAGAGTTTTTGTCACCAATATTCCTTGTGCTTCCCTAGCTCCAAAATACAGTGCAACAAGGAAAGGTAGGGCAAGACGATATGTGACGTCGTATTTATGTTTGACGTCATAAAACAACTGTGGCAGTGGTGGATCTAAATAGTTAGGACTTTGTTTTATGCAACAGAAAATATAAGTCTTTGTTTGTGTTTTTTCCCATGTTTAAAAATAACAACTATTCAAATCTATTAACCATTTTCAAATTCCTTGGCTCGTCCAGTATTCCAAACCACGGTGACACCCCCCCCCCTCCCCCCCCCCCCAAAAAAAATCACACAAACACACACCATGATAATCAATCATGTCACTTACTGTACACGACTGAAAATCCATTCATTAATTTAGACTTCTGAATAAATCTTAATGTACCCTTATAATAGCAAAGGGGAGAGTATCCAGAACTGGTTTCATCTTCTGAAAACGTTTTACTGTGTTTGAATTCCCCTACTCAGAATTCATCCTGAGCATAAGATGGTGCAGAAGACAAATAAACATTGGCTAACTTGCCGTGTATTTCTTTGCCTGTTTTTCCTTTTAAATACAAGTACTGAATTACAGCACGTTACTCAACTTTAGATGAAAAGCATGCCTTTGCATCACTATGTTTGACATTCAATATTTTATTAAAGAATGGCTCGATATTCGTGCAATTATGTACCGAGGTATAAAACATATATTGAAACAAGGCATGGAAATCGTGGTCGTCTTGGTGAATCGGAAATGAGATAGGCTAGTTATTTATTGACTCGCCCTCATAATACATATACATGAATGTCGCTGCGCTCGCTCAGATGTTAGCACAGTCAGCATATCATTATATGACACATACATTGATACAAGGTCTACAACTTACCTTTGATGAACTAGCCATTGTCAGTTTCACACTCATTGCACAGTAAACAAACTGTTTCTAACACAACGAACATGTAATAATGACGTCACATACATTATGACGTTGTAGGTATTGTGACATCATACATCGTCTCTCTCTCTCACTCTCTCTCTCTCTCTCTCTCTCTCTCTCTTAAATTACATATATGTAAGTGTGCATAATGGCATATAGCTCCTATAAAGAAAAATTGTGGATCTCGCATACATTCGCAATAGTTTTCGATTTATCATCTCATTTAATTGATATTTCATCTACAGAAATGTGTATCTAATGTTTTCATTTGAAAATATTTGAATTACCGTTGTATTGAAATGCATTTTGTGCCCACGGGCAGTGCTGTTCACAGCTTTACCAATTTGAAAGGTTTGCCCAAGATTTTCATCACAGAATTTGTGACTTAAAGAATGAGAGTAGAAATAAGGAAGATTTTTATCACACAATTTGTGACTTTGAAATATGGAGAGTAGAAATAAAGAAAGTGGAGGCAGTCGAGAGCATGCAATTTAGAACAAGTCGTCAAAGATTAAGTAAGTCACAGTGAAGGCAGCAGAAGGCAACAGAGATATAATAAATATAAATCTTTCAAACCACATTTAAGGATAAAAATTATGTTTGCAATTATAATTGTTGATGTGCATGCCAGATAATTTAGAGTGATATAAATCTAACAAGAAACTAATACAGGACTTTAATAGCTTATGATTTAACACATAAAACATTGGGACGTTTTGTCTTTGCAAAATACGCGGAAATTTTGAATGTCAATATTATCAGCCTCGTCAGTTTTTGTTTCTGAAAAAGTTGTGCGAAAAACCAAGATGGCGTTCGATACTTTGTCGGTGTGTTGCTAAGCGAATCATTGAGTGATGTATACATTAAAATTCTATTTTACATTTAACATAAAAACTAAGAATTCGTTTTGTCTTTTTAAATTAAATTATTAGGAATGAAGCTAATTTTGACCTATGTTATATAATATAATCAAATTTGGTGCAGTGTACGCTTATAGACCTATCCAGTATTACGGCCGCCATATTTTTTTTAAAAAGAGTTCTCTTTCTTAATCTGTTAAAAGCGACTTCCGGTTTCGTAAATAAGCTATTTTAATATGCAATAAATTTTCCACTAAAATGCTACACACCCAAAGCAAATAAAAGATTGACACACATAATTATTGTAATGGTGTAATAACAAAAACTTACCGACTTGATTCTAGACGCCTGAAAAGGTTATTTTCACTAGATTTTATCAACAAATTCCTCCTTGATTAGCTGATTAGTACTAAATTGAATTAATCACTGTACGAAGTCATTGTCGTTGTCATACGCACAGACTATCATCAGGATGGGAACAACTTTTCATTTTATAAACATAATACGCATATCATTAATTCATTGCTTCAATTAAAAAAAAAATTATAGGATGTGATTCTGAACATTACTGACAAACCTTTACTTTTATTTATAGTTCGGAATTTATCTGAAAAATTCCAAAAGTAAAGTCTTGTAACAGAATCTTATAAGGGATTAATAGGATGTCACTCAATAGCTGAATAATAAATAATAACATTCCAGGGTTGGTTGTGTGCATTTTGTAACATAAAAGTTGGTGAAACGTTTATGAGAACCCTCACCCCCACCTATGTTTAAGTACTTACTATAAAACTCTGAAACTGCTTCAACATTTATTCGTTTATAACAGTATCTCATTCAATGAATACACAATCAGGTATATTTATCAACTGAACGAGATTAATTAACTTAATAATAAAAGTTTTATTTAAATAAGATATTATAAATTTGAACTTCCACTTAATGACATTAATGACATTTTCAGTGAAATTATTTTTTCATAGCATTGGTATAAATTGATTCATCACATTACATGTAACATATAGGTTTAAGGAGAGAGTATTCAATATTGGCCATGTTTGTTGTCTAATCAAATTTAATTCAATTATTAATTGAATAAAATATGATTTAAATAATTACCTGCAATAACTTCTGCCATCACACTTGCATGTACATGTTTAAATTTACATTTTACTAATAAATAAATAAAATAAAATAAATAAAAAATGATAAAGACATTTCACAAAAATTACAAGTCTGTAAAGTAGCTAATTAGTATCACACCCCAAGTAATAATATTTTGTGTTTTAGATTTATTTTTTATTTATTTTATTGATTTTTCTTTCTTTCTTTTTATTAATTTATTTGTGTGTGTGTGTGTGTGGGATAAGAATTTGTACCACCAACACCCGGTTACCCCCCCCCCCCCCCCCAAATATTGCACTGTGACAACGATTACGGTTTTCGTTGTTTATTTATTTATCTAGTTATTTATTTATTTTTAGTTTGTGCTTGTTAAGCTATGATTGTGAAGTCATTTTTCCCTCTCACTTTACAATACGAAGTGCATCAACTTTCTAAATAGCAGGGGAGGGGGGTCCTACATTGACGAACTGGGGACATCAATGTCCACATATTAAAACGGCGGGGGGGGGGGGGGTGTTATGGCCTAACTTAAATTACACATATGTGTTGCAAATAGATATAAAAAGTCTAAAGGGAACATCACACAAAAAGGGCGTCAAAAGTACATAATTCTGAAGATATCGAGCGGAAGGCGAGATCGTTTAGTATATTTCCAACGACGCCGTGTTTCATACCGGAAAGATACATTTAACCGTGACGCGTCGATCGTAATGCACGGAGATAATGCGTCAAAATAATACTGGATAGGCCTATTATAATCCGCTTTGCGGAAATATGGCGGATAAGGTGAAAAATGTTTACGTATTTATTAAATCATGTCAGCTTTAAATTACCATTTCATTAGAATGCGTTTTATGTCAACAAAGAGGGCTATTCTCATGGTTTTACAAGACTTGGAATGAGACCGCAGAAACAAGGTCCCATTTCACAGAATGTGTGGCACGATAAAGATCCTTCCCTGCTCAAAGGCCCTGAGCGCCGAACATAGGCCTAAATTTACAGCCCTTCACCGGCAATGGTGACGCCTCCATATGAGTGAAAAATGGTCGAACAGGACGTTAAACAATATATATAAACAATCAAACAACACTTGAAGGGCATTTTTCCCACACAGTGACTATGAAGAATGAAGGTAGAAATGAGGGAAGTAGAGGCAGTTTAGAACATAATCAGCGAGTCAGCTTAAACTGTACCTATGCCAAGAGTTTTTTGTCACCAATATTCCTTGTGGTTCCCTAGCTCCAAAAATACAGTGCAACAAGGAAAGGTAGGGCAAGACGATATGTGACGTCGTATTTATGTTTGACGTCATAAAACAACTGTGGCAGTGGTGGATCTAAATAGTTAGGACTTTGTTTTATGCAACAGAAAATATAAGTCTTTGTTTGTGTTTTTTCCCATGTTTAAAAATAACAACTATTCAAATCTATTAACCATTTTCAAATTCCTTGGCTCGTCCAGTATTCCAAACCACGGTGACACCCCACCCCCCCCCCCAAAAAAAAAATCACACAAACACACACCATGATAATCAATCATGTCACTTACTGTACACGACTGAAAATCCATTCATTAATTTAGACTTCTGAATAAATCTTAATGTACCCTTATAATAGCAAAGGGGAGAGTATCCAGAACTGGCTTCATCTTCTGAAAACGTTTTACTGTGTTTGAATTCCCCTACTCAGAATTCATCCTGAGTATAAGATGGTGCAGAAGACAAATAAACATTGGCTAACTTGCCGTGTATTTCTTTGCCTGTCTTTCCTTTTAAATACAAGTACTGAATTACAGCACGTTACTCAACTTTAGATGAAAAGCATGCCTTTGCATCACTATGTTTGACATTCAATATTTTATTAAAGAATGGCTCGATATTCGTGCAATTTTGTACCGAGGTATAAAACATATATTGAAACAAGGCATGGAAATCATGGTCGTCTTGGTGAATCGGAAATGAGATAGGCTAGTTATTTATTGACTCGCCCTCATAATACATATACATGAATGTCGCTGCGCTCGCTCAGATGTTAGCACAGTCAGCATATCATTATATGACACATACATTGATACAAGGTCTACAACTTACCTTTGATGAACTAGCCATTGTCAGTTTCACACTCAATGCACAGTAAACAAACTGTTTCTAACACAACGAACATGTAATAATGACGTCACATACATTATGACGTTGTAGGTATTGTGACATCATACATCATCTCTCTCTCTCTCTCTCTCTCTTTTAAATTACATATATGTAAGTGTGCATAATGGCATATAGCTCCTATAAAGAAAAATTGTGGATCTCGCATACATTCGCAATAGTTTTTCGATTTATCATCTCATTTAATTGATATTTCATCTACAGAAATGTGTATCTAATGTTTTCATTTGAAAAATATTTGAATTACCGTTGTATTGAAATGCATTTTGTGCCCACGGGCAGTGCTGTTCACAGCTTTACCAATTTGAAAGGTTTGCCCAAGATTTTCATCACACAATTTGTGACTTAAAGATTGAGAGTAGAAATAAGGAAGATTTTTATCACACAATTGTGACTTTGAAATATGGAGAGTAGAAATAAAGAAAGTGGAGGCAGTCGAGAACATGCAATTTAGAACAAGTCGTCAAAGATTAAGTAAGTCACAGTGAAGGCAGCAGAAGGCAACAGAGATATAATAAATATAAATCTTTCAAACCACATTTAAGGATAAAAATTATGTTTGCAATTATAATTGTTGATGTGCATGCCAGATAATTTAGAGTGATATAAATCTAACAAGAAACTAATACAGGACTTTAATAGCTTATGATTTAACACATAAAACATTGGGACGTTTTGTCTTTGCAAAATACGCGGAAATTTTGAATGTCAATATTATCAGCCTCGTCAGTTTTTGTTTCTGAAAAAGTTGTGCGAAAAACCAAGATGGCGTTCGATACTTTGTCGGTGTGTTGCTAAGCGAATCATTGAGCGATGTATGCATTAAAATTCTATTTTACATTTAACATAAAAACTAAGAATTCGTTTTGTCTTTTTAAATTAAATTATTAGGAATGAAGCTAATTTTGACCTATGTTATATAATATAATCAAATTTGGTGCAGTGTACGCTTATAGACCTATCCAGTATTACGGCCGCCATATTTTTTTTAAAAAGAGTTCTCTTTCTTAATCGGTTAAAAGCGACTTCCGGTTTCGTAAATAAGCTATTTTAATATGCAATAAATTTCCACTAAAATGCTACATACCCAAAGCAAATGGTGTAATAACAAAAACTTACCGACTTGATTCTAGACGCCTGAAAAGGTTATTTTCACTAGATTTTATCAACAAATTCCTCCTTGATTAGCTGATTAGTACTAAATTGAATTAATCACTGTACGAAGTCATTGTCGTTGTCATACGCACAGACTATCATCAGGATGGGAACAACTTTTCATTTTATAAACATAATACGCATATCATTAATTCATTGCTTCAATTAAAAAAAAATTATAGGATGTGATTCTGAACATTACTTACAAACCTTTACTTTTATTTATAGTTCGAAATTTATCTGATAAATTCCAAAAGTAAAGTCTTGTAACAGAATCCTATAAGGGATTAATAGGATGTCACTCAATAGCTGAATAATAAATAATAACATTCCAGGGTTGGTTGTGTGCATTTTGTAACATAAAAGTTGGTGAAAAGGTCATGAGAACGCCCCACCCCCAACCCACCCCACCTATGTTTAAGTAATTACTATACAACTCTGAAACTGCTTCAACATTTATTCGTTTATAACAGTATTTCATTCAATGAATACACAATCAGGTATATTTATCAACTGAACGAGATTAATGAAGTTAATAATAAAAGTATTATTTGAATAAGATATTATAAATTTGAACTTCCACTTAATGACATTAATGACATTTTCAGTGAAATTATTTTTTCATAGCATTGGTATAAATTGATTCATCACATTACATGTAATATAAAGGTTTAAGGAGAGAGTATTCAATATTGGCCATGTTTGTTTCTAATCAAATTTAATTCAATTATTAATTGAATAAAATATGATTTAAATAATTACCTGCAATAACTTCTGCCATCATACTTGCATGTACATGTTTAAATTTAGATTTTACCAATAGACAAATAAAATAGATAAATAAAAAATAATAAAAAGTAGCTAATTAGTATCACTCCCCGAGTAATATTTTGTGTTTTAGATGTTTTATTTATTTTATTGATTTATCATTCTTTCTTTTTATTAATATATTTATTTTTTGGTGTGGGATAAGAATTGTACCACCAACCAACCCCCCCCCCCCCCCCCCCCCCCCCCCCCCCCCTCAAATATTGCACTGTGACAACGATTACGGATTTGGTTTTTTATTTATTTATCTATTTTGAATTATTTTTAGTTTGTTTCTTTCCAGCTTCCCCTCTCACTTTGAAATACGAAGTGCGTCAACTTTCCAATAAGGGGGGGTGGGGGGGGGGGGGGGGGGGATCCTACATTGACAAACTGGGGACATCAATGTCCACAGATTAAAACAGGGGGGTGTGTGTGTTATGGCCTAACTTAAATCGGTACAGATGTGTTATAAATAGATATAAAAAGTCTATAAAGGGAACATCACACAAAAAGGGCATCAAAAGTACATAATTCCAAAGATATGGAGCGGAAGGCGAGATCGTTCATTGTATTTCCAACGACGCCTTGTTTATACCGGAAGATACATTTAACTGTGATGCGTCGATGGTGATGTACGGGAGATAACTCGTCAAAATAATACTGGATAGGTCTATTATAATCCGCCTCGCAGAAATATGGCGGATAAGATGAAAAATGTGTACGTATATATTATGTCAGCTTTAAATTACCATTTCATTCAAATGCGTTTGGTGCCAACAAAGAGTAATTTAAAGCTGACATAATATATACATACACATTTTTCAGGCTATTCTCACGGTTTTACAAAACTTCGGATGAGACCGCAGAAACCAAGGTCCCGTTTCACAGAATGTGTGGCACGATAAAGATCCTTCCCTGCTCAAAGGCCCTGAGCGCCGAACATAGGCCTAAATTTTCCAGCCCTTCACCGGCAATGGTGACGCCTCCATATGAGTGAAAAATGGTCGAACAGGACGTTAAACAATATATATATAAACAATCAAACAACACTTGAAGGGCATTTTTCCCACACAGTGACTATGAAGATTGATTTTGTTTGTTTGTTTGTTAGTTTTATTTATAGTCGCCTGAGCAATTTCTATGAAGATTGAAAGTAGAAATGAGGGAAGTAGAGGCAGTTTAAAACATAATAAGCGAGTCAGCTTAAACTGTACCTATGCCAAGAGTTTTTTGTCACCAATATTTCTTGTGGTTCCCTAGCTCCAAAATACAGTGCAACAAGGAAAGGTAGGGCAAGACGATATGTGACGTCGTATTTATGTTTGACGTCATAAAACAACTGTGGCAGTGGTGGATCTAAATAGTTAGGACTTTGTTTTATGCAACAGAAAATATAAGTCTTTGTTTGTGTTTTTTCCCATGTTTAAAAATAACAACTATTCAAATCTATTAACCATTTTCAAATTCCTTGGCTCGTCCAGTATTCCAAACCACGGTGACACCCCCCCCCAAAAAAAATCACACAAATACACACCATGATAATCAATCATGTCACTTACTGTACACGACTGAAAATCCATTCATTAATTTAGACTTCTGAATAAATCTCAATGTACCCTTATAATAGCAAAGGGGAGAGTATCCAGAACTGGCTTCATCTTCTGAAAACGTTTTACTGTGTTTGAATTCCCCTACTCAGAATTCATCCTGAGCATAAGATGGTGCAGAAGACAAATAAACATTGGCTAACTTGCCGTGTATTTCTTTGCCTGTTTTTCCTTTTAAATACAAGTACTGAATTACAGCACGTTACTCAACTTTAGATGAAAAGCATGCCTTTGCATCACTATGTTTGACATTCAATATTTTATTAAAGAATGGCTCGATATTCGTGCAATTTTGTACCGAGGTATAAAACATATATTGAAACAAGGCATGGAAATCGTGGTCGTCTTGGTGAATCGGAAATGAGATAGGCTAGTTATTTATTGACTCGCCCTCATAATATATATACATGAATGTCGCTGCGCTCGCTCAGATGTTAGCACAGTCAGCATATCATTATATGACACATACATTGATACAAGGTCTACAACTTACCTTTGATGAACTAGCCATTGTCAGTTTCACACTCAATGCACAGTAAACAAACTGTTTCTAACACAACGAACATGTAATAATGACGTCACATACATTATGACGTTGTAGGTATTGTGACATCATACATCGTCTCTCTCTCTCTCTCTCTCTCTCTCTCTCTCTCTCTCTCTCTCTCTCTCTCTCTCTCTCTTTTAAATTACATATATGTAAGTGTGCATAATGGCATATAGCTCCTATAAAGAAAAATTGTGGATCTCGCATACATTCGCAATAGTTTTCGATTTATCCTCTCATTTAATTGATATTTCATCTACAGAAATGTGTATCTAATGTTTTCATTTGAATTACCGTTGTATTGAAATGCATTTTGTGCCCACGGGCAGTGCTGTTCACAGCTTTACCAATTTGAAAGGTTTGCCCAAGATTTTCATCACACAATTTGTGACTTAAAGATTGAGAGTAGAAATAAAGAAAGTGGAGGCAGTCGAGAGCATGCAATTTAGAACAAGTCGTCAAAGATTAAGTAAGTCACAGTGAAGGCAGCAGAAGGCAACAGAGATATAATAAATATAAATCTTTCAAACCACATTTAAGGATAAAAATTATGTTTGCAATTATAATTGTTGATGTGCATGCCAGATAATTTAGAGTGATATAAATCTAACAAGAAACTAATACAGGACTTTAATAGCTTATGATTTAACACATAAAACATTGGAACGTTTTGTCTTTGCAAAATACGCGGAAATTTTGAATGTCAATATTATCAGCCTCGTCAGTTTTTGTTTCTGAAAAAGTTGTGCGAAAAACCAAGATGGCGTTCGATACTTTGTCGGTGTGTTGCTAAGCGAATCATTGAGCGATGTATGCATTAAAATTCTATTTTACATTTAACATAAAAACTAAGAATTCGTTTTGTCTTTTTAAATTAAATTATTAGGAATGAAGCTAATTTTGACCTATGTTATATAATATAATCAAATTTGGTGCAGTGTACGCTTATAGACCTATCCAGTATTACGGCCGCCATATTTTTTTTAAAAAGAGTTCTCTTTCTTAATCGGTTAAAAGCGACTTCCGGTTTCGTAAATAAGCTATTTTAATATGCAATAAATTTTCCACTAAAATGCTACATACCCAAAGCAAATAAAAGATTGACACACATAATTATTGTAATGATGTAATAACAAAAACTTACTGACTTGATTCTAGACGCCCGAAAAGTTTATTTTCACTAGATTTTATCAACAAATTCCTCCTTGATTAGCTGATTAGTACTAAATTGAATTAATCACTGTACGAAGTCATTGTCGTTGTCCGCACAGACTATCATCAGGATGGGAACAACTTTTCATTTTATAAACATAATACGCATATCATTAATTCATTGCTTCAATTAAAAAAAAAATTATAGGATGTGATTCTGAACATTACTGACAAACCTTTACTTTTATTTATAGTTCGGAATTTATCTGATAAATTCCAAAAGTAAAGTCTTGTAACAGAATCCTATAAGGGATTAATAGGATGTCACTCAATAGCTGAATAATAAATAATAACATTCCAGGGTTGGTTGTGTGCATTTTGTAACATAAAAGTTGGTGAAAAGGTCATGAGAACGTCCCACCCCCACCTATGTTTAAGTAATTACTATACAACTCTGAAACTGCTTCAACATTTATTCGTTTATAACAGTATCTCATTCAATGAATACACAATCAGGTATATTTATCAACTGAACGAGATTAATTAACTTAATAATAAAAGTTTTATTTAAATAAGATATTATAAATTTGAACTTCCACTTAATGACATTAATGACATTTTCAGTGAAATTATTTTTTCATAGCATTGGTATAAATTGATTCATCACATTACATGTAATATATAGGTTTAAGGAGAGAGTATTCAATATTGGCCATGTTTGTTGTCTAATCAAATTTAATTCAATTATTAGTTGAATAAAATATGATTTAAATAATTACCTGCAATAACTTCTGCCATCACACTTGCATGTAAATGTTTAAATTTACATTTTACTAATAAATAAATAAAATAAAATAAATAAAAAATAATAAACACATTTCACAAAAAATTACAAGTCTGTAAAGTAGCTAATTAGTATCACACCCCAAGTAATAATATTTTGTGTTTTAGATTTATTGTTTATTTATTTTATTGATTTTTCTTTCTTTCTTTTTATTAATTTATTTGTGTGTGTGTGTGTGTGTGTGTGTGTGTGTGGGATAAGAATTTGTACCACCAACACCCGGTACCCCCCTCCCCCCCCCCAAATATTGCAATGTGACAACGATTACGGTTTTCGTTGTTTATTGATTTATCTAGTTATTTATTTATTTTTAGTTTGTGCTTGTTAAGCTACGATTGTGAAGTCATTTTTCCCTCTCACTTTACAATACGAAGTGCATCAACTTTCTAAATAGCAGGGGAGGGGGGTCCTACATTGACGAACTGGGGACATCAATGTCCACATATTAAAGCGGCGGGGGGGGGGGGGGTGTTATGGCCTAACTTAAATTACACATATGTGTTGCAAATAGATATAAAAAGTCTAAAGGGAACATCACACAAAAAGGGCGTCAAAAGTACATAATTCTGAAGATATCGAGCGGAAGGCGAGACCGTTTAGTATATTTCCAACGACGCCGTGTTTTATACCGGAAAGATACATTTAACCGTGACGCGTCCATCGTAATGCACGGGAGATAATGCGTCAAAATAATACTGGATAGGTCTATTATAATCCGCTTTGCGGAAATATGGCGGATAAGGTGAAAAATGTGTACGTATTTATTAAATCATGTCAGCTTTAAATTACCATTTCATTAGAATGCGTTTTATGTCAACAAAGAGGGGTATTCTCATGGTTTTACAAGACTTCGGATGAGACCGCAGAAACCAAGGTCCCGTTTCACAGAATGTGTGGCACGATAAAGATCCTTCCCTGCTCAAAGGCCCTGAGCGCCGAACATAGGCCTAAATTTTGCGGCCGTTCACCGGCAATGGTGACGTCTGCATATGAGTGAAAAATTCTCGAACAGGACTTTAAACTATATAAGCAATCAAACAACACTTGAAGGGCATTTTCCCACACAGTTAGTGACTTTGAAGATTGAGAGTAGAAATAAAGGAAGTAGAGTCAGTCTAGAACATAATCAGCGAGTCAGCTTAAACTCTACCTTTGTCAAGAGTTTTTTGTCACCAATATTCCTTGAGTTACCCTAGCTCCAAAATACAGTGCAACAATGAAAGGTATAGAGCAAGACGATATGTGACGTATTTATGTTTGAAAAAAAAAAAAAGATCACACAAACACGCACCATGATAGTCAACCAGGCCACTTACTGTACGCGACTAAATATTCATTGATTAATTCTAGACTTCTGAATAAACCTCAATGTACCTTTACAATAGCAAAGGGGAGGGCTCAAATTAATCTCGGCTGAGATTCGGCTTGGTTGGTGTCACAATTTGTGATTATGGCTAGGAAATAACCCTCGCTGTTTACAGGACTTTGAAATGAAAAAGCCGAGTTAAGTGAAAAAAATAACTTTATTGTCGTGCTCAGCAAATTCACAAGTAATATCTGCACGCATACGCACTCACACACACGCACTTACAACACCCACACACATAGTATAAAAAAAATATAAAAAATAGCAAACAAAATAATAATAATCAGACAAATACACGTCCACCCGACTTATCTAAATGTTCAAGTACGTAGTGAGAATTTAGGAACCAGCAGATGTCTCTTGAAATATAAAGTAGTTCACTCAGGATGGCTATAAGATGACACAAAGAAATTACCACACTTCACACACTAGCGTTGATATTCAAATCGACACTGTCCGTTATTCAGTTAGTGTTACCGTATCCGTCCACGTCATGCGCATAGGTTTTTCTCCAGCTCTGTCCACCAAATCCCTTAGAACGTCATGACTGTTGCGAGCACCTGCTCGTGCCATACAATATACATGCACATACACAGCCGGTCACCGCTGTCGAAATGCTCTAAATTTCCACACAGGAATACCATACGAACACCCGTTCTGTATTTCACCAAGGCCTTACAAACCACACAGGTTAAACTCTCGACCACACAGGTCTTTCATTCCTAACTTGCATGGAAGGACACACCTTCACTCTGCCGCACCTTGGACCGAACTAACACCCAAAACACTCACCAAACCGGTTTGACAGCTTTGACCAGCTACCCGTGACAATACGGAGAAAACAAACTATGGAGCGCAATAACAAACAAAACAAAATAAAATCAAATTGTGACAGTTGGATATTTGGACTGACGCCTTCAGTTTGAAGGAGATAAACAAATAAGACGGGGAATCATATTTTAAACGGAAAATTTAGGGTTTGGTTTTATTTTGGGATTTACATACCTAAACAGTAAGTTATACAGCATTAATAGTGATAGAGAGTTAGTTTAATAGTTAAATCACTTATTTGAAGCAAACAGCAGGGTCACCTAAGTGCATATTCATTGCTAGGGTCGGCCGAAGCCGAGTGTCAATGAAGGACTACTCCGAGATTCGGTGAAGGCTTGAGTCAAAATATTCAGCTGAACCGAATCTCAGCTAGAATAGGCTCAAATGTGTAGTAATTTGTTCCATATAATTATATGTAATTGCTGAAATATTTAATCATTGTGTTAAAACTAGGATTCTGTACAATATTATGTATATTCTAAGTTTCTCCTCTAAAACGTGTCATTACTAGATGGGGATTATTATATAAATTTTCAGAGTAATCATTGCCTTGCCATTAAATAAAGAATTTTTTGAAGATTTGATCATTCTATATCATTTCTATTACACTATATATACCCCTCTCACGGGTTTTAAGTTACATACATGTGTGCATATCATTATAGGGAAGGGGACTATTAAAAGAAGAGAAAATTTCTGGATCTGCACATATATTGGCATTAGTGTTGGATTATCAGTTTATTTAATAAATATTTCATCTACAGAAATGTATAACTAATTGTTAATTGGCCGATCGCGGTAGCTCAGTAGTTAGAGCGTTCGCTTCGTAACCGGGAGGTCGTGAGTTCATGCCATGGCCGCGTCAAACCAAAGACGAAAAATAGATAGTGATTGCTCCTTCGCTAAACGCTCGGCATTTATAAGTGAGAATCACGGGTCTTTCTGATATGACCTTTAAAACGGAGGTCCCGTGTCACGGTAGGCGTTGGCACGTTAAAGAGTCCTCACTGCTACGGCCCTGAGCGCTAAGCATCAGTCTAAATTTGTGGTACTTCACCTACAACTGGTGACGCCTCAATATGAGTGAAAAATTCTCGACGGGACGTAAAACAACCAAACAAAACAAACAAATTGAAAATATTTGAATTATTGGTATATTGAAACGCGTTTTATACCCAGATATAGTGTTATTCACACAGTTTAACAAGCTTGAAAGGTTTGCCACAAGACTTGAAGGAGATTTTTAGGCATTTTTATCACACAGTTAGTGACTTTGAAAATTTGAGAGTAGAGATAAGGCAGTCGAGAGCATGCAATTTAGAACAAGTCATCAAAATTAAGTAAGTCACAGTGAAGGCAGCAGAAGGCAATAGAAATATAATAAATATAAGTCTCTTAACCACATTTATATACGTGTTTGTAATTATGATTGTTGATGTGCATGCGGAATATTTTAGAGTGATCTAAATTTAATAAGAACCGAATACAGGACTTTAATTGTTTATGATTTAAGACATAAAACATTGGGAAAAGGCAAAAATAGGCCGTTTTTGTCAATCTCATTCATGTACCAAGTCTTTGGTAAAGCAATATTGTTTAACTTGAATATGATCAAAACTGTGACTATTACATAATATAAATACATGTGTGAAGCTGCGCTCGCTCAAACGGTAGCACCGTGTCAGCATATTATTATATTACACGTGTATACAAAGTCTACAACTCACCTTTGATGAACTAGCCATTGTCAGTTTCACGATCAATGTATAGTAAACAAACTGTTTCTAACACCTGAAACATGTAATGATGACGTCACACACATTATGGCGCTGTAGGTATTGTGACGTCATACAGCAAATGCTACTTTTTTTTAAAATCACGGGTCCTTATAAAGAAAAAAACTTATGTGAGATGGCCCAATGAATTTATCTGAAGAAAACTGTAGAGTCATCAAGGAATAAAAAAAAAAAGTTTTTAATTGATGTGTTTCTACAAATAAAACATGTTATGCACACAAGGCAATACACATGTACAACACCCATTGACATCAGTTGACACTAGACATTAACCCGTTCATGCACGGGTACAGATTGCAAATATAAAATAATTATAGTGACTTTGGGTTTGTTGAGGTTGATTTTTGCTTGAAAGTGGATGTTGTATACTGAGTAATGCATAAATGTGATGTCTCCGTATAAGTGAAATAGTTTTGAAATTTTATTAAGCTATCCTTTCAAATTAAGATCTATCTTCAAATTATTGAACATATCCCTAAACGATTCAAAGGTTAAATTAAGCAAATATAGATTGACTCAATTCAATTAGAAATAGGTCACTTTTCTTATTGAAAGAAACCCATCTTTAATCGAATTTACCTTTCTTTGGAGAGAGGCTAATAATTTGAAGACAGTGTCAAATATCTGAGAATATTGAGTCTAGAAATCTTTATACTTTGTAATATTTGAACTTATTTTTGATTCATTAGACCCAACTTCAAATGAACATAAGTACAAGTGATCAAAGAAAAATTTCCTTCAATAAAAGATAGATTTGATTATATAATGTCAAGTTAATTCAATTAATTAGTGTCAAGTGAATTAGATCTCTTCATTTCATTGCAAGTAAGTTCAAATTAGTGGATAATCAAAGATGTGTTTATTTAATCATAAGTAGAAGTAATTGCACTATACCTTCAAATCTTTTGTGGATATGTTACAAAGTATACACACCTATCTTTAATTTAACTCCGAATCCGCCATCTTCATATCAGAGATTGGTCAAATTATTACCCTGAGACACAGCAGGAGTTTGTGCCCGCACCCCCCAAAAACTTTGAAAAAGAAAAGAGAGTAGCAAAAGGAATATATCAATTAAACGCAAAGAATGTATTACGTCGTGGACACAGGCGCTCGACGTTTTCAATATCTATAATTTAAAAAATATCATCCTCTTGTAAACAAAATATTCACAATAATAAATAATTTGTTTACAGGAAGACAATTTAAAAAAAAAGTATTATAGATATATTAACGTCGAGCGCCTGTGGTTATGGAGTATGAATTGGGACTGGCAATGGCAATATGACCGAGATACAATGGTGGTGGGGCGGGGGGCATGTTTTGTATTCATACTTCATTGTATATTATGCATACAGTGTAATTAAGATGTAGGTCTGCAGTTAAAAGTATGGCAAAAACTGTGAAGGTTACAGTGATTGAAAATTGAAATGATATGATACAAATAATAATTTTACCTGTGCAATTTACCGAAGAGATGGAATGGTTTGGTAAGCAGGTTTTTAGAATATTTTAAAAGATGACATATTAAACCATGGCAGTTCAGAATTGTTGTGAATGATGGTCTTGAAAGTTTCCATTCATTTTTATGACATTTGGTCAGCATCCTTCATGCGTTAGCAATTATACACTTTTAACTTCGATAACAATTTTTTTCAAATTTCCGAACACTGTCAGAACTTCACGACTTTTCAGAAATCTTCTTCTTTACAACCTAACATTTTTAAGAAAAGATAAATGCATAGTCAAGTAGAACAGGAACGCCTTTACCATAATTGTAAATGACATGATATTTCTTACTTCTAAAATTTTAATGATTTCTTACTCCAAGGTGGAGCCAAACATGGTATATAGTGTTTATATGTAAAGCATTTTAATAGCGTCCTCTTTAGTGCTGTTATTACTAAATTCAGACTAAATGGATATCTAGAAGGATCAGCTAGCTCTTTAACAAAATTGTAAATTTCATGGGGTAGGGTTTTGGTTCCTTGGTGGGACCAAAATTATCATAACGACATGTGTTTATCAACGTCATGATATACAGCTTATACTTCAAAACGGTTAACAGATTCAGGATATTGTTTTCCAGTCATATCTATTATTCACTTCCAGAAAATGTAGTATATAGTCGTGTGAAAATAAAGAATAATGTATGAACTTAACTTCTTCTTTGTTGTTCTTCCTCATTAACATTACAGGCAGAATTTATTAAGCCAGCTTAGCGCTTTTCAGTGCTTTAAATACTTTGATTTATCTATTATTATTATACCTGATCAGGGTTGAACACAATGGTTCTCAGAGATGATCTGAAGACATCAGTTTGATTCATTTGGACGATGATGAAGATATATGTACATTACGAGAGAGAGAGAGAGAGAGAGAGAGAGAGAGAGAGAGAGAGAGAGAGATTATTCCTTTGTTTTGAAATAATCCAAAACTTAAATTGTTATACTATTCTGTAAAAGCTATTTGTTAATGTTTAATATTGCTAAAATCTATATTTACCACAAATTTTCCTATGAAATTGCCTTTATTTTTGCATTATTTACAATTTTTTCTCGAATATTTAATGGAAAACATTGCCCAAATTTGAAATCTTTCAAAATCGTCTTTTTATTGGTGCATTTTATGCATTGATGACCGATTTACATTGTTGTTTCATCAATTATTGGAAAATCCCATGTAACACAGCAAAATCCTACCAGTGGGATCAGGTGCCTAGGAGGAGTAAGCATCGTCTGTCGACCAGTCACATCCACTGTGAACCCTTTATCTTGATCAAGTAATAGTCCAGTCAAATTAGCCCAAAAAAGGGTCAAACTTGCAACTAATTGCAAAAGAATTGTTTTCAATGATTTTGACCTCGCTAATATGTGTACTAAAACATATAAAAAATCTAATGTTTCAGTTGAAGTGGAAATACCATTTTTGGGGGGGTCAAAAACAGAGAAAAAGAGAAAAAACGACAAAAACTGGAAATTAGCTTTCCATCATTACCTATCAAATAAGAATGCAGTTTCTTGATTGGCATTTATAAATTTTTGTAAGAAATAGAAATTGTAAAATTTCCATGTAACAATTTCACCTTTAAGAGGCTTTTTTGGAAAAGGGGGGGGGGGGGGGTAATTTCAGTGAACAGTTCACTGTGTTCCTTGTTGAATTGGAACAACTTGTTCCTCTACAATGGCCACATCCAATAGTACATTCTAGGCCATGTTTTCGGCACGTACACCTCTTTGTGTCACAATTTACCTTGCAATTACAGTGGATAATATTCAGAAGACGATTGGGAGCAGGCGGCAAAGTGTTTTTAAGCGGCATGCATTTGCTATCATCAGTGACTGTCCATCCCCAATCAAGTGGGTTCAGATCAGTGCCATCTAGTTTTATCCACTGTTGACACTGATAGTATGACCTTCTAGAATGCAGAGCCGCAGAATCAGATGTTGGCGGGAGACTCTGTACCTGAACGCACTTATTGTTAGTGATAGCCTTATTTGTGTATAAGCGCAGTCTCAGAAGACCCAGTCCTTCGCACAATACTCCCCCATATAGGCTAGCAATAATCTGTTCGCCGCTCGTTACAACAGTTTCCAGATGGTTTCCAGGCTTTAAGAATTCCTCTATTGCCATTGTAACATTGTTTGTTTTCGAAAGCTTCTTTAAAGCAACACCTTTTCCTATCCCAAATAGGCGGAAGGTTGTATCGCATCCCGTGATTGCGTGTACTACTGGCAGAATTTTGCACTTGTGCATACCAAGCATCCGCTTTGTTTTTTGTATGTCCCAGTGCCTGCACTTATTAGAAAGTTCAGATCGGAAGTAAATGTTGTATCCATCCAGTGATGCATGGTAGCAGAGGAGAACAAGAAGATCAGTGTCTTCGCCAATGACAACGACTTGTGTTGACTGAGCACATGCTACAGCTGTTGAAATGATGAGACAATCTTCCTCTGCAAGGATGACCGTGCATTCATTTTCCCGAAGTCTTTGGACAAGAAGATTTATGAAACGAGACTTGTTGTTGTTATTTGTGAGAAAAATTTCTTTTTTAGATTTGAAGGTCATATCTGAAGTAAATGGTACATCAGGGGAGATGATGCCCTTTGAACGTCGAAGATGAGTCACGTCTTTGGTCGAGGGTTCACTGGAATATCCATCAAATACAATAGTTGGTCTCGAGTATCTTCTAATAATATACTTAACATACAACTGACATATAGCATTGAATGACATGCCTTTTGTCCATGGGATACGCTGTAGCAAAGAACCGCCATCCAAAACAAAATGTACATCAAGCAATTCCTTCTCTGATACAGCACAATCGCCCATACTCCAAATTGCATCTGAAATTTGAGGCTTACTTGCTGCTCTTGGAAGTCCTAAGAGTTCAAAGATCGATGATGGATGCGTTGATAATTCATATTTGAATATATTTACAATATCTTCAACAGATTCTCTAGATGAAATTGCCGTTAGTCTTTGAAAAAGCACTTGGGGATCAACCTCAACTCTGCCTTCCTCAACCGTGATAGATGTTTTAGATGACATAGTTAACACCTGCATTGATTTTTTGAAGGAAAAATCAAAAATATTCTGACCAACCATAGAGTCAATGATCTTTTGTCCACATGCTAATGCATTATGAGCGTTGATATTATTGTCTGCATTCACACCGGTGTCAATATTTCGAAGAGGGATGCTCTCAGTAAAAGGGTCACGGTCTCGTAGGTATGATATAACTTTAATTATATCTTGTTTGTCCCTTTCTTGGCGAGAGGTTGAAGATTCCTTGTGCTGCTCACTTGTGTGGTAGCCAACATCTGTCAGATTCTGCATTGCCTCAATTACTGCTGCACAAGAAGGCATAGACAAAAGCCACTGCGACCGCTGTACCTCTGTCATTCCTCGACCTCTCGTTAAACCACCTGATGTTTTCACACTTCTCATTAATGTCTGCTCAATGACAAGATCACACGACAGACCCGCCCAATACCTCTCACTTCTTCTCAGTACATGATAACCTTCCATGAACTTGCTGTGTACATCGGGATGAGCTTTTTGAAGATTGATCATTGACATGATATAGATGTATGCTGACTTTGCATACATATTATGCCCAGCTGCAGCAAAATAGGGAAGCATTGCGTGTAGAGTTTGTATATGGAGTAACCAATTGCCTGTTCTTTCAGCTGTGATAAAAGCTTTTAAGAGACTTGTAATTTCTAAGTATTGAAGCCAAAGGGCTGCTGTTCTGAAGCACTTGAGAGAGGATTTTGTGTCCGCAAGTTTCCCCAGTACTTGTGTAATGGTAGAATTATTGCACACGTCTTGTGCAGTAGCATCTCCCTCTAGCAACTGGTCATACAAGGCAGCAGCTTTCTTCAGCAGATGATCTTCTTCCAGTTGGGCTGTGGAAACGTCTGCAGATTGAGTAAGGACGTGATCAGGGGCCTCTGTGTCAATGGGTGTTACAAGATAACCTGAAGATATATTTTGGGGCACATCATTATCAGGCAATTCGGCACCAAAGGTTTTAGCCACGAGCAAGGCATGAAGGGCTGTATCAACTAGAAAATGGGCACGGGTTGCTCGAGCTACTGCTTTTCCACTAAGAATATGGCCAACTGCATTTGACGCATATACAGTCTCTAAAACTTCCTGCAATCCCGATTCTCTCATAATGCGCCCGATACATCCTAAAAAGCTCATTTGTGTGTGAAACCCACCTAACCTGAGTATAATGGAGCTTAAGTCTTCACACTGTGACTCATGAGTGACAATTGTAACTGCTTTCATGTAGAGAGGCTGGTCAAATGTCAGAATTGGAGTTGTACCATATTTTCTAGCTTGGCGAGACACAAACTTCAGTGTAGAGTAGATACATGACATATCGCTTGCGTCCATATCTATCATCGGCAGAAAGGTGATGGTGGACTTCCCAGGGTAATCTCCATTTTGAGTACACTGCATCAGTCCTGACCAACTTGGAGTTGGAGATCGAAGAGGCCATACAGCCTTTGAAAGAAGATCTAAACTCAAAGATGGATCTGGTACTTTCTGTTCTTTATTAATTTTGGCGAATTTCATCTGCAGTGACGATTTAGGTGGTTGCTTGTAGAAATGTATATTAATTTTCCCAGCAGTGACCAGGTCAGCCGATGAAACGTTCAGTTTAGGGACCGATTTGCTAACCTTTTTACTAGGTGTAGAGCCTACAATAATGCCCATGCCATGGAATGTACCATACCCATCAAGTGTGCGCACATTGTGATCCACGTTGTCAGCAACGAATTGCAGAAATTGTCCATTTTCATAGCTTGGAATATCTGTTCCTTGTGAAATGGCTGCACTTGTTTCAAAACATTGTATCTCCGAATATGAGGAACAAAATCCTAAGGAATTCAACGTATCAATAAGAAATTTTGATGAAAAATGGTGATGAAGCTGCACTCCTAAACCTATTTGTAGTGGTGCAATATGCATACGTGGCTTAGCCATCTGCATAATTGTCTGTCCAATCGATGCAATTGTCAAGTCAGGGTCCTTTTCTCGGACGAGAATTTTCAAAAAAGTTTGAAGACTTTCAGGAACGTACTGAAGATTCTTTTCAAGTGATTCAATATCTGACGACAAAGGGTACAGATCAGAAGCTAGATGAAGGGACAGGATATCAGATTTTATCAACTTAGTAGCAGTTGTAATGATGTTGAGCTTCTCCGATGTCTGGTCCACTGTTTTAGGCCGATTGTAGAAGCTCTGAAGAATTGATCTTGCCGTTTTTCGTACCGTTATTACAATTGATTTTCCTTGTTCTTCTGTCATGATGATTTCATCCCCAAAACGCTCATACAATTTCTTTTTCAAGTAAACAGGCGAGTATGCATCATCACCACAGTGGTCCTTCATTTTAGCAACAAGATCTAACAGTTGATGTTGTTTGTCATCATTCTCCTGCAGATAATTCACCACTTTAAGAAATGCGTCAGTAATATCACTGTCAACAGGTCTGCCTCTCTTGGCTTCCGTCGAAGAGGGTGAGGATATTTTAGGTATGTGTTTGCCTGTGCGAAAATTTACGTTACAAGTTTGATGATAGATGGCATCAGCAGCATGCAAATCATTTACAGCTTCTAGTCTACCATAAATTTGGTTTGCCCAAGCGTCTTGTCTTGTAGAACAGACAGATTTTATACAAGCCTGAAAATCATGAGTTCGCACAGGAAAAACATCATGCCCTCTTTTACTTTGATTAAGTTTGGCAGTTTGTCCACAAAAGAGGCAGTGGTCACGGAATGAAAAGGTCTGTTTTGATCTAAGAATTGGTGTACTATCAGCAGGAGGAATTGGCTTGCTTTGTTCTTTTTCCCTCAGATATTTGCTAATTTCAATCGCATTTGTAAATAGACGCCTACATTCGGTGTGCACATATTGCCCAGGATGCGTGCGAAGATTGCTACCCCTTTTCTCAGCAGCAGTATTGATACCTGTGCTACCCTTCCCACGAAGACAAACTAGACCATTCTTGTCCCCCGATTCACAAATTACACAGTCTTGTAATCTTTCCATATTCAACACAAGGTTAGAACAGATATAATTAAAATGGAAGAAATTTTCTACTAACACAACATAAAAGGTTAAATTAAATTGGTATCGTATTAGTTTTGCATATTACAGAAACCGCATTCAAGTTGCAACTAATAGCGTCACTTCAGGAGAAAGATTTACTCCGTCGGATGGGACGTTAAAAGGCGCCCCGTGTACCCCAATCAATAACGAGAAAGATGGCTTTGTAACGCGAATGGGTGTCCTTACATAGAAATAAGCAGTGCAGTATAGAAAAAAGCCTTTTCACTTTCTTACTTATTAATTTTATCTTGAAGAAATGATGCTCTGCGACTATTTAGTTTTAAAAAATGTTATTTTCCGTTACATTACGGCACCTTTCCCAAATTTTGAATGAACCCAGTAGGCCTATACGTCTACATGACGACAGGTGTTGTGACTTTACCAACCTATTTTTTTTCCCTAAACTTTTGAGAAGCTTTAGAACGTCTCGTTTGTAAATAAGTTCATAGTATTACACCTAGGCTATATTGATTCAAGTGCTTACACGCTTGTATGAACATATGTCATAAAATTCGAGCAAAGACTTTGATCAATGTCTACGTAATGATAATGTACATACGTCACGATTTCGGTGAAAGCACGCTATGATAGCGCGGCGGTGACATAAAACAAAGGGAGCTATCAGCAAATTTGATGCATCAAAATATATTATTTCTGCACATTAGATTAAATTAGATTTTTTTATATGTTGTTTTACTGATACTAAGGAATACTTTGCAAAAAAATTATTTCTTTTGCAATTAGTTGCATGCGAAATCGTAAATTGACTGGACTATGACAGCAGACTTGGTATAGTGTTTGTCCCTAGAGATAAGATGGCTTATATTGATTACCCGGTCAAAGGTCAATATTAGACTTTTGCAATATCGGGAAATATTATCTTGTCAGAATCTTGAAAGTTTTTGACAGTTAAGAAACGTAAGACAATGGTTGCTCTAACCGAGTATATGATTCTTATTGGTTTTCATTGTGGCCCTGTGGGGATCCGGGTTAGAATAGGTCCTCAGTACCCCATGCTTGTCGTAAGAAGCGACTAAATGGGGTGGTCTTTCGGATGAGACAGTAAAAACTAAGGCCCCTTGTCACAGCAGGTGTGGCACGATAAAGATCCTTCCCTGCTCAAAGGCCCTGAGCGCCGAGCATAGGCCTAAATTTTGCAGCCCTTCACCGGCAATGGTGACGTCTCCATTTAAGTGAAAGATTCTCAAGCGGTATGTTAAACAATATATAATCAATCATGTCACAAGATCATAGGTTAAGTTGAATTATAATTTACTAAGGAATACTTTGCAAAAAAAATTATTTCTTTTGCAATTAGTTGCATGCGAAATCGTAAATTGACTGGACTGTAATGGGAGTAATCCGTAGTCAAATTCAGTTTGTAAAGAATGGCCTAACTATTGGTATGAAACACGTCAACTTATTCCGAAAAGTATTACAATTACAGACAAGGTGATAAACATCACATTAAATGATAACATGAATAACTATTATACTGCAATGTGCTTTATAACAGTATACATTTATTGGGGGAGGATCGTGTTATTTGATATTGCACGCACAGCCCATATCTAAAATTAGGAGTGGGTACATGCGGAAAAATTCAGATATATTTCAGGAATCTCATTATCGAAAAAGATACGTATACATTATCTAGAAGTAATGACAACCCCCCCCCCTTTTGAAATTGAAATGATTATCACACTGCACAACATAAAATCGAAAGAACTGCTGAGATGGTAAACTGTTTTATTTCTCTCAAACAAATCTGTTTTATTTGCGATATCGAAAATGCAAATTATATTAAATGGAAAACACTAACACCCGCTCATTACTCTTCTTCAACACACCACACCGGGGAAGGGGTGGACTGGGAAGGTCCACTTCCCTCATTCATTTTCTCTCCCTCTATTTCTTTCTCTTTTTTCCCTCTCATTTTCTCTCTCTCCGTTTTCTCCGTTTCCCCTTTCTTTCACACAGTCCATTCTCCCCATACTTTCTACAGATAACATACATGTATATAGATTATAAAGAAATGTATGAAATGTCCAGACCCACGCCTATATTTTAAATTTTGAGAATTAAAAAAAATAAAAATCTTCAGACACGCTTTCAAAATTTAAAAAATTAATGTTAATGCCTTCGTGTTTAGTGGTGCGTCATGTTAATCTGTCCATTTGATGCGTCATATTAATTTGTTCATTTAGTGGTGCGTCATGTTAATCTGTCCATTTGATGCGTCATATTAATTTTTTCATTTAGTGGTGCGTCATGTTAATGCGTCCGTTTAGTGGTGCGTCATTTTGGTCGACTAGATAGGAATCGACATAACTGATTTAAAGCAAACAATATCTATACATTAATATTCGGGAATGGCTTATATGATGATATGTTGCTAAGGCGATGCTCCACTATTGATCTTTACAAGTTCAGAGGACACCCACGAAGCACCAGTATTCATTTGATTTGAAAATCGTCTGCAAAGAAGACACGGACCAGGTCAAGCCGTACAAGTCTCTTCTCAAGTAATAAATAAACAATCTTCCATCGATTCGTTCAACAAGAAACTGAAAACAAGGCAATATATATTATATGTGTGAACAATATTAATAAATTAAATTCATTCTAATTCTTTATAAATGCATTAGATGAGTCCATAGACATATAACATGTTATACACGTCTCTGGATGAGACTAAGAAACGATGAATATACTAATGACATTTACATTTCTTCAAAACGGTCGTTTATCTAAACACTTTGTGAAATAAGATTTGAAACGAACGGATATACTTCACTTAAGAATGTGATACTGTATGCAATTTACAGATAAAAGAAAATAATACATGACTGTTTCCCCTACACTATATACAATGTGAAAGATACATGATGATCAAGGAGGAATAATACATCGTCATAATGACTGACGTCCTTTTGAAACGTGAACGAAAATATAATATCAGCAATATTCGTATATTCCTTTTAAATTTGATCGCCTAGGTAGGTAGCTCAGTCGGTTAACGTGTCCACTGCTGGGTTTTCTTGTATTTTGTTTTCCAGATTATTTTCTATACTAAACCTGCATTTTTCACTAAACGAGGAATTCAATTTCAAAGTATAATTTTGCACATCTTCCACTTTCCATCCATATCATTTTTTCCTCCTAATAATTCGTTTGTTTGATTCAGACTCTTGTAATGCTTCATTTCTTGTGTCAACATTAACATCACTACTAAACTTCTGTCCTTAAAGAATAATTCGTCCGTATTGTTGCATACATATTGTCTGACAAATGTTTATACTTGTCCTTTTTAAATGTGCTGTCTCTGATTACAGCTGTACCACGTGATGATAAAGTACACGAATCGTAGACTTTATTGTTGACAGTCAAAAAATCCAAACTGAGTTGCGACGCAAAAGATCCAAAACGAGGCTTGTCGTACACGTTCTCTTTTCCAGGTTTCTGAACGTCGTATCGCCTGATACTTTTCCAGTTGTGAAAGCAGATGTAGATCCCGACACAGATCACCACACCCATGAAAAAAGCTGCACAGCCGATCACCGTCAGATGGATGAGCGTGTAGTCACGCCTGTAACCCATTGATGTGTACTTCAGCATGGTGCCTACCAAATATAAAATTAATTCCATAAAAGATGGTTACGAGGAGGAACTGTTATCTGACGCTGAAATGAATTCCGTTTTACTTGCAAATACATACGTTCTGTATGGGGCGTTGTTTTGGTATTTCAATTCTGGGTCTCCCTACGTGTGTGTGTGTGTGTGTGATTTAGGTTCATGGACAACAACGAAAGTCAATTGGCACAACTCCAATGCTGGAGCTTTTAGTCAATATGAATTATACAGAAACAATGCCAAAATTCCCGAGAAATGCTACAAATTTTCTAGATGATTTCAGACACAAATAATAAACTCAAGGCCAAGATCTTTTCTTAAAAGAAGATGCCAAATTTATTTTCCTACGTAAACAAATTTATTTAAACTAAATTTTGTTTTGGTATTTCAATTCTGGGTCTCCCTAAGTCAAACTAGTTCAATTTCTTCTTTAATTTTATAGCGCAGTTTAAAGCCTTCCAGCTCAGAAACATGTCACTATCATGCTATACATGAAAATGTCTCAATTTCATCAACACTGACCATATAATCAAGTGCACTGAAAGTACATACTAGTACCTACTGTACACAGCGCCAAAAATTACAGGAATGGTTGTTTAGATGCTTTCAGACATGAATAATAAACCAGTTCCTTTTTTACACATCACCAAATGGCATGCTACCTTGTTTTGGTACATGCATTTCATTTAAAGAAAAAATTAAAAGTTTTACCCTCGAATTCAATTTAGTTTAAATGAATTTGTTTACGTAGGAAAATAAATTTGGCATCTTATTTTAAGAAAAGATTAAGAAATGACAGTCGTCATGGTTTTTACACGACTTTTGAAAGTTGATATTTGTTATAAGTCGCCAAAAATGAATTAGCGATATCACTGAATCGATTTAGTATTATCAAAATATGTCAAACGGCACCTCTAAAGGAGAAAATATAAGCATATGCCTGCATAAATTATATGTTTTTGTCTGTAGAAAATGTATTATTTACATTACCTTCTCCCAAGTAAAAACAGGATTGCACTTCAACGTTTTGACCTTGACATCCATCTGACGAGTCTTCGAGACAGGCTCTATGTCGGAACTGTATGTTATCCGAGTTACAAGCTGACCAGGCCGACCATTGGTCCCAAAGACCAGTATCTAAATACAAATTAAGAAAAATAAAACATGCAGAAATAGACGGGTTATCGGATGATGGCGACGTCTCTGTAAGCTTTCTTCATATCTGAACAAAGACGTTATGATTTTTTCCCTGGCAGTCCTTCAAAATCAGATAAAAAAAGCATCATATTATTACCGGATCTGAGTTTAATCAGATTGGTTGCCCTGGATAATGTTGGATTGTAAGTTACTGCTGCAGATTGTTTTCATTTAGAGACGTGATCTCTTATTTTTTGGGCAATTTCATTAAACATAAATTCCTGTCGGTTAACTAGATATGTCAAATTTCGATGAAATTTCCATTTCACAACAAATCACTGTCATACCATTACAGACTGGCTGGAAGCAGGGTTCCGATTCCTCGCTGATTCCCACACAGGACAGGTCCATACTACTGTTGAAGCCAGCATAGGGGATAATACAGGACCGAAAACGGGTCCAAGCTCCCTCTCCACATGTCACAGAACACACAGAATAGGCAGACCAAGCCCCCCACTCGGCTACACGTTAAATGTAAGAATACATTTAGTTAATCACTCGAAATTACTCAAACTAATCTGATTTTTTCCCTTTGAATTGATTTTTTTTTTTTGAAATAGGAGGGGAATGAATATTTTCAGTCAAGTTTTAATTCCTAATTTTGTTTGATAACCAATCATTTTTCCTACCTTTAGTACGTACAAGTCATGGCAATAGAAAATACAAAATACAAAACGTAATCATATTTAAAGATTGCTTAAAAATTTATCGTTTTATACATTTCATACCCCGACACTCTTCATCGTTGCAATTTTTGAATTCTGATGATAGGCCAATGCATCCTTGTCCAAATCCTACTGGCTTCGGACTGTCACATGACCTAATCCTCCACTGACTTCCTGAACCACAGTCGGCACTGCAGCGTGACCACGTGCTCCAGGTTGACCAACCACCATCCACCGACGATTTTAATCTTAATTTATCTGTCGTTGGTTTTGGAAGGTTATAGTGATGAATATATACGAGTTCATGTAACTGGTTTTTATTTTCATATGAAATACATACACATCATTAACTGCTGAATTGAGAATTCCAATTCATTGTGTCCAGTGGGCGTGATCGATAACAACCCTGTTGGGAACAGTCCAAAACAAATTCTAATGACAAATACTTAAACTTGATGTTCTAGAAGGTAGCCCTTTTTGTATGTTATACATTTCTTCCCCTCACACTTAGGATAACCACCACTAGGATCACCCCTTCCCTTTCCTCTTCCATATTATCAAGAAAAACAGGGGATGACCCACACCATCAGGGAGATTGTTTGTTTGGGTTTTTTTTATGTCCTGTTTCACTCATATTGAGATGTCACCAGCTGTAGGTGAAGTACCACAAATTTAGACCTATGCTTATCGCTCAGGGCTGTAGCAGTGAGGATTCTTTAACATGCCAATGCCTACCGTGATATGGAACCTCCGTTTTTAAGGTCATATCTGAAAGACCCATGATTCTCACTTCTTAATGCCGAGCGTTTGGCGAAGGAGCAATCACTACCTATTTTTGCGTTTTGGGTTTGACACGGCCATGGTACGAGCGGGGCTCGAACTCACAACCTCCCAGTTACGAAGTGAACTCTCTAACCACTGAGCTACCGCGACTGGTCCATCATGGAGATAAAAACAATACTTGAAATGGAACAGATATAACGTGTATAATAATTATTACACTTGACTGAACATCTGAGGTTTACAAAAGATAAAATATATTCTTCATAGTATAAGTACATAGCAGATTTTTCACCATCACGATTATTGATTCTGTACATTTTTAGACAATTTCATTTGGACACACAAATTGGTATTCCATATGATACTAGAGTATTGATAGTGAAGACCTGAAGAATATTGAGGGATATTGTGAAACACTACAAGATGTGGAGATATCAATATGACTTTTGTTGTGATATTTTTTATACAGTTAAACATGTATTTCTATAGTCATGTGTCCAATGACATTGGTAACAAACTTCTTTTTTTTTCAACATTGATGAAAACAAAATCTAAATTTATGTTTTTATAAGTTAAATGAATACAATTTACCATATGGAATGTAATATATTCCCCATGATTTCTCAATTAAGTCCAAAAAAGTGAGGAAAATTTATATACAGAGTATGGAGGGAGGGGATATATTTTCAACTTTTGAACATCATAGAAAATTTACAAGTTTCTTATTATTATTATTTTTATACTTCTTACAACCAAACGAAACCAAGAGATATATATCAACCCATGCATCCACCTTTTTCCTTAGTGAGGCATAAAGAAATAGCATTTTTAATACTTTGGAACCTTTATCAGTAAAATAAATTTTCATTGAATAAGGTGACTTGTGCACAACAGGTGATTTTTTACTCTGGAACAGTCATTCTTCTGATGAGGACAGAAAGGCAAAGTTTAACTCTCCCTCACTCCATAACAGATGGATAGCATGGGAAACTAGGCCTGTCCTTACACGACTAATACCTCCGTGGGGCACATCAGTACTGGGCCACATTTGAAATATTGTGTAGTTGAGGGTCAGGAAGTCATGACCTTCAACATTATTCATACAAGTTACACTAAATTCCTTTGACCTCAATTTTCATTACTCTGTATATTCATGGAATGTAGAAAGGAACAATGCAAGTATGAGTTCAATAAATTCATACACTAATGACACTTTAAAAAAAAAAATTCGAATTCTTATGATGTTCCCTTGTAACTAATCTTGGGAACATTGAAACTTGAGAGTTAGAAGAAAAACATAAAATTGCAAAAATGCATCTTCAAAGATAGATAAAAGTTAAGTATTTTTTCTCCAAATTACCTTGATATTGCCTAATTGACCTTGAGAATAAGTTGGATCAAATCCATTAGGCATGAAAAACCATCATGTCAAGTGTGACTATCTAGAGACCTTTAAAGACATGGTCTATACATGAAATATTTGGTTTTTCTGGAAAAAAAAAATTATCTATAGACAGAAGGACAGACAGGGGAAAAAAATTTATCTATAGACAGAAGGACAGACAGGAGATTCCAATGAATATACCCCCTATACTTTGTTTGTCAGGGGTGTAGTAATATTTTGTAGTTATAAAAAATCAAATACTTGCATACTCTATTATGAATCATGAAAGAAAATCTGGATTTACCATAAATCTGGTTAATTTTGCTGTAGATATATATTAATAGCAATTTTGAGGATGTAATGATTTTGTGGAAATATTTTCATAAAAAATGCTTATCATATCTTTCAACAGCAATTTGATTCACAAAATTTTTATATAAAAAGATAAATCCATTGTAATTTGATCCAATTTCACAAAATAAATAAATCTATACAAAAATATCCAGAGTTTCAGTACAGTGTCTTTTCTATTGGTAGTTAAGGCAATACAGCTAGATAGTGCACAGTGAATACAGTGCGATAGAGAAAGCAGAAAATGAACATAAGTATCATGCCATTCACTTTAAACAAAATAAAAACAATATGCACAAATTATACATTTTATTTAATTTTTTCTTGTACTGGCATGTGTAAAAATAAATCTCATTTAGGGTTATTCAGCATAAAAGCAGATTTTTTACATTTGAAGTACAATTGTAAATTAAAGAGGAAATATACTTTTGTGACTCAAAAAACATTTGAAGAGCCTTGTATTATTAATTCGTAATAAATCAATATAAAACATGAGCTACAGTATGTATATAGTAAATAATAGTAGATATCTAAGGATAGGGTGTGCCATATGATAATTTATACAAAGTGTATCTGACCTATTCAACTGATTGTCAACTGAAAACTTCAATGCAAACTTCTTAATACAAGAACCAAAGGATACCAATGTGTATTTGATTAATGATCTAAATACTTTCAAGTTTGATCTTTATTTTCAACAAGCATGAAAGAATTTCCAGCTGGAGATCAATTGTACCATTTCCCATGTTTTAAAATGTTAAAGAATTAATGAAGTTTGCCCTGCTGATCAAAATTATATTTAATATGATATAGAATATAATTTCAAAAATCAGAGTGTCTCATGGAATCACTGAGTAAGGATGATATTAATTTACAATAACAAGCCCCTCTCATTGGAGTGTTCATTGATAGACTTCAAAATTATATGACCAACTGCATGAGTAGAATCTTTTTGTGATTTGACTTTAAGCCAACTTATATTTGCAATTAGTAATTGTATTCTCTAATGACAGATGGGAGATGCAATCATGATCAGTAATATTTATTAGAGAGTCAATATGTGAATTATATACACATTTATCTTGCTAATATTTTACCATACACAAATGAAAGTTAATTTACAGGAAAGTGGAATTTTCAAACCTGAAAGTATATGTTTTATTTTGATTTCACATGCAATTGGTCATCTACATTAAATATTTAGGGGGAAGAGCTTATCAAATTTGTATTAATCAGCTACTGAAATGTAGTTCAGAGGAAGTGTTACATCAATATTCTGGAAAATGAGTCCAACTTGCAAGCTTGAACAACCTAATTCAATCTAACAAAAAATCAGGCATATTGTGTTACCAAAAATCTAAAATATGTAAAATTCATACATAATCACATATGACAGAAAATGTAACAAAACTGAAATAAATAACAAAATATCTACAAAATAACAACAGGCTCTGTACAAAAAAAAAATTCTATGGCAACATATAACCACGTGATAGCACAATTCCTGTGCCATTTTAATGAAGTGAATATTGCACTGTGGAATTCTAAAATAACAATTCTTGCTTTGTAGTTAAAAACAGAGCACACTAATATAGTACATTCATTCCGTATGATCAAGATGAGAGAATGGATTATTTCTATAACTAGGAGTGGTAATTTGTAAAGCTTGCTAGCACTGTTTAATGTTTCCCAAAGTCTAAAGGCATATTCTGTTTGGTCTGTCTGTCTTCTAGTTCACAACATTAATCTTTTCCATGACTTTTGAAATATAAGATTTAGAATTCATAATTATATCAAGATCAACACAACTGAACAAGACCCCACTCAGGAAGGAGTGTTTATCTTGTTTTTCCTTTGTGAATTTGTGTTTTTTTCATCCCCAGTAATACTTTAACAGGAATTGCATTTCAATAATTTTCAGTCTTGAGCACTATGTATTGCACACTTTGAAATTACCACTTTTACATTTTCTTCACACACTGATGCAAGTAAAATGATACGAAAGAAAAATGAAATATCAATCAAATTATATAAAGATACACGTATATGATCATGCACCACACTAAAAGATTACAAAACCCTTTCAAATTTGTTCTTTATATTTGTACAGCAAACAGAGTTTTCAAAATTAAAGTTCAGCTTTTGTACACCTTTCTATATAGAAAAATGACAATACAATGTATATATGTGTTCTATTGCTTTGCAATTCCATTACATGTACTAAAAATAACAATTATGGAGTACCATCACACTTTTGCCGTGATTGCCAAGTGCTTTCTCTCCTGAGGTATAACCATTATTATCCATAATGAATGTTAGTGAATGAGTCATTCTTCATTAATGGCGTCTCTAACTTTGTTAGAATTTCATGCCTATACAATGAAGGGCTCTCCTGCATTCATCTCCTCTCAGAGAACGATTTCAAATCACAAGCACACACAAACACTAATACTACTTCTACTGATTGTTGTTAGTAAGGTCACTGGTTTCATTTCCTTGGTATACAGGACCAGAAGGAATATGGGACAAGTGATTTGATCCTGGCAGTGAGACATATTGGAGGACTGGCTCCACCCAAGTCCAGAAAATTTAATCAAAACCATAGATCTAAAACTTCACCGTGGGTCATCCATATTTTGAACACTTAGAACATATTAGGAACACTCCTAACGTCCGACAGTTGCAGAATTTGTTGAATAGTTTATGTCTGTGTTTGCAGAACTTTCGTATTGCCCGATCTAGTGGGGATTTTGTGTCAATTTCATTGGTTATTTTACCTGGTTTGGTACATGTACTGTTCAAGTTTGAACAGAATTGGACACGTGTTTTGACATGGCTGGTCCTGATGAGCTTTGGGTCTGAAACACTCGCGGTGCAGGCAAAGCGGTATCTCTGTTCCCAGCGACCATTTGCAGTTTGATTAATGTTTGACCAAGGAGTCCACTGAGTTAGCTTTTCCACATCTACAATAGAAAAATATTTGAGAATAGTTTATAAATCTAGCCTAGTCATGACGTCAACAATTTTAAAATTAGTATATAATAACAGTGAGCGTAAAAAGTTTCCAACAATTGAAATTTGATAGGAAAGCAAGCATCAGGATTACTTCAAAAGTTTATCCCTCATAATACCTACCATGTAAATGAATACATATATTTTGTGGAATTCAACTTACCTACACATCTGAAGCTATTGCACATACGCCATTCATTTTTGTTCCCAGCACAATGGAGACCACCTCTCCGGGGGAGGGGGTTTGTGCAGGTTCTACGGCGTGTCTGGATTCCCCCATTACATTTAGCTGTGCAGTCTGACCAAGGAGTCCAAACTGACCAGTCACCATCCACAGGTGGCTCTACATGTATAAACAGTTTATCTATATTTGTATCATTAAAACCACAAGGCAAATGAAGAAACACATTTATTTTCTTATCAAGCAGCATCTATTATGTTCCAAACTAATTAAGGAGGAAGTCTGAGGTTGAAAAAAAAGTTGAAGTGAAAGGAAAAGAAGTTTCCAATGCACTGAAATCAATTTCAAGTAACACATGCATTGCAAAGATCTAGTACACTAATAAGTACTGTAGTTCAGGTTAAGTGCATAAACATAAGCAATTGAGAACAAAATATTTTTCAATATCTTCCTACAGCACTCATACTTACCAAAAGACCTTAATAGATATTGGTACCCAGGTCTTCCTTCAGCTCTGATGCTTACCAAAAGACCCAATGTAATGTAACAGAAATCAGTACCCAGATCTTCCTTCACTATGGTATTTACCAGAAGACCTGATGTAACAGAAACCAGTACCCAGATTTTCCTACACTATGGTATTTACCAGAAGACCTGATGTAACAGAAATCAGTACCCAGATTTTCCTACACTATGGTATTTACCAGAAGACCTGATGTAACAGAAATCAGTACCCAGATTTTCCTACACTATGGTATTTACCAGAAGACCTGATGTAACAGAAATCAGTACCCAGATTTTCCTACACTATGGTATTTACCAGAAGACCTTGTCACGATTGTCTTGTATGTATTTTTATTTTCATGGCAGGATTAGCATCCCGTTGTGAACCTCTACAATTTATGCTGAATTAGCAGTTCGTATGTTACCTTTTTTGTACCCCGATAGAACCAGTTTCAGGCTATTGTCCTTTTCTATTATATAAACTGCCGCATTGCAGATCTCGACAGAGCTGACCACGGGTTTTACGATGTTACAACGTAGCTAGATAGTGGGTAACCTTTCTCCTAGTAGGGGTAAGTTGATTTTTTATATTTGTAGTGAGTACATTTTTTTTAGTCATCTACCTCGAGTTAAGGAGCTAGGCATTTCTATGTATTTTGTCACTTTGGCGTATGTTTATACGAGGTGATGTTTTGCTAGGTGTAGTATATATGTCATCTATGGAATATATATGCACAAGGTTTTTCAGCTACGCTTGTATTGTGCCATGTATAGGGATATATCGGCACGAGATATTGTATGATGTGTTGCCGAGTAGTGTAGGTTTTCACATGTACATTTTCTTGAAACCACGTTTGTTAAGTAGTACGATACACTTAATGATATTTAGTGTTTGTATACGCTATGTGGTTTTGTCCTAAGTTGGTGGACGGTTTTTGTCGTAAGGGTTGAGTTTTGTTATGATCTAATGCGTGTTAGTCTATATAGTGTTAGTTTCTAATAAATGGTATTTTTCTTGAATTTGAATTTAAAGGTTCCATTCCTGTTCCTGTCCATTATTCCAATCCAGTATACTTAGCCGTCATTTGATAGGGGAGTGGCGTGTCATGGCTACAGTGGGGAGTTCAAACACTGGAGGATAACCGGCGGAGGCCTGTTACATGACATGGACTGGACTATGGACTTGGACTTACCGGATGTTTCATACTGCTGTGGATATGAATTGTGTGGACAATTCCGTGTGGACATTTGAATATTTTGTTTGTGGATTTATTGTACATATTGTATATTGAATTTTATTGTATATAAAAAAAAATTGTAAATAGAAAAAAAACTTTGTTATGCTTGACTGAACAATCGCGACGGCTGTCGTGACAGACCTGATGTAACAGAAATCAGTACCCAGATTTTCCTACACTATGGTATTTACCAGAAGACCTAATGTAACAGAAATCAGTACCCAGATTTTCCTTCACTATGGTATTTACCAGAAGACCTGATGTAACAGAAATCAGTACCCAGATTTTCCTACACTATGGTATTTACCAGAAGACCTAATGTAACAGAAATCAGTACCCAAATCTTCCTACAGTACTTACCAGGACAGGCTGGGTTGCCCACACAGAATGGTCGCACTGAGGCTTTGAATTCCTCATCTTTTGACAGAGGTTTACAGTCATCCCCACCATTCCTGGGGGGTGGGTTTGTACATGACCTTGACCTGGTTTGCTGACCATTTCCACAAGTTGTAGAGCATTTTGACCAAGATGTCCATTCAGACCACTGACCATGAACTGAAATCAAATGATTTACTATTTAATATATACATGTATTTCATTATTAGACTTGAATGAAGTTGCTGTAAAATCATGAATGAAACTACAAAAGGCCTATGGGGCAAGACAAATACAAAATATACCATCAACATTTGTGCTATATGTACTTCATAACAATGGTATATCATATCTTTACTACACAAATTAATTAGTAGGTTGTGGACATTGCAAATGACCCACTTGTACAATTGGCAACTTCTACAGCTGACCCATCACAAGGCTGGCCCCCAAACAGAGGTGGAGGACTGTCACAGCTCCTCAACCGACACAGGCAGTTTCCAGAGGAGGGATCATTTCCGGATTGGCTGCATGATGTCCATGGAGACCACTTTGACCACTGTCCATCAACTAAACAACAATTTTGTATTTTATCAATTAACAATATAAGAGATTAACAGCATTCCAGAGAACAGATATAAATAAAGTATTCTACTATAAAATGTTGAAAATTTTATTGTGAGTTTCAGGTAAATTTATTACCAGGGCGTTTATGGACAGGACATGATGTCACAGCCTGTCTCCAAAAGGATAAGGTTGGGTCTCCATTTGGAGCTGGGGAACACTTGCTCTCTCCAGAATCCCAACCACAATAAGGGTCCATGGCATTCAGGCATAAACTATAAAGAAAGAACAATATGTGAATTTCAAATTCACCCAAGGATATGTGTAATAAAGTTGTGGTTTAGGAAATTTTAAAGTTTGTCTCATGTAATAAAATCTTCCAATTTCAATATGAAAACATAAGAAAAAAAGGAATTTGAATGCCAGATCTACAGACTGCAAGCCTAGAGCCTTAATCAACTGAGCTAACAGTCAGGTTATAAAATTTCAAAAGAACAAATAAATGTGTTTCTGATTCAAATTTCAAATTAATGGTTTACTTCCATTTGAAAAAAAAAATGTGACAGCATGTTATTCCTCAGTAAGATGAAGATGAAACACACAGTTTTAGGATCAATAAGAGAAAACCACTGTAAATTTTCACAATAAATTCTCCCTTAAAGAGATTGATCTGGCAGTCCTTACAAGTCGAGACTGAAATCATTGATAAAGCTAACAGCTGATCACCAGATTTTGTAGTTTTAATAGACTTACTCCTCTGTGGTAAACCTGGAACACCGGTGTAATGGAATTCGCATCACATTGTTTAAAGTGAACACATAAAGAGCATTCTGCAAAAATAAAAAGCACATACTATGAAGATTATCAGAATGTTTGAATACAGCTATGGTCCAATCTGAATGGCTGATAATGCACAAGTTGCTTGATTAGTTGTTACATTTGGTATATATCTATTAATGTCCGACTGAATTTGCTCTGACTCACATGTTGCTTTGAGATTCTGAGTTGTTTGATTGGCTTGTGATCTCCATTAGGAGTAACTTTGATTTCTTCTACGAGACACGGCTCCTTTTCTGTAGCAAGATTCAACATTTTTCGGATAACACCTGAACTGGTGGCCACAAAGATCACATTATAGGTTCCTGTCTTTCCCTCCACTGTGTCTGCCACCACATGGGACCACCTAGACACACAAATCAATGATTCAGATAAAACTAATCTTAAAACTTCACTCTGCATATGACAATGCATAACCTGGTGTTTCCTGAGTGATGGAGAGTTAAACATTATTATTTAGTGTTAACAACATAGTCATATGAAACACATCACTGAACTTTACCTAGACCTTACACATTGGTAGGCTTGTTTGTTCATTGCATGCATCTCTGTACTCACTATAGTAAGCATGAGACTGAGATGTCATTCTTCACATGGTGCCCACACCAAATTATGAAGAGAAGAACACTACAAGCTTTAAGTAATTCATGATCTTGTGTTTTATGGATGTCCAAAGTCCTGAACAAGATCTTAAAGGACGTATCATGTTTCTGAACTTTTTAATTTTTTTAGCATAATTAATTCTTTCAATGCCCAAAATGGCTTCAAATATGTCTTAAATAAAATATTTTGCATAGCTTTCAAGTTTGAAAGTGACGAAATTCAAATCTTGCAATATGCATATTTACTTTATATAATTTATGCTTCATTATGTCTGACGTCATATTCGACCTCGAGCGAGAAGTTTTAAAAACAACTGTTAGCCATTTCATAAACAGATTAGATTTAATTGACAAAAAAGCCAACTATCGCATTGACAGCTTGTTGATAACATTGCATTATTTTTGTGAACCAAGAATTAAAATATATATTACAATCAATTAATATATACATAAGGAAAACAAAATGCGTATAATTTTGTATACTTTGGAAACATATCATGTGTCCTTTAAGGACAACTGACACAATGACCTTGTATTTGGACACAGTAAAAAAATACCTTTCTGAGGGCCCTAGAAGGACTGGTGATTTGGTGTGAGGCTGAACTGCAGTGTCCATCATCTGGTATTTGTTTTGATCTTCCACCATCTCTGATAATTGAGAAGACCTTTTCATAGTACTGCTATCTGGACACTGAAATATGAAAGTTTTCATTGATCCTTATCAAATGGAATTAATCAGAGACCATGGCTCTATCACCGACTTAAAAATGTCCACACCAAAAAAATATATTTCCATTTGCTAATGTTTTCCATTCATTGTCATGACTATTGCCATTCAACTATGATTGCAGAAGTGTTAATCAATAATATTCTTGGAGGGAAAAATCAACAAAAAATGGCAAAATTTGCCTCTCAGTCTAAATCCGGTTTCAACAAAACGAAACATTATTCCATATTGGTCACCAATGTAACAATAAGAAATAAGGTACCATTTTTACACATTTATATGACATAGATACAGTCTGTACATGATCAAATCTATCATAAATCCCAACTGATTCCTTACAAGTATGTCTTAAATACCGTATCATGGGTATTTTCTGCGATTGGAAAGTTTTTTGCAATTTGATCTGTAAATAGTAGCAAATAATATTCCGTGTTTTAATTCCTGCAGTTGCATTATACTAATCTGTACCTATTTGCATGAATATATATTTTGTGACTGAAATTTTTGTGGATTTTTTCCTATCCACAAAAAATGGACAACTGCAGAAAATACCGAATAACCCATTATTCAGTAAGTTTTACATACAAATAATGCACATCAAAAGTGCACAACATTTATGAATGAAACTGGATAGATTTAATTCACCAGTCCCAGTCCTTCCTTACCTTCGACAGAGGTTCCTTATGTGTGTGCCTTTCCCAGGCATAGCGAGCATTCTGCTGGTACTTAAAGGGTCCTTTAAAAGTGTCTGTGAAGGAGGACATGTTGAATACACACACTGCACTCCCAGGAAGGGCATTGCTACAAAATCACAATAATAAATTAATCTAGCTGTCAGAATAATTCCAGGTTTTACACATTGTCAGTTGCAATGAATGTATTACAAGGTCACACTGTCATCTTCTATTAACCTTTGATATATTGGTATTGACACCCTCCCCTCCCCTCCCCTCCCCCATCATCCAACTTCAAAGGTTAAATGAAGTCAAATACAAGTAAGGTATGTAAAAGTATGCAATTCCAGATTAGCAAACTGAACGTAAGAGTTGCTGTATTTAAATCTAATGTAAAACAAAGTTGCAACAGTTGTTTAAAAGAATTAAGGAAATACATGTAGTGAATATTTATGCCAAGAGTATGACTACAAGTAAGTCATAAGTCTTGTTGACATTTCTGAGATACAAGTACATTTAATTTGTTACAAATGTTCCCATGGTCCCTATATGCCATGATTCTGACAAGATCATTACAGGAACCATTGTTGTAAATAACCATACTGTAGATATCTATAATATTTAAATTACTTCAGCCAATTAATATCCATCATGGTAGCTATGCTTAATAGTTCTGTATAGTAGTTACGGCTATATGGACCATGGATATTGGCCTGGATAGCTCAGTAGTTAAAACACCTGACCAGTAATGCAGGAGTTCTGGCTTCAATTCCCAGTCCAACCCAAAATTTTCTCCTTTCCTACATTACATTTGGTGCCATTCCAACATTGAACTTACAGGTTATCCTGCTAGGGGTAAATGAATCTGGGTTGTATGTGTATCTTAGAGGACAACACAAATTTAAGGAGGAAGATGCAGTTTTTTCGACTAAATGGACCTAAATAGCTCAGTGGTTAGAGCACCTGACTAGTAATGCAGGGGTCATGGGTTCAATTCCCAATTCAGCCCAAAATTTTCTCCTTTCCTATATTACAGTTCTAAGACATGGATGGTTGCAAAACAACTTTCAGAAAAATAGAAGGAAATCTGTGCCAAGACAGGCAATAATAATAATAATAATGCACTTATATAGTGCCTTATATAAATATACTCTAAAGCGCTTTACACTATACTAAAATGCAAATCAAAATTATACAGAATACATAAAATCACTTATTAATGCCAGATATCAATATTGCACAATAAACAATTGAAACTATGAAAGAAATAAGCTAGAGAAAATTAGAAATTAATTCATATTACAAAAATCATAAAATATAAAAATAAAATATATACTAGAAAAAAAACCTTTTTTTTCTTTTTGATACCGTTCTTCAACATGTTGCATAAAATACTGATTGTAGACTGCGACAAATCAAAAAGATCACACATTAAAAGCCTGATGAAAGAAATGGGTTTTTAAATATTTTTTAAAACAGTCAAGTTTCTGAATCTTCCTGATTTTAGATGGAGGACTGTTCCATAGAGTGGCCGCTGCTTTATCAAACCTACGTTCTCCGTACGCCTTAGTCTTGGTTACAGGCATATCTATCAGATGTGCAGATTCCGTTCTAAGAGATCTGGAGGGTATGTATGGTACAATAAGTTCTGGCAGATATGCTGGTGCCAGATTGTTGAGGCACTTAAAGACATACATCAGTATCTTGTACTGTATACGGTAGTTGACTGGAAGCCAGTGTAGTTTAACAAGAACAGACGTAATAATCAGTTTGTAGAAAACAAAATGTCAAGAATTACGTCAAAAGATATAGAATGAACTGCTTTTCAGTAGAGCTTATGGTTTTATGGACCTCTATGACACTCACAGTTTTATTCATCAAAGCTTTTATGAATTTTACAATATAAAAGGTATCTAATTAAATTATACATATAATTATGTAAAAACACCCATCCTTTGTGAAAAATTCAATTTGCAACTAGTGATGTAAAAGTAGGCGACTCTTAAACACTCCAAATCCATGGACCACAATAAAACTCGGAGGTTTTAACTTACAATATCAAGATATAACGTGTAAGGGAGGTAAAATTCTATAATTTTTTCCCAGAATATATACTGGACAAAAAAAGTTAAGGATCACGATTTCAGAATTATTTTATTCATAACAAAACCAAATAAATTATGTTAAATATATACTTAAAATGTTCAACGACAATCGAACAATACATTTTAAACCTGTTTTTACAAATTCATCAATACCTTAAGCAGCCAGAGCAACCATTGTCAGGTAACCCCCCAAAACAGTTTGAAAATCGGTATGAGCAACAATAACAAATTTCATTACAAATGATTGAATCTTTATAAAGGCAATATCAATAGGGTGTATGTCCACCCTGAGCCTGTATAACGGCACGACAACGCCTTTGCATACTTCTGATGAGCCTGCGGAACGCAATTTGTGGCAACCTTGCCCATTCCTGCTGTAAAGCTAACGTAAGCTCCTGGCGGTTTGTCGGAAGTACAGGGCGTCTGGAAACAGCTTGCTGCAACATGTCCCAGGCATGTTCTATTGGATTTAAATCCAGAGAACAACTCGGCCAATCCATACGTTCAATTGTCTCTGTAGCAAGGTAGTCTGTCACTATATGTGCTCTGTGGGGACGAGCATTATCATCCATTAACACAAAGTCGTTGCCTATAGCTCCCGCATAAGGTCTCACAATTGGATGCAGTATCTCGTCCCTGTAAATTGCACCGGTAAGATTGCCATTAATCACGTGCAAGTCAGTACATTCACCAATACTGATTCCGGCCCAAATCATCACATAGCCACCTCCAAAACGATCATGCTCTGCTACACAGCAATCAGCGTACCGCTCTCCACGCATGCGCCATACACGCCTATGACCGTCATGAAAGTCCACGCAGAACCGTGACTCTTTGTGAAAAGAACAGGCGTCCAATGACGCAGTTGCCAGTTTATGTGATTTTGAGCCCAACTGAGTCGTGCTACATGATGTCTTCTCCTCAAAATGGGATGAACAGCAGGTCGATGAGCCCGAAGGTTAGCAACATGAAGTCTCTGTCTGAGAGTTTGTGGTGTTGTGCGCACCCCACTTGCTGCATGAAAGTCAGTATTGAGTTGGACAGCACTCTGAAACCTGTGTCTACGAGCCATAAGTGACATATAGCGATCCTGGTGAGCGGTTGTGGACCTTGGACGACCTGATCTCAGTCTCTCAGAAACATTACCTGTCTGCCTAAAACGATTCCACAACCTTGAAATCACACTTTGGGACACATTAAAATGTCTAGGGACAGTTCTCTGGACTTGGCCAGCTTGAAGCATACCTACTGCCTGACCAGCTTCCAGAGCAGTTAAATGGCGCCTCATGGCTTTTAATGTCAATAATTGTTCACCTAAGAGTCGATTAGAGCAATAAATACCCACAATAAAATGAAAATCACAATTTTTCAATTTCAATATACACGTTGGCGCACTTTGATTTTGACCCCTTGCTTGTGTTTGGGCGAAAAAATCGTGCACTTATGACGTCAATATGAAACCAGGTAAATCTATTGTGTTAAGGACACATTGGAGAAACTATACATGTTAAAATTTGTCAAAATAATTATTTGGTTAAAAAAAATTTTTGAGGTCAAAATTATGATCCTTGACTTTTTTTGTCCAGTATATTTGAATTTAAACCTCTATTTCATCAGAATGTGAATTGAAAATAAAACCTAATTATTTTGATACATTCTGTATTTGTGTTTTTTTATTTTTCATTTGTTAAAGCAAAAATTTGGTGCTCCATCTTGTAATCTCCACTTCTTTCAATTGAATAAGGTTAATTAATCATCATATCCAATCACTGAACAGACCAATTAATACCAGGTTTGGAATATCCTGTGAAGTGTCTTTGCTAATTACCAAGTTGTCAATTAAGCCATGTTTTCTTACCTGTTAACAATTGGTCTTGCTAGTGAGGTTCATGCACAGCTAATTAGGTTACAAGAGACCAACAGCTTGTGCAAACAATTAGCACTTTGAGAGTTGAGAGTAAATCTTAAAGGATTATATATATTGTGACTAACAATTTACTTCAAGAGATTGAAAGTTTAAAAAGATTGAGAGAACAAGAGTAAATTTGCTTATTTATAATGGAAAAATAACAGGAGAAAGCTTGGAAAGATCAAGAATTTCGAGAGATTGAAGTTCAATCCACCTCAAGTCATCTGTATGCATGAGATTCACGAAAATAACATTTCTTGAAAATTTTCAAATGTATAGTTTTACACCTGCGAACTTACTCTGCTGTGGTAAACACTCCATACAATAGTGTCTGGTTGTTGTTCTCTAACAGGTATGTGCTCTGCAGTTCATCAAAGTAGAAGGGGTATTCACCAGGAATGGAACAATTCAGTCGAGCCTTGAGATATGTGGTCCAATTATCCTTGAACAACATCTCTCCTCCCTTGTCAGACTGTGACGAAAAGAGATATCACTATAGATATCATTGTGATGGCAAGCATTATAAAAGGGTTGCTTTGTGGCATTATTTGTGAAGTTCAAGGTCCATAACTATTTTGGAAAAAGGTCATTGATATACGTGTATGTGTAAGTTCATAGCTACAGGAATAAACGAAAAATCTGTAAATAAAAAAAAACAACTCTGTCAAATATATGAAATTTGCTAAGCTCAAGGTTGGTAACTCTAACAAAAAAAGGTCAACAAAGCCCGAATCTGTAACTCGTTGATTATACCATATAAAAGGTATTTTCTGAGGATGTCCATATTTTGTGGATAAGGAAAATCCACAAAAATGACAATAACAAAATATTTATCTAAATGTATATAAGTATAATGCAACTACAGAAAGTGGAAATACAGAATACAATTTGCTAACATTTATGAATGAAATCGCAAAAATCTCCAACCGCAGAAAATACCCACTTTACGGTAATTTCATGTGTAAATTTTCAATTCTAGCTGTAGGGATAGTCAAAAGAAGTCTGGAAAAAAGAAACACAAACACATGTCTTTCTTTGTATAACCAACCGTCTTTGTATAAAATACGAAAGGTTTTTGTTGAAAACTGTTTCAGATAACAAGTCACAATAACAGTGATGACAAAAAGGCAGATGAACAAATGCACATAATCTATAGACATCTTCCTTTAATAACATTTACTTTTCTATAGAATATGAAAGCTATATGTTAAAAACTTTCCTAAATGTTGTGTCACAATGAAAGGGTATAATACTAAACTTGAATTAAAGGTCTGCTGTCACTTTGTGACCACAAAAATCTACCCAAATCTTTCTTTATCATCAACACCCTTTGTACAAATCATAAAAAGCTTGTGTTGAAAATTTCCAATTTATCATACCACAATGAAATAAGTAAAGATATAAAAGGCCTTTTGTGACCTTGAATTTTGACCTCATGACCCCAAAATCTATGGGTGTCTTTCTTTCATTGTCAACTGCAATTGTATAAGAGATGAAAGCTTTATAAATTAATGTTGAAAACTATTCAAGAAGTTGTGTCACAATGAAGGTAATGATGACCAGACAGATGGCAGGACAAACAGCAGACAAAAAGGATAGACAATGTTATTTCTATAGGATTTGTATATTCAGGGCAAAATCATAGGATTTACTGGGGATGCCAATTACAAAATTTGTGAAAATTCTCACCTCAAGTTCAAGATTTTTTAATTATCATTATTTCTTTCTGCTTTATGACATACCATTTTGTTTGAAATACAACATACATGAGAGTATAAGAATAACAGACAAATTAAGAGTTATAATTTGGTATTTGAATAATTAATATAGACTCAGATTTGGACATTAGTTACCTACCTTACATACTCTAGCAACTCTTGGATAAATTCTCTACAAAAAAAAAAAAAAATTGACAAATTTCCACATTGATCATGCATTCATTACTGATTCTCCTTAAAAATGATTGAACATTTTCAAAAGTGCAGAAATAAAAACAACAAAACAAAAACAAAAAAAATCTTACTTTGCCACAGTTGATATATTCAGTAGCCACTTCTCGAAAAAAGAAGTAAATAAAATCATCTATTTCATATGCTGATACAAAATCTGGTTCTGAAATGAAAACATTTGAGTTAGAGTTTGAGTTAGAGTTAGCCCCCTTTGAACCATAATTATACAATGTGCACTAAAGCAGACAAATGATTAATTCACAATTAATTTGACAATTTATATAATTATCATGGTGAAATGCAGTAAGTGCAACTATAATAATTGAGAATTCCATGCAATCACAATCAGGTGTAACCTTATAAGAACATTCATTTCATGATCAAGTTTCATTTTCTACTTTTACCTACTTGCATTCTACTTTTACTAGAAGTTCTTTACTATCTACATGTCTAGTACCATTGAGCCACTTTGAGTTGTGTTGCGTTCTGAGTTGCTCCTTGTTGTGTGTGTATATCCTGTAGATAACGGGATTTCTCTCTGCACTGTCCACGGATGTGGCGCTGATGTAATCCCTCTGGTTCGTGATGATTCCTGTTGAGTTGTGATGAGGACTGAAGGGACAGAACCCATAAGCATTGGGAATTTTCTCCTTAACATTGGCCAGATTGTCAGCCTAGAAAACCAATGGAAGTCTAGCTTTACACACCTACCAGTATAAGGTAGTTGTGTCATCAAACTTTTACTACAATATCTCACAATTATCCCCATCATGAAATTTAACTGATCTTTCTTAGTCCTTTCATCTTTCAAGCTTTGCTGAATATCATGATTAATACTGTTAAAGTACAGAAGAAACCCAAATCAATATAAAGCTAGAAGATTTATTCTGAAAACATAAAACTTTTACAAGAATTTGTTAAAACCCACAATGCAGCTTAAAAGTGGGAGAACTGCATTATTGATTGATAAATATGCATTGGTTTTGCTACATCACTCAATAAAAATGGCTGTATACAAATTAACAAATCACTGTAAACAGCAGGATATTTTTTTTTTATGTTGGGAACATCACCTGCCCTGAGACCCGAGTTGTCACGGTAATACTTACAGCCCTCCAGGTGCACCAGGGATTGAAAGCGTTGGTGCCACACACCAAGATATCATCCTGGTATACCAGTAATATCTTAATGAAATTGTAGCAATCACTCTGAAAATGTCAAATGAAAATAAGTTAAAAGTTTGTAGGAAAATAAATATGTATTTCATAAACTATGCAAACATCAATTCTTACAGAGTACATGTACACACTTGCATGGGTCAACTCTGATCAAATCAAACTTTTTTTTCTTGAAATGCCAGCACGGAAATAATTAAATATTCCTACTGCAATTCCAAAACTTTAGGTTCATTTAAATCTTGCATAATGAACATTTCCAACCCAATATTCTACGTAATGCAGTTACTTGCACTGCAGATGGAGCCAGAATTCAATTCAATCACACATCAGGGGCTAACTAGTATCTTGTTACTGTCAATTAAAATCTAGATTTACTTCTACATACATTGCACCAGTAATGCACGAAGCTGAACTGCATGGTACACAACTTTCATTTCAGTCCTTCCCATGCGTTAACTCCATTCATTATTGGTCCAGACAGGCAGAGAGGATGTGTAATATTTAGAACTATAATACCATCTTGCTAAAAATTCACATACCAGCTTCCTCTGAAGCCAGTACTAGTACTATACAGGAAATATTGCAGATCAAATCTGTGAGAAAAACATGTTTTTTTCTGAATTTCATATAATGCTTGTTCTATAAATAGTAAGCTTGAGCTGGAACCAGGACCAAACTGAATGTAAATACTGATTGATCACTTGACAAACCCCTCAGTCATCTAGGTTACAACTTCCTGAACACTTTGTAAACAATTCTAAAATGCACCTAAAAGTTCTCAAACACCTTCATTAACATTATTTTCAAACTAAAGGATTATATAACTTTGATTTTGCAATATCTGTATTGTTGCTTGGTACCGTGGGCAGCACTTAAATCCCGCTTCCTTTTCAAGTACTCAATTACGTTCTCTATCTTCAGCATGCATGTCATCCAATTTCAAATACCTAATACCAGCATTAAATCTATTGCAGAACATTGTTGTACATTATGCAGAAAATCCTCTTTTTCATTGCAATTTCTCCCCACCCATGTAACAATTTAAATTAACTCTTCCACCACTTTTGTAGTCATTCAGCTGTTGATCCACAGCATTTTGTAAAGATGCTTTAACTTCAAAAATAGGGTGTTCACTGGTATGATGCTTCAGCAACCAAAATTCATATTTCATGGCATTTTAAATCTCCTCTGTTGCAGCAGGCACCAAAATAACCAGGGCTCATAGGCTACCCTGCTCACCCGACTTAACTCTTGCAAAAGTAGAACTTACAAACTTTGTCTGCTCCTCCTCCCTTTTTTGTGGACAAAGTAAAGGAAGCTCCATAGTTTTAATGAAGTGAAAATTGAAAATATCAGTTCAAAAAATTACATTTAATTGCTTAATTCCTGAAAAGAAGTTTTACACCTACAGGAAAACTGTCTATTTTGACCCACTTTTCAACAGATTACTGCTCTGTTGTTTCCTTAAGAGTTTTAAAAAATTCTTTATTACATATTCTATCAACATCAATATCCCCGACTGCCTTACCTCCTGCTGTCCCCTTTGAACACAGCTCTTCATGTCTGCTGATTTCCATTCCAGGTTCTCCTTTAAGCTCAGATCATTCAGAGAAAACCTCCAAAGTCGCTCCCTGTAAAGGGCCAGACAGACAACTATTAGTGCAGGTGCTATATATATATATATATATATATATATATATATATATATATATATATATATATGGACAATAATTTTTTTTTATCTGTTATAAAAGGATAAAATGTTTCATAAAGTTAGTCTGTTACAGATGGATAAAACAGTTGAATCTGTTATAGAAATATAATGATTGGTATTGTTACATATGATTAGTAGGGTTATAGAATGACAATATGATTAGTACCGTCATACATGGATCACAGGCAATTATATCGCTTGGGTTCGAATTTACTAATAAGAGTCTTTAATAGTATATTTGAGCCCAAGCGATATAATTCCCTGTGAGACAGAAAATAAGGTTTGTGCCTGTTATAGAATGACAATATGATTGGTACTGTTATAGATGGATGATATGGGTTGTGCCTGTTATAAAATGACGATATGATTGGTACTGTTATAAACAGATAATAGGATTTGGATCTGAAGTTGATATGATTTGTATCCAGCAAGAACTGTATCCATTTTGATGCCTACCTAGCTCCGATTAACAGTTGATCTCTGGCAGTGTCGATAGTGGCCTGTACAGAACCTGAGATGTCTGGGTGGGTGTAGATTTGGAATGTTGCATTATCTGTGACTAGTTCTGATATATAAAAAGAAACTCTTTTACTCCTCATGCTGTTTTCTATACATAATAACACACACGTAATGGTAACTTTGCTCTTATATAGTCATCAATTTATAGAAGAATTTCATACGTCAATTTTTCATCATACATACATCAGATTTAAGAGAGTTAAAGAGGCCTCTTCAATACCATTAGAATAAAAGCAAATGCTACTTACATTTTATTACTCAAATCTGATGTTTAGAGATTAAATACAGACAGAAAATGACACTACAAATTTGCCAGATCACTGCCATTTATTGAACACAAATAGCAGTTTCAATTTAAAGTCACTGCCCTCGAGATAACTTAATACAACAGCCAGGATAGCCTTAAATTTCCTAATTTTTATCTGAAATTTATCATATGATACCAGCATGAAAACTAAGGTTTTCAAAATTCCATCCACTTTTACATCATTGATATGATAGTTTACAGAGCTTTCAAATAAAACGCAACAACCAAAATGTACGACGGGACAGGAAGTCAAGATTAATCCATTAATGACCTGTCACTGATATTTCTGTTTTATCCAATATTTTTGTTTTAAATTTGATCGCTCTTGATATTTCAATTTCTGATCAGAAAAAAAAAACTCCTGTAATTTGCTACAAAATATTGTAGTATTTCAGGGAAAACTTGGATTGAAGTGATACAAGCAAACTGGATGCAGAATAGTGTTATGCTTTACAGAATGACCTTGAGAGCCAAGGTCATAACAATCATAGTAAAAGAAATTTGCTTGCATATGAAGTTTACACTTCCAGATAGACTTATCGGATGCTTGTTTTGGTTGCAACATCACCAAAAAGCCAGGTAACGATTGATCAGGTAACATGAACATGCTTCACACAACATGCCAGATAAGCAAGAGTAAGGCAATTGGTGCTTTAATAAACAGTTCCTCTGATCCTCAAACTCATCTAAAACCTTCTAATATTAGCTGGGACATCCTGGTGCACCTACTACACTGCTGCACAAGATAATTCACCTGACAGTGTTGACATTAACTTGCACTAGCCTGCAAGATTACCCCTGATGTACTATGATGTAGATTTCCCACTGCTCCAAGTAGATTATCTCTTGACTTTTCAGCTAAGTTCTGCTCTATGTTAACCCAATTCATCGTTGATAAACCTTATTTATTGACATTAAATGGTAAAGATTCCCTTTCAGAATCTTTTTTCCACAACGTAATTGAAAGCATATGAGAGTTTTCTTAAAATTGTTGTGAACTTCGATCTACATATTAAGTTTTTTGTTTTTGGGGGGTTTTTTTTGTTAAAAAATCATTACTCAAAAGGTTTGTAAAACTGTCTCAACAGTTCCATTACTCTACATTCAAAGGCATTCTCTAGAATCCCACGATCAAGATGTTCAAAGAAAATGGCCTTCTAAATATATTTTATCTGATTGGCAAACCATTTTTAAATATTTAAGGTTCTGTGACTGCATTTAAGCAAATGTTATCCATATAATATCTCCAACACTTGCACTGATCAATGAAAACATCTTAAAATTTAAGCTTTTGACATGATAATAGCATTCTCTATTCTCATAATCAGAGGAAAATCAAGTAATGAATGTTGTTGAAATAACCATAATCATCTAAACCCTAATGATGCATCCTGATGTAGAACGGTGAACTACTATAACCTCTTTGCATCCTTCTTTCATGTATTGATAGCCCTCCCAAATTTAATGCTATGTTTCCTTTTGCTCAGATAAAAACACAGGTGTTTCAGCAGTTGGTGCTACATGTACAGTCAAACCTAGCATAACAGACACCCGTAGACAGATATCGGTATACAGATATTTTACAGTAAAACCTAGCATAACAGACACCCGTAGACAGATATTTTACGGTCAAACCTAGCATAAAAGATACCTGTGGACAGATATTTTACAGTCCTAGCATAACAGACACCTGTAGACAGATATTTTACAGTCAAACCTAGCATAACAGACACCTGAAGACAGATACCTAACATAACTGACACCTCTATACATATATTCTATTCCCAATATACACCAACAATTTCTTCTATTCTTTATGCTGCATGAGGATTTAATTTTGGCATTATTAGCAAGAGTGATGAGATCGCAAAAATTGAATATCACTAGCAATTTATTCCATGTCAGAGGTAATAGTTATCCCTTCTGGTATTATAAAAATGCTATAATTAGCTCTCGCTAAATATATACTCATTTTTATGGAAATATTGTTAAATTTGTGTCTCGCTGAAAATTCCACTTTTACGATAGAATTTTTTTTCATTATGAGCAAACATTGGTTTCATTGCAATAATTTTCATTCATATGCACAATGAAAAAACATGTTAGAAAAAGATCTTTTATTAATGACAAAATTACCAGGTAAGAGAAAACAAATTTCCAACAAAATGATGCTCTTTGGAATGGGAAAAGAATGATACAGAACATGAAAATAAAACATAAGCCCTGTTTGAAAGATATATTCCAGATCATTAGATGTTTGGCATGCTCAAACATATTAACTTGAGGCATACAATTTCTTAACTGGTTCTTCAATCAACAAAACAAGTAAATAAAAATGTTCTGCTGTAAGAAGTAGTGACCGATAAACTACAGAGAGCAGAAACCTAGTACAATGTTGCGGATCATTCGCCAGTATTCATCGACCAGACATCGACATTTTTATATCTGAACTTTAATGGTTTATGGTTGACTTTATGATTTTCAACATGTTGTAATCTCTGCATTATGTGTCATAAGATACAATTTTAATTTCATCGCAAAAACAACATCCCATTTACAACTAGGATCAGTTAACATTTTCAAATCACAAACACCTGTTTGGTTTGAACTATATTTCAAAAGCCAAGAAATTCCCATCAGAATTTTCTAAAAGTGCAAGTTACCCAATTACATAATTGCTCTGTATTTCTCTGTATTTTTTCACTCAATGTCAATTCATTCACAGACAAATCACACAAACAAGAACACAACTTCATGAAAATAAACCTCAAAAATACCATGTCTGATATTTATGATTAAAGTGTCACAAAACCATAAATTTTATTTTCTCTCAGTCTGTCATCAGCTCATCTAACTCCCTATGATAGTGCTGTTGTCCATGTCACACTGACCAGGTCCCTGGCTGTTAGTGTCAGCCCCTCTGTTTTTTCATACTTCAAGACGTGACAATTCTGACAATCTCTGTTGATTTGTATTGGCAGTGCTGTGATAGTCTTATCCTAAACTTCATCTTTATAAAGCTACATGCAACTCAAAAGTCGGAATTTGTTAATGGTTTGCATGCTATATTTCAAAACAATTATCACACAGTTCACATTAGACTGTCTATAAACTACTTTTGTAAGGCTTACCTATTTTTCAAATATTGAGTATAAAACATTAATTCTAACAATTTCTCAAAGGAAGGTTTCTGGCTGAGTAAACATTTTTGGGCAAATTTTGTTTAATTATGTTATGGGGATATTAGTTCACACTTAGAAAACAAGAATAAAATACCTGAGGTACCCTAACCCCTTTTATATTCTCTATCACATTCTGGATTATTTCAAACCCATATCTTGAACAATCCAATATTTGAAATACTGAAAAGGCAATAACTCAGGCTTGCTGATTATTTGCTGAAAAATACCTATTGCTGAAGACTACCCATCACTATAGACAAACTATTGCTGAAGATAACCTATCACTGAAGACTACCTATTACTGAAGACTACCTATTGCTGAAGACTACCAATCACTGAAGACAACCTATCACTGAAGATAATGTATCACTGAAGATAACCTATCACTGAAGATAACCTATCACTGAAGATAATGTATCACTGAAGATAACCTATTGCTGAAGACTATCTATCACTGAAGATAACCTATCACTGAAGATAACCTATCACTGAAGATAACATACTGCTGAAGACTATCTATCCCTGAAGATAACCTATCACTGAAGATAACCTATTGCTGAAGACTATCTATCACTGAAGACAACCTATTGCTGAAGACTATCTTTCACTGAAGATAACCTATCACTGAAGATAACCTATCACTGAAGACAACCTATCACTGAAGATAACCTGTCACTGAAGATAACCTATCACTGAAGATAACCTATCACTGAAGATAATGTATCACTGAAGACAACCTATTGCTGAAGACTATCTTTCACTGAAGATAACCTATCACTGAAGATAACCTATCACTGAAGACTACCAATCACTGAAGATAACCTATCACTGAAGATAACCTATCACTGAAGATAACCTATCACTGAAGATAATGTATCACTGAAGATAACCTATTGCTGAAGACTATCTATCACTGAAGATAACCTATCACTGAAGATAACCTATTGCTGAAGACTATCTATCAATGAAGATAACCTATCACTGAAGATAACCTATCGCTGAAGATAACCTATCACTGAAGACAACCTATCACTGAAGACAACCTATCACTGAAGATAACCTATCACTGAAGATAACCTATCACTGAAGATAACCTATTGCTGAAGACTATCTATCAATGAAGATAACCTATCACTGAAGATAACCTATTGCTGAAGATAACCTATCACTGAAGACAACCTATCACTGAAGACAACCTATCACTGAAGATAACCTATCACTGAAGATAACCTATCACTGAAGATAACCTATCACTGAAGATAACCTATCACTGAAGATAACCTATCACTGAAGATTACATACTGCTGAAGACTATCTATCCCTGAAGATAACCTATCACTGAAGATAACCTATTGCTGAAGACTATCTATCACTGAAGACAACCTATTGCTGAAGACTATCTTTCACTGAAGATAACCTATCACTGAAGACAACCTATCACTGAAGATAACCTGTCACTGAAGATAACCTATCACTGAAGACAACCTATCACTGAAGATAACCTATCACTGAAGACAACCTATCACTGAAGATAACATACTGCTGAAGATGACCTCTCACTGAAGATAACCTATTGCTAAAGACTATCTATCACTGAAGATAACCTATCACTGAAGATAAGCTATCACTGAAGATAACCTATCACTGAAGACAACCTATCACTGAAGATAACATATTGCTGACGACAATCTATTACTGAAGACGACCTCTAAATGAAGACGACCTCTCACTGAAGATAACCTATTGCTAAAGACTATCTATCACTGAAGATAACCTATCACTGAAGATAACCTATCACTGAAGACACCTATCACTGAAGACAACCTATCACTGAAGATAAACTACTGCTGAAGACTACCTATCACCAAAGATAACTTATCGCTGAAGACAATCTATTACTGATGACAACCTACTGCTCAATATCACTAATAATACCAGTCAAATCTCTTACTGTTGTAGACTTCACTTCAGTCTGGTTTTTTTTAAATGATTTGTTGATTAAACAAGTACTTACCATAACTGATTATAACAAACTGCAATCCAGTTTATTGTAGAATGTAATAAAAAATGTCCATGTAGGATGTTTTTTCTCAAAAATCTTACAATATCCTTCAATAGAAATTTAAATTATATACAAAACATTAACCAAGCAATATTCATTGAAATCAAAGGGAGAAAAATATTTTTCTATCTTAGGTTTTGTGGGGCCCATTGCAAAAACATTTTGCATATTAAAACTCTTTAAAAAATCACATATGTTGTAAACATATTATTTACCAATCTCAAATATTCTAATTTGTCATTCTTACTGTTACATTTACAAATAATGAAATTAAATACAATATAAGCATACATAAATGAAGCACTGAAAACATTTGTCAGCATGCATTGTTTAATTGAATGGTGCATATCATTGTTGCAAATCATTACAAATCATTATCCTACAAGGCATTATAATTCAAGATTAAATGCTGTTTACAAATCCTCTTGACTTTGACCAAAAAAAAAATTAATACCCATATGACATTTGCTGTATAGAGAATGCTGTTTTAGGATGAATAAAAACTTCAAACTTCTTTAATCCACTCAGTGGTAAAATGAAACCTCATGAAATTTTTAATCTTTCAGAATTACAATTAAACACATTATGGAATTGTCAACTTCAGTGGTTTTAGCAAATCTTTTTAAAAATGTGTCAAATTAACTGCCAAAATGTTTGTATAGCAAAAGATCAATGGATAAAATTTGATTTACAAAGTTTGTTACTGCTATATTAAATCATTAAAATTAACATTTACATAAAGAGTAGTTTTCATGCAGACTGAAAATCAACTAATAGAAATAGTAAAAATATTACAGAATGAATTAATGGAACATATATCATATATACATGAAAACCATCCTGAAAGCTTTGCAAATAAATTGCTCAGCTGTCCATTAATGAATATTCATGAATACCATACCCTCACCCCTATCCCCTTTCCAAGATATTTACAACACATCATATATCATCATGAAAAATAAATTTCAAGGGTTCCATCAATCTTTGCTTGAAATCATGTCCAAGTATTGTTTACAAATCAATGATGACTTAGAGGCCTGGGTTTTTCTACACAAAACAGATCATCAGGACTCCAAGACATGGGGCTGTGGATGAACAAATAACTTGCCACTGAGGTTAAACATAGTACTTACAACTGGATCTTTTGACCATGATTGTGAATTTCACAAACCTATTTATCACAGAGTCCATGCTTAATATCATTCTGATAGGCCATGAACTGAAGTGCCCTCTTACATATCAATGTCCAAACTTTCTGAGTACCTGGTTTGGAGCACTTAAAAAATTTACAAATTATTAAAATTAATGGATATAAACATTCTGCACCTTGGTTTTCTTTCATATGATAATTAAATTATGAAAGGGAGCATTTGAGTGTTATGTGATCCCAGGTACAAATATAATCTACTCTGATCTCAATACTCCACACATAATGACATTTGATGTTTGGAAGGCAAACCTTCCATCAACACAATTAGCCATTGGTATATCTTCCCCTTCTCTGGAGCTAAAGTAATCAGCTCTGCATTCCAAGTTTGCTCATTATCAGGTTTAACCTTATTATTTTTTTCCCCTATATATCTGATATATCAAAGTTCATTCAGTTAAGAACTCAGCAAGTGAGCAACTTTATGACAACAGCAAAGTGGCCATGACTTCTTCAATATCTCAAGTACCAAAACACAAACATTTCACCCATTTCCAATTTGCTCTTGGAATAAATACCCTGAACAAATTCTTTATCCTCCAAAGATATATTGTATGTTTAAAAAGAATTATCACTATTGTGTTCTAGTGGGGTTTTTTAAAAATAGATTTTTTTTTCTTTCTTGATCTAATCAACAGATAAAGTATGAGTGATTCTTTAGCAGGAGTTCCACCAATCTTTCATCACACTATATTTTTCATAATCTGAGGCGTGTGCCACAAGTCTGTGTATTGATCAACATAGAAACCCCATCAATGATATTAATCTTCACTCGCCTTATGAAGACCTTTCAGGTGAAGAAAAACATGTCTTACCCCCTGAAGATAGAAGACATTCAAAAGAATTTTATTGAGTAACTGGACAATTTCATGATATATGCTTCCTAAGATCTTCTGATACCAAAGGCTTAGTGACCTGTCCATCAAAAAGATGACCTTGCTTTCTTTCAGGTGTTCAGTTTCTTGTGCAGTGTCCTGTCAAACCCAGAGACCCAATAAACATATATTCCACATCTACTTCACCTCTCTATTCCATCTGCTCTGTCAAGGAAGGTAATTGATGATAAAGATATCAGAACATGGCTCCTTCTGTCTTGCTTTAATATTTCAGTCACATGACATGTGCTGCTGACATATGTCAAAAAAATCATCCACAAAAAAGTATACACACAGGAATGCAGTATTTTATTGGGTCACTAGATGTGACCTTTAATTCAGGACATATTAGAATTATCATGTACAAGCTGACAAGCAGATGTGTCTGATGCATTGAAAGTTAATTAAGCATGCAAGTTGGACATGCAATCTGGTGCGTACAAAGACATCTATCTATGACATTTAAGGCCTCCTATAGGTGTGTGGAAGGGATGTTATGAGATAACAGTGAAAGTAATATACATCATTGTTACACCTGTTAACAGATATGCGCTTCCAAATTTCATTTAATTTTCATTAACTTTTGTCTCCTCCTTCTTATTACTAAAATGTGAATTAACCAGAGGGTACCATAGTCCACAGCTTCATCTGTCCATCTGTCTTGTCTGTCACTCATTCCCAATTTGTTTCCTTTATTCTTCTTTCAAGTATTTAATACTTGTATATAGAATGACCCCTTGTGAAGAACTATGGACCAAGGGCAGTATTCCTCATGGTTGACCTACAGTTACACTAGTTATGGCCCTTTATGTAAAATTCAGCATTCATTAATATATCCCTCTCCCCATATTGCTTAGAACAATAGGTTTTCTCTTCATCTGTCTATCTGTCAGTCATATTGAAAAAAAAAATGTTTTCTTAATCATACTTGGAGGTATTTCAAAATATAACATACAGTATGGCACTCCTAGGTGAACAACTTAACTGCCCAAGGTACATGTACTTAGAAATTCATGTCTGATATACACACTTTTACTGGAGTTAAGAATTTTGCATTATCGTTTTAGTACATTATTTTCACTATGTGAGATAATGATGTGGAATTACTAGTGCATAGCTTCTTGGTGTCATGGTTGACTAAATTTTACAAAAGTTATGGCTCCTTTATTAAAAAAAACCTTGGTCTCTTGTGTATTGCTCTACCCTTAACATTACTGCTTAAAAAGTACTCAAATACTTTCTAGATTCTTGATCTATTTAATAGTTATCACTATGATATGTCTATATTTACAGATTATCTCAAATCACAATGTACTTAAGTAAATGCAATTTCTTAAGTAAAACAATTATATATTTTCCATTTTAGAGATCACAAAATATGTTCTAAATGTTAATCCATGTACAATATACATCCATTAAAAAATCTTTCTGACCCACAATCATTCTACATATGGTAAGTGTTATGCAATCAAAATTCCCTTTTAAGATGACTGAATTTAATACAATTCAATACTACATTTAATCTTCTTGATGTGGTTCCATTTATTCATTTACTAACTTTTAAATCCTCAAAGAAATTTTTTAAAAAGCCTTTATTTTGAATTCAAAATAATAAACTGCTTTATGTACGTTTCAACAGTTATAACTAAACCTGGCTAATAGTGACTGCAATACGCATGGTATAAAAATTTACCTTGTCACATTAAATGCATTAATTCTGATAAAAGTTCATATATTACATGTCTTTAATACATTAGTAATGAAATTGAAAATTAAATAGCATAGACACAACATTCACTTCAGGGGCACTTTAATTGCACGCAAGTAACAAATTTGATGCATGGATTAACAAAACAACTGTATATTTCAAAGTATTATAAAAATACATGTTTATTCTTGTGACATATCAAACAGATAATTGTATGCTTTCTTTATTCTCTTCATAATTATACACACATTTATTTTTTTTTAATAAGATGTACATTTGACCTGCATGTGCAAGTCTACATCTCCATCAATAATAACTTTCATTTTGCTAGAATTCTCTGAAAATCCTGTGTTTTCACTAAAATATCTTTAGCAGTAAAACAAGGGGTCTAGAATTTGGGTTATCAATTTTTATAGTGCTACAGATTATTTTTTAAATGTGGGTTTATTTCTACCCTTAGTTTAGAAACTTGGATTATTTTACCATTAACAGGTCCTGAAGGCTTCCTTCAAAGCCTATGTTATAATATGGGACTAGTGTATGCATAGTTACACTAACTACCACCTGTTCAAAGGAAAGTTAGTCTTCAAGAAGTACACAAGGCAATTTGACATTACTTTGTAATTTAGGATTCTAAATGTATAGCTTAAGGTAAATTTAAAGTATAGAAAAATTGCAGAGAAAATCTGCATGAAAAATGTCAATATTTATCATAAAGCCACTTGACAATGATGTCAGATTTCAAATGAGGGCACTTGCATTTACACATTCAGGCTGAATGTGTTTGGCCATCTACAGAAAGATTAGCAACACTTCAAAAGGATCCTGCCCTCAATTCAGTGTGTATTTCTGTGATTACCACAGAGTTTAAATCAGCTGGGCACACCTGTAGCCTCCCATTAAGACTCTAAGTAATTCAAACTTGATAATTTAATACAAGATGATCCAAAACCCTTTAAGTTTTCAACAAGAAAACATGTCATTTAAGTCCATCTCAAATGTCTTCTGTATCAGTCACAACTACCCCCATTCAGAATAGTAAAGACGTCAATTTAAATGTGTAACATTTTGCACATACAAAGCCTCTGTTTCATTTCATTTCTTGAATGAAAACCTTCTTTCAGACCAGCTTTGAAGAAAATTTATGAACAAAGTCATTAAATAAGAATTTGCCATCCGTCGATAAATCAAACTAGAAAAATCATATAAACTTCCAAAATAAAGCATTCAGATCTCTATTTTAGTGATTTGGATGGCATGTATAACACATACTATGAAATGTTATGACGAACTCCACAAATAACTTTAATTTTCTTTCTTTACTGCATCAATTACGTTATTACGTCTTGATAATGATTGGTAATCGAACAATTAGGAACCACAACAGTTAATTCCTAAAAATCTCGGGATACAGCAATTAGGCATCTATGAGATGTAGTCTCCAGATTATAGCTACTTAATTTTGTACAGAAAACCTTGTGCATCAAAGAGGTGTGGTATGGGTTTACAGCATGCTATTTTTGAATCATTGGTTTGGAGCCATGAAAATTAATTGAATAAGAAAAAGTGTGCAGCTATTGTTGTACTCAGTGCAATTACATATTCAATATGAATTTAAAAAAGAAAAAAAGGAAAAAGAGTACTGGAAATGGTACATAAATAAACCTATCACAAGCTTACGTAGGGTAATTTTTTAAGCAATGAGGTGTAGAACCTTACTAAACATAGCATCAGCCATCACCAAGTTGCAGCATACTTCTATTTGCATTATATGAATAAAAGGTCTTAGCTTATAAACTATAACAAGAGATAAATAGGCAAACCAAAGTGCTTTGTGTGTAAACTGTTTCCCCAAACGTTTAACAACCTGTAACTTTTTGAAACATCAAAGTAAACTAGGATTATTGGGAATCAAAAATCTTAGCAATATGTACATCTTCAAGTTGTTTACAAAGTCCTTAGCTTGAAAACTGAGAGAGATATGACAGATAGACCATGAACTAACTTTTTAATACAGTGTACTTCATCAAAAATGATTACGATCAACACGTAATTTTCTTAGAGATTGAAGAAAACCAAAATTCTTGCCACTTGCACATCTTCAATACCCATACAAACAGTCTTTAAAATAAAGAGGTCTTTACTTGAAAACTGTAAGAGAAATTAGAAGGAGAAATCATATACCCTTCATATCAATTTAAATTTCAAATAAAGTGGCAAAACTCCTGCAAGAGAGGTTGAAATGGATCAAATTGCAATATGATCTAGAGTGACCCACAAAAAAGCTGCATAGCAAGTTTCAGCACAATATATGACAGATATGAAAATAGAAACAGAAAAATTCAAATGGATGGACGGGCACTGCTGTACCATACTATGTATAAAAAAAAAATACAAAACAAAAAAACAAAAAAAAAACCAAACAAACAAACAAAACAAAAACAGAAACAAAAAACAAAACAAACAAAAAACACAAACAAACAAATAACAAAAAAAAAAAAAAATAACAACAACCAAACATAAAAACCATATAAACAAAATTATTTAACAAGGCTGTTTTTAATCAATTGAGTACAAATATGTAAAGTTTTAAGTTTAAATGTAAACTGGATATTGGTGTACTTGCAGGTCACATTCTCTCCTAGGCTAATGGATTACCACACTTTGGAAAGCTTAATTCATTGTCACAGTTGCAAACTTATATATTCTGTTGGTTATACAAGGTAGCAGTGCATACTTAACATACATTGCCAGTAATTTTAGATTCCCTTTACTTTTCTGCAAATGCAATACAAAAAAGTTAAAAAAAAATTTCAAATGCATTCCTCTCTCTTCAACTTTGGTCTTTTCTAAACAGTTTACCCTAACCTCGACACCTTTTTCCCCCAAACACACAGGATATAACTGTCTCTTTGTCAAACATACCAATACATTACTTATCTGAGAGGCATAGGGGTGAACTGTTAACATTGCATGGTCAGGCCTCAAAAAGTAGACAATCTATCACAGGAAAGGTATTTTAATGAGGGACCCAGCAGATGGGGACAGCAAATACAGTTGCCCTGACCCAGGTAATTACCACTACCTTGTTCTGGTCAAGAATTCATCCCCCTGTTCAAGTAGACCCAAGTCCAAAGGTGTACCCAAGGACAAATTCAGCTACAACCAAAATGGGTTAAAACATCAAGGTGTCCCATTTGAATTAAATTATGCTCTACAATAATTTACCAGCCCTGCATTATATACACTTTTATGAAATAAGCTATCATGAAGCAATTATTGCTTGTGGTTGTGTTGAAACCCAACAGTCCATCAAACTTCACATTGAAGAAACAACACCAGGTGCACAAGTCTTGACACAACACAGACACCTAGCCATTCATAAATGACCACCAACAACTGCCAATAAATTTCCTGTGTTTTTATGGGAGCATAATAACATTATCCATTTTATATCACAAAAACAACTGCAAGAAATATATATCATCTCCAATAGCTGCCTTAATTTTTTATTTAGGATCTCTAATAAGTCTGCCAAATGTTTTCTGCAGACTGTCATGAACATGTACCATTTTTAAAATGCAGTATATATAAAAGTTCATTTTGTGATATTTTTTTCTTCGAAATTTATTCATTCATTCAAGAGGTTACATGTACTTCTAAAGAAAAAATATCACTTACACTCCAATTTGGGGTGGGACAATTTCTACACTTTCAAAGTCAAAATTACAGACCGTCCATTCACAAAATGACCTTGTTCTGTAACATTCAATCAGACTTCAAAGGCCCCAGTTTTAAGTTTGATACTGATTTTTTCTTTCTCAAAAGTACAACACTGACATTCTTACTCACTGGGTTTGATGTAAAAGATTTCAAATTCAAACATTTTGGGAAAAAAAGTTTTTGACACCAGTACATAAAGAAACTAAAAATGCAGTAAAAATACCAATTCATAACGACAAAGTTGTGTTTTCATTGACAAATCTTATCAGCTTAAAATATTCTTTTCGATCAGCTAAACAAATATTTATGTCTCACCAACAGACAAGAGACCCTTAAAATGTTATTAACAGACTTGATTACTTGGGAAAAATAATAATGATGGATAAAGCCTACAAAAACATTACATTCATGAATTTTTCTCCAGAGCCCTTTAATAAAGCTTGAACCACACAAGTTGGTGGCAAGCAACGTGTCAAAAGAGTTATGCATTGTAATCAGGTTTGGACTTTTTTGAGACTTACAGGTCAGCAGAGACTCTTAACAGTGTCAAAACATGGGAATCAAGGAGGACTGGAGGGAGGTCAAGTTTTTTAATGTTTCGGGGACATTTTTACAGCTGAATAATGGCTGGTCCATCTCTGTTGATGGGATGTTATGGTAAACTCATGGGTAGAAAATATAGTTTGAAGCAATTATCATTTATTTCTGTTTTATTGGATAAGGACCTCCCTTTTGTAATGGAAAGGGTACTGAATTTCTTGTTCAACTAGAAAAGTCCAGACAAGTATAGGAAAATAGCCATGATCAAGAAATCCTAGATCCTTTCATTGGGCTGTGAAATTCTTTTTATCAATAATTGATATTGTCTTACTCAAGCATTGGAAGGCTAAACAAGATTTGTCTTGTGTGAAATATTTCGATGACTCACAAAAATATGATGGACGATAGTTTTGACAATTTATCATTTTTAATAAATGACACCCACAGAGACATGCCTTAAACATACATCTTCTAGGTTTTTTAAAGAGAGCTTTCACATATGAATAACAAATGACAGCAAAACTTTCAGGCAATGGTTAAACTTCAAAAATTGCATGTACATGTACCTAAATTCTGTCGTTTTTCTTCACATCAATAACCATGCACAGTAAGGACTGTCAAACAAACAATCCACATGTCTACACAGTACTCTAGTCCCACACCTAATCTATATACAAGTGGTTGACAGAATTTTATCAGAATTTTCACGTCATTGCTAAGAGCTGTTGAAAAGAACAACTTGATCATTTATCATGGGACCTCTGGAGGATCAACAGATAAACCCAATACTTTGCAGGTTTCTTTGCTTAAATTCAAAGGTTCCAACACAATATGGGGTAAATATCAAGCTCTACATATTTTCGTTATTGCATGGTTGTCTTCAAATCAAAGATTCTGAGAACATGTTATGATAAAAATACTATAGAAGAACACATCCCTAGACAAACATTGGTAAGAAATATTGATCAAGTATTTATATTACATCCACTAGGTCACTGTAACCTTCCTGAGAAATTTGAATCTGACTATAATGTGTTATTACAAGAACTGTGCTAAACCAACAAATCAATTTACTCAAACCAAAGTGTCCTGTATAAAAACTACACATCACAAATATGTAAACAATCTAATCATTTAAAAAATATCTGCCATGTATCATTTTATTTGCACTTGTATGAGAACATTTGTTAGTTCATAGATATACATGCATTATAAAAATCTCCTTTACCTTCAAAATCTGTATATCTGAAATCATATTCTATTGGGAATGGCTTTTCTTCAGCTGCTACAGCTGATGGAATCAAAAATAGAGCACACAGAAGAATACAGTGGATAATGATCCTCCCTGCTGCAGGCATAGTGGATCACAAAAGAAATTCCTGCAGTCATCCCAAATACATTATGTGTCTTTCCCCATCACACCTGTAAATCACATAAGAAACACATATTAAATTCAAATACTAGTATTAAGTAAATCATTCAAGCAGTCAAGGACAATTCTTGAAATTGAAATTATTTTGGAAGACAAATATTTCCATAAAAAACAGATTTTTTTCCCCATTGATTAGAAACTGATAATCACAAATTTTTTTAAATCGATTTCAGAATGGTTTGATGTTTGTGTCCACTGCGGTATTAAGTGCTACATTTTGAAACCACAGCATGATAAAACATGATCAACAGAGAAAAACAGAAGAATGTCCCAATTTTATTTGACAAGTGGAAAGATCAATATAACTGTCACCCAAGTCCAGCTGACTTGTTCAGAGTTCAGGGTGGTAACTAATTGATTTACCATGCTGCGAGCCTCCCGAAACAAACCTCCTGTTTAGACTCCAAACACCAGTCTCAAGAAGAAGATACATTATAGCACTGGGGTTGTTTATATATTGTTACAGTCACTCTCCTCTGTAGATACTTGTTTGAATTTAATATTGGGAGAAAGTGAAATATGGTCACTCAGGTGAAAGTCCTCTATTTTCACTGTGTGTTATTTTTTTTTCAACTTCATGATTTATGATATCATGAGAGAAATAGATTTTCAGTATAATGAGCATCAAAGAAAGCAATATCTACCATTACTAAATTTCTCTTCTACTGTAGTGAAATAAGCCTGAACCTGTGATAACTGGAAAAGAAACTGCAGCTTTATCAAAGAGGCTTTCATGACTTTAACCATTTAGTAGCTTTATATACACACTGCACGATGTCTTAATGTCCAAAACTCATGATAAAACTGCCAAACCACTACAATTAGCTTTGACCTAAACATAAGAAAATATCCTATTTTCAAAGTCATGTATCTGTTTCTTTGTAATACTTATATGAGCAGAGTATCATATTTCTGTGTAAGGTACAGTGTATATACTATAAACAAAGTGTACCCCTGCATTTGTTGTACATTTCATGCAATTTTTCTTCAATCCTTAATATGTATTACCTTGTACCTAGCACCAAGTTACAACTATTCATATATTTTTTTAAAAACTTAAAATTGCCATTCAAAATCCTTGTAATTATAGCAGCAAGTAAATTTTCAAACCATTACACTAAAGTCTTATGATTACAATACTGCTTTCAGACAGGATTTCAAATTGACCAATTTAAATGTATTCACTTTTCAAAACCTGCATGCATCTAGGATATGGGTCAATGTCTATGTCCCCAAATTAGCTCAATTTGTTTCATGTTTAGTTTACATACCACTAAATTTAGATTGCCTTGCTAAAGCAAAATGATTTTATGCCATTTATCATGTTTATCACTCATATCTGATAAATGAATTGTATATTTCAGACAGCAACTGTAGAATTCCTTGAACTATAATTGTTATATACTCAAAAGTATTTGGAATAAAAATCCTTGTGGTAATGATTGGTTGTTTGTTTTATGTCCCTTCAAGAATTTTTTACTCATACTGAAACATCACCATTTGGTGAAGTACCACAAATTTAGACCTATGCTTAGTGCTCTGGGTTGTAGCAGTGAGGGTTCTTTAATGTGCCAACACCTGCCGTGACATGGGATCTTAGTTTTAAGGTAATGCCTGAATGACCCATGATTCTCACTTCTAAATGCCAAGCATTTAGTGAAGGAGTAATCAGTACCTATGTTTATGTCTTAGGTTAGGCAGCCATGGCACAAATGGGGCTTGAACTCCCGACTTCCTGGTTTACGAAATGGAAATCCTTGTGAATTACATGAAAATAAATTTCACTTGAATAAAAAATGATTTACAGTATTGTTTTATTTTTTTTTTTAAAACATTGAAAAAGCCAGTGTGCAGGACAAAATAATTTGAATAAATGATGCCAACAAGAACATTATGTCATAAAAATTTCAAAATGTCACTTCCTCAAAATCCAATTTCCAAAACAGTTCATTGTTGATAATGCACAGTTCTGAACAGCTGTTGGGGCCATTTTCACTGTGGAAAACATGCCATCAAAATTCGATTTGTTTCACTATGACACATACATTTTTCCCCTTCTAAAACTGTCAATTAAGACTAAATTTGGTCATTTCGTCAAACACATTCACATCGAAAACAATGACTGTCTTCATACCATAAAGTGACAAAATTCTATTTTATCCCAAAATGCATCACAACTGATTGCCATCAAACATTCATAATTACTCATTCATCAACTCAGGGAATATAGATTACTTTTAAAAAACAATGAAGGGAATGAGATGAAGACACAATGGAGTTATTTCCTCTCTATCCAGACTCCCCTTTCAGAAATTTAATATCATTGTGTCTAACCTGCATCCAAGCAGTCAGAGTGACTCAAAGCATGAAAAAAAAAATTTGCAAATATTGTAATAACACATGCACTTGCTGGAAATGACAGAATAAGAGAGTATTAGAAATACTGTGGCTATATGATTGTATGATCAACGAAGGTACTAAATTCAGAGCTACCATGATCTCTGTATGCATATAAGTATGCACTAAATGCATATTTCTTCAGCAACGGATCAACAAAAAATAACATCTGTATTTTGATCTACTCTAAGCACCATATGTTGGAACAATTTCCCAGACTTCTTTCACCAGACACATGCACTTATTGGTTTCACAGACTAACAGCTTTTAATGAATCAAATCAACCTCCAAAAAAAACCCCCAGATGACATTAATGTAAAACAGTCAGACTAAATATTGGATTAGATTACATGTCATGCAACATTCAGATCTCTGATCTCCAGAAACATGATGTCACTCTTATTACATAATCCAAGTGACATTGATGGTGGCCTGTCTTGGGACCTTATTGGCCCACCATGCAGCAATGTTGATCATACATTCACTTCCATCAAACCAATCTACCAAATGATGTTCCAAGGCTGGTTTTCAAAGCTTTCATACTTTGGAAAAGATCATTTAATACCCAAATGATACATTCAAAATTTCCTTACATTCGAAATCGCCACTTGACATAAAATTCTGAGGTATTAGTTCGGCTGTGATTAACCTCAAGAATCTGTTTACTCTGAGTCTTTTTTTACTCCATGTATCCTTTAAAGTAAGTTAAATCTCCCAATGGTGACCCGACCATTAAAGATGTATGTTAATTCTGAGTTTCAATGACTTTAAAGTGTGCTATAACATAGTTTATAAATGAACTTTCTAGGTGTTACTTAAAGAGGAGATGAAATGGCTGTAATCCTCCTTAAATCACTGTCTGTATGTACTACATCATTAAATGCATAGTTTTCAGTGGCTGGACCTCCTTAGGCTTTATTTGACCTAGCTGTCACCCTTAAGGACCAATATCACACCTTTATGGCCAATTATTACACCAAAACAATTTCTGTACCTGCACCTCATTATCCAACTGAGATCCTAGCCAGGTGAGAAGAGGTCACCAGATTCTTATGCACTGACCAATATCTTTTGCCATACAGAAGACACCACCACCCCACCAAAGATTCCAGCAGAACTTTTCACAAAGCTGTAATTGTTTATTGGCCTTAAGCCTTACAGCTCATCAGCAAAATACATAATACACAAAATATAAACAAAAAAGCTATAAATATAAACCAGAAAGCTGTATACAGTTTGATATGAAAAGTGGAGTGAATATTAGAGGATGGGCATATATAAGAGATTTATAGAAGTAAAGTCTACATAACATGTGTATAATAGTAATGAAAGACAGTTGCTTCTACTGTATGCACATAAACCTTCTACCACAAGAAAATGCACATATTCATAATTTGTGACATCTTGCCATTGTTGCCTGACATTGTGTACTACTTGTAACAATATGTCGTTATACATTTCTACGCTGAGGATCCTCAATCAAACCCATACCTCTCTCATCTACTTTTGTTTTCGGTAATTAAAGATAACAAAAGTACATATAATTGTACATTGCTTAGAGTATTTATCATCCTGATAATTGGGAAGAGATAAGCTGATTGTAAATAATGAACTGTCATCCAAACCAAACACAGTAGTCTCCCCTACCAAGTCATGATTTATATTTGCTGAAAATAACACTTAACACCATTTTAGTCATAATTTAGCACCATCTTTCAACTATTTATTATGCTACGTGAAACTATAAGTGTCAAATATAAATTTAAATGAGTTCTTTATATGCAGGAAATTTACATATACATTTCTGCATTGCTCTGGAAAATCTTCATTAACTGCCTTGTCATTACAAGATTTATTTCCCCTCTAAAAACTTACAAACTCACTGTGGCTATACAGGCCATTTTGTGGGGCTAATTTTTCTTACCAAGCATAAATCAAATCTGCTCCTGTAAATTTCCAAATAGTGAGCACCAAGATGTCTGCAGGCAAAGTCACTCTGAGCGAGGCAACATTTATTTTCTTGACTATCTATCTCCTACTACTAAATGTGAGGGACTTTACAACTTGATGTGTATTTAAATAATGGCTTTCTCGTATAGTTGTCCTCTACTACTAATTATTGTATACCCTTCACCAAACGTCAACAGTAACGGCAAATAACAGAGACTGTACAAATGTACACACATTAAAGTTTGACATTTAATTAATACACAGTGCTTGAGAGATTAAGGCAACATTTGACTTTAAAAAAAATTTATTCCATGTTAAATATGACATTTATGCACTAAAATATTGTAATACTGCACACATATTTAAAATATGATTCACTTGCTATTCACTTCACTTACTCAGGTCAAAAGGAAATGTTCAATTAGTAAAAAAGAGACACAGGATTTGGAACACTAGTCTTCCCCACTACTTTCCTCCTCTCTGGCATATACCTGTCTGTCAAGTTTAAAAGCAATGATTACATTACAACATAAATGACTTCCCCTGTAGTTAAAAAAACAAGACCTGGCAGTTTATGCAGAGATAAATCACGGCCATCTCCATCATTGTCTTCTGGTAACATGCAGGGTGATCTTTCCAAACATTGCAAAACAAGTGTATTCCCCATCAACAATTATTAACTTTCTCAGCTTTCTCAGGGTAATTAAGGCTAATGCTGTTGCAAACACAATTCCTCTATTTAATTAACATAGTCTGCAAGTTTGCAAGTACCGTTTTGGAGAGGACAAGTTTTAAACATGCACCCATTGTAAATATTTGGCATTGTCAGACTGATAATTTTTAAAAAGGTAACTTGAAGAATCTTCTATAAATTGCACAGAAATTCCAAAACTTTTCCATGAATTCTTGTCACTGCTCCCATTTTCAAGGGCTTTCAATGTACATAGCTCTTCAAAATGTCTATATTTTGGGTTTGTAGAGAGTCCTTCAATAATTGTGTTTTGTCTGTTGGCATGCAGGACATGCAAGTACAATAATAAATTAGTGGAACATTCTGAAACTTTCTTCTGGCGTCTATTGCTGCCATTGATTTTACTAGATACCTCATTACCTGAGAAAATTTACTACCTGACTCTTTTGAAGGTCAGGTGACATTGCTGATATTTAGGATAATACTGCAAAAAAATTATATTAACCTGATCCTCCACAGCAAATATGACTTTAATCTAAACAACCTTCAGACAAGGTTAACAGCATGAACAAACTTAGTATGTCTGATTTATACTTCCCCTTGTCTCAGTCTTACAGCTTCAACTTTTTGCTACCCTGTGCTATACAGTTGTTTGTACTGAAATCTAGTTTTTAAAATAGCAAGTTTTATATACTACCATGATTAGGAATGCATGCACATCTTAATATCTGTCTACAAGACACAGCTGTTCCTTGAAAGAATACAACTGAAAGAGACACATACATATACAACATTTCGGGTCTTTTCAGTAAGAATTTAATATCACACAATTGCTATCTCCAGATCAAGTGAAGCAGACAACAGACAAATCATATTTTTTTGTCTGCCGCTTTGGCCAAATTCACAGGGTATACATTCGATAAAAAAGGGAACCTGCAAAGCACTAGAGAATAATGTAGCATTGTGTAGCGAACATCAACAGTATCACATCAAACAGCAAATGATCTTAAACAACATCAGTACAAGTCAATTTTCCAACCCAGAATCAAAGGTCATGTATGTGTTGGGTATTAAATGAAGTGCTATATATTCACAAATGGAATTCTCAGTTTATCAAAATGTCCTTGTGACATATGTCATTGAAAACCTTTAAGTCAAACATGCAATTACATCTACTATTTCCATGCAGGTATCCTTAAAAAAGCAAACTTTCACTGACAAACGACAATTCTACACCCAACAGGATTTACTTAAATTGATAAATTTGGAAATTCTACTCCTCATTCCTCTTTAATTCCATACATTTAGATAAAAGTATTGTCATCACTGTACGCCATGGTATAAACTGATGGCTTAAAGATCTTAGAAAAGATTTGGTATTTTCAAGTAGTTTTTGGCACGTCTTATGGCTACATAACTTACTAAGCTTCAGATACCAGACTAATGACTACTAATTTCATGTATGTGTGGACACCCAATAATCACCTGAAAATCCATATCCCATACCTGTCAAATTTAACCAAAATTGGCAAATGAGCAGAAATATCATCAAAACTTTGATTATTTTTCACAATTGTTAAGCATTCATGAATAAATGCCTTCAATGCAAGCTCCAGCTGTACAGAAAATACCCGAGTTTCAGATCATCACACATTTAGGCTCTAGTGACTCGTCCAGTGAAAATTTAAGCAATAGTTCCCGACAAACTGCAGGAAAGTCATGTTATCACCTGTCCAAACTTATTGTGAATGACCTCTAATGACAAATTAATTGTTTCCCTCCTTCTGTTCCCCCTCTCAGTAGGTGCCCCGCCTTCCATTTAATACAATATACCTTTACAATAAACCCCGTCCTGCCCAGTTTCCTCATACCTTCCTACCAACTACAATACACAGATTTAAATTTAAGACATTTTATATTCAAGCACACGAAACTCCATAAAAAAGAAATATTCCTCTCATTTTTTAAAGACTGAATTATTTTAAATATCTCCTTTATGATTTATCACATACTCTTCACATGAAATTTTCACACCAGTTCATATCACATTATATAAAAAAAGACACCAAAAAAAAAAATGTTTGCAACACAATACTTGTACCTTGAAATTTCAGGTGCAGAAAATTGGTTCCTCAGCATCTAGAACTTCAGTGATAATGCTAAGGTGACATTTTTTATGTATGATTATGCACTAATGGGGGGATCTAAACCACAAAGTGCAAATAAGCTCTAATATATGTCCATATATATTATCAGATGCACTTAAATGCATGAAAGGCAACTGCAGATTACTAAGTAGTTTTACAATGTGGAGACCTCTTGCAGGAATTAATAAATTTGCCTTCAAATCCCTAGATAGGCAAGTATGCAGGCTGAAATATTGATCTTTAATAATTTTCAAAACCTTTTTACATGAATACACCAAAAAAAAAAATTAGATTTCACTCTATGCATTTTTATTAAAGACTGGATTTAGAACTACAAACTGCTATCTCCTAGCAGTTTATTGTCCATTATAATAGCACTTGTGACGGTCAGCTCCCCAGCTTGATTGCTGGTTACCAGATGGCTCAGTTGGTAGGGCACCTGACCATCCTTTCAAGAGTCCTAAGTACCAGATTATCACAAATAAAACTTTCTTATAAAATAAAAATTTTGTCTCTGCCTTATACTCAGTTGGGTGCACCTATTTTCTGAGTAAGAATGCAAGTTTTATCACCTGTGTATACATTTAGTTTTGTTCATTCAGGAATATATGAGTGAAGAAATAAAAGAATTACATATTTTAAAATTTCCATCATTTTTGTGAAAAGGGCCACAGGTCTGGGTCCTTGCAAATTATCTCTTTCCTTTACACTTCAGGTGCTGGTCCCTGCCCCTTGAACTGACGTGAAACTGCTTGCCATGGAAGAGTCCGGTTGTCTATAGGGGTGAAGATATTTAAAGGAGAAATGTGGTAATCAGGTAACTTCATTAACCAATGACTAGATAAGTCATTTAGTGGAAACATCTAACTGGAGATTCAGGGGCTCCAGGTTCAAATTCTAGTCTGATCCATTGTACTTTTTCCCTTCCTGTATGTTACACTTTTGACCCTTGAATCCAAGCAATGCATAAATATGGAAGTTATTCTTCATATGTCTTTTTTTTTTTTTTTTTTTACACCAGCAAAAAATGTTTACATTATTCTGGGTTTTCCTTCTGGCAGACCTATTCCTTCATCACCTTAATAATATAGATGTTTGAATAATAAACCAGTATTTGTTTATTCTTTGCATTCATACTTTTGTTTCATGAGACATATAATGATCTTCGTGATAGTGGATTAAACTGAAATACACACATTCACATGTATTCAAGTAAAAGAATGGCAAAAGAGGCTGGAAGAAACAAACCTATAGCCACTCAGCCAACTGCAAATGATCTTGTCTGACCCAGGTATAGATATCTTAATTATTAATCAAACATTCCCCAGAGTTCTTATTCCTTCCTTTTTATCATAGAAAAGTTGGTTAATTTGTTCTGTGCACTCGAGTAAAATATACTGTGCATGTATTGCAAATATATTATCTAAAATGTAAATTTGTGTGACCCTTACCTAGATTCCTGATAATATCTGGCAAAAAAAATGTAATTTATTTGGGTGTGTTCATAATTACATAGAATGTAGATGTAAACAGACATGCATACAAAATTGACCATGTGTATTACATAATGTTACACACAGCAATACCCACAACACAAAACTGAGTCATGATAGACAGATTAAAGTGATTAATCCAGAAAAAATTGCCAAAGAAAGTACATCCGCTGAATCTTGATAATACTGTGTATAAAAATAAACAACAAAAAATAGAAAAAAAATAAGCTAAGAATTTCTATAACATTTTATTCAAAAAATGGTGAAAAGTGAATTAAAATGACTTTATATTACTGCATGGTGCAAATTACAGGTAGCTTTCCAAATTTTCATTGGGATCAAATCAAATTTAGATTGGAGATAATAAAAAAAAATGTTACACACTTTAAATGGAAGATGAACAGCACTGACTGATTGCCAATATGATTTAAAACTTCATCCCTGTATTTACCTACATCATCAATATACACCTGCTGACAGAGGAACATTAACAAAATCTTTAATTTCCACTTAAAAGCCTTCGTTTTTTAAAGTTTTCCTCTTGATAAAAATGTCAGGTAAATTTTGACACGTAAAGGGATACGTAAAATGCCCACACCTAGGAAGGGATATGTAATTAACAGTTGTAAGAACCTCGGGTTTCCTCATCAGAAAGATAAAGGACTACAGCAGGAGTGTACACCTCTTCAGATCAGCTTGCTAAAGTTACTGCAAAACTACACGTAGCAATAGACCAATATATTCTAAAGTCAACTATGATAAACCCCTGTTGGGAGGTGTATCTTGATTCTGTGCAATTTTTTGTGGTTTTTATTTTTTTTTTTTTTAAATGTATTTCTTTACATTGTCATTTTGTGCATTTGGACAACACACTTATGAATAAAAGATCTTGGATCTAAAGACTCAAAAAATTTCCCGTAAAAGCAGAAGATTGTTGTTCACTTTGGTCCTACAGCCTGAAAAATGGAAAGATAGTGTGATACTTTATTTAATTTTTCTCCTCTCCAATCTGTTTGAAGTTTATCAAGCCATAAGAAAATGGTTAAGAAAGAATAAAATAAATAACCAGTTTTTACAAGTAATAATGCAATATTTCGATTGCAAAATGCAATTATCATTCATGAAAATCAATTCCATCTCCAAATAGTTTTGATTTTAATATTGCAAGTCAGATCAGATCCATATTTCATTCAGGGGCATCTCTCTTCTTTTGATTTTCTACCACTGTCTGAGTTATATATTTGACATGACTGTGCCAGTAATGATAAAAGATAACATCGTAAATCTAAACAAGAAAGAAATTATCACACAATGGATTTGTCAAATATTGTATTTTTGAACCTATCTTGCTTCATAATCAGGGAGTGCTGTACTTTTCCTTAGAGAGAACTAGTTTAGTATCAGATGTAGCAGTTATTATTCATAAATCTTAAATGTCCTTTCTGATTTCTATCATAGTTATGTAAGACTCCATTTTGCTGACAAAAGACTGAAGAACAAAACACACAAATCTGATGATTGATTTGGGTCTATAGCAGACCAAGAGCCCCTCAATTTGTTTGTTTCCAATAGATAAGCTGTTAGTGGTCCTTAGAAATCCCAGTCAAGTGGATTGCAGGGTTACTGCAATGGGACAGTTTCCAGCCCTCCACTGGTCAACAATACAACCACATGTGTGGTCTCATTATCCAACATTATCTAAACAGAGTATGAGTACTAACTTGGTTAAAGGTAAACCCACTATGACAACTAAATCAACAGTATTAGAATATATATTTAGTGCATTTGGTCACTTTGAAGAAAATAATATTGAAATCATGGCTAGATATATTATTTTTGGGATGGGGGAGGGGACTGACTTTTTTCTCTGTAAATGAAATCAAATACTTGTGTTTCTTCTTCACAATTGTAAAGAAATGTTATAGTCTAATGGACAGTTAGACTTCTCTTGAAGGTCACTCAGTTCAAGCTAGAAATATGAACTCATTAATCTAAAAAAAAAAATACCACATACAAATGTGTCTTTATGGAATCTTTTGAATAATGATATGCAGCAGCTTCTCGGGTTTACAAGACACTTTTCTTAACTTATTCCCCCATTAAAGCTTAAAACCTTCATATCGCACCATCACAAGTCAAATCCTCACTTCGTGCTCATCACCATAAATTCAATAGTGTACAAATTGGATGACTTCAAAAAGAAAATCTTCAAATCTTGCACTCCAAAAGGTAGAATTCACTGCAAATCCGTCACACTCCATTAACCCTCTTTACAATATGTGACAGCTTTACTTATCTGGGAACCTCATCTAAAGTGAATTCATACTTTGTAAAATTTCAATACACAACAAATTAACAACTCTGCAAATCTGAACATGTAATCTTTAATTTCCCATTACCAATACATCTCCTTCCAGACTGATATACTCTTCAAATGAAGGAAATATATAAAGTCTATTTAAGGGCCCCAGATAATTGTCCGATAATATTTAAGATGGTAAATATGAAGTCTCATGTCATTCATGAAATTCAGTAATTTATGATAGATTAGTTGATGCATTGGAAGAGAACACAACCTCTTTCACCTTGATTTATTCTGAATTTATTCCTCCCCAGACTTCGTAAAGATAGCTTTGGTTATCATCAGAAACTATATCACAAGTAATAAGGTGTCATTTTACAAACAGCTATTCCGAAACAGGGCACTGATTTACATACTAAGGTAAGAAAATTTGGTGGAGCCTTCATGACTTTGATGGAGCACAAGTTTAGCCAAAATAGTCTTTTCTCAAGGGGTTTGCAGCCTTGTCAAACATAGAACAGCCACCACACAAAATGTAATCATTGGTTTTCTGTGGAGAACTGTGAAAACAAGCTATGATAGCTGTCCATTTTCTTGATCAGTAGTAATTATTCATCAAAGATCCAGATTCCTCTTTACACTTGTTCCCCATGATGACATTAATTTGACAGAGGCATTTGCACCCTCATCCATTAAAGAAGAACAGTTTCATGACAGACGTACTGCCCAGTCTTAACCTGGGATCAAGTTTCAATGGAAATATAATGGTTAAAAAAGCGTAAAATCCGAAAACCATTCACATTATTTTGCTAGGCAGTTTATACTTTAAATGTACTGGTCATGTACATACTACACATGTACAAGTGATGTATTACACCTTCAAGAACTTTTTAACACCTGTATTTTCATCTGGATGTTTTGATTAGTTACTTTTTTATTCGATTTAACAGTGAAAGGAGAGTTTAAATCCTCTAATAATTAGAAAGAAACATTCCGTGGAGATTCTTGGTGATCCGGTGTTTATTGGTCTATCACAGAACTTGATTTCCTGAACAATTGTGAAATGTCCAACTAAAATAGAAATGGCTGCTGCTTTATTTGGCCCTAGTTTAAAAATGTATTTACTCTGTGATTTTTGTTGATGTGTGAATTGACTCTAGATAAGAAATGGATAGAACACCACAGAAAAATGACAAAAGATCTCATTTTTCAAACAGGAGAACATGATTTAAGAAAATGCTCAGAATCCCTTGAAACAGTTTTCATCCAACAAAACACTGCGGTCATTAACCAAAGCTTAAGCTTACCATGTTTAATTGTATACTAGTACTTAGATGTTTTCTCCAGTCTTCCTCAATATCAAGTGGGATTAAAACTATCTCTCATTTCTCTTTATAAGCAGATTCTCTTCTGAACTGTGGCACAATTTTTCATAACCAAACTATTAAAATCCACTTATTGGAAATAAAGTAATGCAATTATCAGACCAAGTAATACCTGCTCTTTTCTGTGAATGGATTCAACCTCCCATTAACCTATTTAAAGTCTGCATGCAAATAGGATGAGTAAATATTGTTAAACTTTTTAAGTTTAATTTCATGTAATGCCTGTCTGTTAGGAAAGGACCAAGCCAATTATATGGGGGAAGGTATCACACAATCCCCCCAAGTTGCTCTTTTTTTTTTGGTTACAGTCCATAAAGTTTGGAACTGCACACCCAGATCTCTGCTGGTCATATCAAGCCTCGTCACCTTAAGCTTGAATTAAGTCTTTAGAAACCACGATCAGGAAACACGATCAAACGTCCCATTTTACCCGAGTTCATTATCCCTGTCTGCTCTCTATGTCATACACACCAATTGAGAAATCATTCACAATTATATTTACTAACAGTATTAACTTGTTTGATGATTTAACATAACGTCAGCCATTATATAAAGATGTGCCACCAAATAATTATGAGAGATGATTTAATGTGTTTAAATTCTATAATTTTCATAAATTGTCATCACTGGATTGGCATTTCTTTCTCATAAAATGAGACCATCACTGTCACTTTCAATTCAACTATGATATTTTAAATTAAGTTTTTTTTTATAAATACCAATTATATCCTATTTACTTCATATCAAAGTGATAAAACTGGGGTAGCCAGTAAACTGTTGTGAATCACTAAACTTTTGATTCATACAATGTAAAAGTCAACAGAATTTCAATGGGGGAAAAAAAAGGAACTCGTTTATAAAATATAATCATTTAAAAACCATAATAAAGTGGTATATAACTGTAATTATTGATAAAAATTGCTGTAACAGCTGATATTTATAAATCTATTTTCTTTTCTACAAATCTCCACCTACAAAATATTTCTATATAAAACTCCTTTAACACCCCCCTTTCACACTTGGTTTCCAGCAACTCTTTAACCATGTATATATGTTGTTTAGGTCATTTCTAGACTCTTTGGAAGTTATAGTTCATCTAATAAAATGGGCAAAGAGAATATTAAACAAAATTTGAATTACCTTGTAAACACTGGGTTTATGAATCCATTGATATGATTTGCAAGAATGTATCGCTAAATCCTGATTTACGGGAAAGCTTTGAGACATGTACTTGAGAAAAAAACCTCCCCCACAACCTGTTTTGTCTGCTTGATTTTACCAAGTTAGTTGGTACACAACTTACAAAATACTATTACAAAATTTAAGTATAAAGGAAACAGCATTTAGACAATTTATTCTTTAATCTTATATATCAAAGCAGAGTATTTTGATATTAGGATGTTGATGTGAGGAAATGTACTTGAGAGAGTGAGAATGGCTTGATGAATTGTCCGATAAATGGATGTCGGATTGTTTGTGCAGAAGCAAGACTATTGTTTGACATAGACTCATGGGAGCATATCACTATATGTCTGTTTCATGGCTTAAAAGGTTGTCAAAAATTCTTTGAAGAACTTGTTCCTCTAACACAACAAATTATTTCAAGCATGAAGATTTATAATGATGCTGACCACCAAGATTCCAGCCATGTCATAGACATTCAAAATCATTATCAACACTGACCAAAACAGAAAGTTACAGTAAGCATGCACAAAAATGTAGCAAGAATTTACAGAATTAATGAATAGAAATAATGCAAAACTTTAACGAAAACAAAATATAGCATATAGGTTAAAATGGATGCTGTACATCCCACTGATATTCTGAGGAACAATCTCACCAACTTAATGCCATATTGTCATAATATACCCCAGACATCACATATTGTGTCTGGCCCTGTATAGAGATTATAGACTCAAGATAACAACATAAGTCCCCCTTATATTCACCAGACACATCAGTATTTGATTTTCTAATTAACCATTAAACGGCAGTCAATGTGAGGGGGGTCTGCTTAATCTTGCGCAATGCATTCAGATCCCCGGTAATGGGGTAATGGCGGAATGCAGTAACTGCCCACTTCACTATGTATCACTTTGTCGAAGTATTCACTTACATTGTATTCTTTGGAAACTTTCAAAACCACTCTATTCTTATAACAATTGCTCTGAGCAATGCTGGCAGATAAGCACCCTCAATACAGTGGTGTCTAATTTAAGGTCTATGGAGTATATAAAAATTCTCGGTAGCAATATCTATCATACATGTATTCCATGTCTTTCTGAAACTCAAGTGAAATTTCAAAGTCTTTCAGAATGAACACCTTAGTCATTATCAACTATTTACCAGGTTAATGGCAAAATTTTTTCCTTCAAAATTTCAAAATGCCTATGTGCATGATCACGACCTGTCCAATCTCTGTATCAGCATGGCTAAAACATTTTGTTCCTTTCATTAATGTACAAACATAAAATCACATGGTTGAATGCAAGTTGACAAGCAATAATGGAAACCCAACTGAGTTTAGCTAATATGTGTTTACATGTTTTACTGGTTCATATTGTACTAACAATGAAAATCATCAACTCACTCATCATGACTAGACATTAGAAATTTTACGTATGAAGCATTTGTTAACAAAGTGAAACAATAACAAAAAGGTTCTTTTTTTGAGGACGTGCATGACAGTTCTTAATAATACTGACATTGACATTTCATGTAAAATTCACTTGCATTTTATCTCTTATCTACACATATATATACCATGTCTGTTTTAGAGTGAGCACATTTTGATAGTTCCTTGTTGCAAGTAAAAATCTAACATCAGTTTTTATGTAAAGAAGGATAGAAAAATAAACATTATAACTGTAGCATTGGAGAGGAAAATCTTTAGAACAATAAGGTATTGAACCTGGCACCCTTGCATTACTAGTTAGAACCACTGAGTTACCCAGATCAATATACAAACTACAATATATAACTTAAACTTATTTTGGAAATCATACAACTTCACATCATGAAGATGAAAAATTAATTTTTGAGAAAATGTCAGAAATGTTGTGTATGTCCATAAAGATCTGAAAGTGGTAGAGGGTTTATTTTGTTGTCAAAACATATCAAGCTACAACCTCCACATTGTTTTAGCATATGCTACATCCTCTATTACACTGTGTCACAAGAAGACTAGACAGGACACAGACAGATTGCATTTTTGTGTATCTCTTGGGCTTGCAGTGGTAGCATTAATATTTTCTTTCCTTGCAGAGTGCATCCCAAGACATATCAAACAATTCACTGAAAATCCCAAAAAATCTACTATTACATCAATCAGCTTACTACTAATTGCTTCAATGAATGCAGCCATTCAGTTGGCTGAAATAACATTGCAAACAACATATACACATTCAACAACAATGAATACCCAACCTCAGATTTATACAACACATTTTTCAAAAAGGTCATATAAGCCATTGCATGAAAACAACACAAAACAATCAAACCGCCAAAGAAAGAAATCTAATGTACATATTTCAATAAAAAAAAATCTCACCCCTAGGGCCAAAATAAAACCACTAATGACCTGGCATTTGTCCTTCAGAGGTTGGAGAATATATATATGAGGATTTAATATTCATACACATATCTATAATCTGAATTTAATCTTCCTATTCATATGTATGTCAAAGCAAACATTATAGAATAGAAAGTCTTCCTTTCAATTTCCTCGTGAAATATGGCCTGCACACATTAAGTGAATTTTTTTTTCAGTTTTCACTTAGGTTCCATGCAACTGAACTTGAGGCATATACTGATTATATGATAAATAACGTTACACAAATTAGAAAAACTTTTTGGACAACAAGAAAAAGTTTTGTATGAGTCATCCACAGTATTTTCATCACAAAATACAGGCCTTCTCATTCCAGTACAATTTAATATCACTTGTAAAATCATTCTGATTGGTCCAATTGACTTTATCAACATTCTTTATAAGGTATAAACTGAGTTGACATTAAGTTGTGCAATATGACATTCAATTCAAGAAATGACATCACAATACATCTGGCTTCTCTATTTTAGTTTTGTTATTGCTATGGCAGTATTGCTCCACATCATTTGAAATTTAATTTTTCTTTTTCTTTACAATTATACATTAAATTAAACTGATGTATCTTAAAGATTAAATTACAAGGAATTAAAGTAATTTCTACTCATTTTCAATTTTATAACATAAAGTATGTTGGCACAGTTTATATGCTTTATACACTGTGAAAATTTTAGGCTTATATTGAACCAACTAACTTATATTGTATAAAATGAGTAGAAATTACTTTCATTCCTAAAATAAAATTCCAAAAATACCCCTACACACTCAGGAGTGTGTAATATGTATTACATACAAGAAAATCATATAACTAAAGTATCAAACTTTATTTACTTTGGAAGAAGCCATCAAACTTTAGAAATCATTTCAATGGTAATATCCAAGGCCCAATCACTCAAGCACAAAACAGGTATACAACCAATAAATTCCACCTATCATTTGAGAAAATAATTTCAGTCTCAGTGCAGCAAGCCTGTATTTTTCAATTTAATGAGCATAAATGTCTGCTTTTATTGTATTTAAAATATTTGATAAATCTTTTAGTAAAGCATGACTATTTCAAGCTTATTTATTAGCCTATAATGAAACAGTACACTTATTAAAACTGTTCAGTGTGTGGCAGTCAGGCAGGTTTGACCCCTGGTGGCCTAGATATATACATGTAGATGGTAAAGTACCTAACTAGAGATCCTGGGGTCCCAGGTTCAAATCCCAGTCTGGTCCATTGCATTTTCTCCCTTCCTGTTACAAATGTATAGTGTATGAAGGTTTAACTTAAATATAATTAAGTACTATTGATATTGAAAGGTGGAATTATCAATGGTAAGAGAGCATGAACTCAATATTACCACAATACAATGTCCGTTTCGATATACCATTAACCAAGATCTCTTGTAACCATCTAACACATTCTGCAGAGGTTTTGATTTGTTCCACAATTCTTATTCATTCAATACACATTTTACTTTAGGATAAAGACCAAAATATCATTGACAGACTGAAACCCAGGTGTTTGAGTGATTGGCCACCACAGGTAACAATTATAGCAGGGCCACAGATAAAGGTAATCTCATCAGACCATGTAGTAAAGCCTCTCTAGAAAAGTACCCCAAAGTCCAGGTTACATAATCAAATATATTGATCTTGATAAAAAGTCTATGGCAAGAACTTTGTGGCTCTTCTGACAAACAAATTCACAAATACTGGAGATTTAACATGCATCTAATGGTAAATAACTAACCACAGAAGACAATGGCATTGGTAACCCTGTCTGTGCATGGTATAAATGACAGACAATAACTGTCCACCTGTATCAGGAACACCTAATAAATGATTACCTTTAGTGACTGCTGGGTCTGTTATTGAATCTTCAATCTGATACATGGACCAATCAATTTCTCCTTACCGTTTTATAAGGTATTCTCTCTATAAAAAAAAAAACAGAAAGAAAATCTTGATGATCTAACCTGCAAGCAACACTTTTGTCAAGTTTTTCTAATTTCCTTGAACAAACAGAGTCCTATGTAAGATTGTCTTTCTTGAATATATTTTGTTGCTGAAATTATAAATATAAAGCTCTGTATTCTGAGAGATTTTATGCCACAAGTATGTCAGAAAATATAGATATATAAATTAGAAATATGTCTATCATTTCCTGTGTTTAAGATTTGCAGGTAAAAGATAAGATGGTTAACATCAAAACATCAACCTCTGGTACCAAACAAATCCTTCACATCTGTTGAAAAAAATATCACATCAAACTATAAAAACAAAACAAAAAATTACCTAGATATTTACAAAATATCTACCTCATTAGCTCTTTTCAGAATAACAGTATAAGTTTGTTGACCAAATCATTCTATACAAACTGGTGTTTTCTATAATTTGATTTCTAAACAGGATTCACTAGATTTTGAAATAGCTTGTCAAAATACCCATCCTCCACTACACACTGTGAACAACTCAGCAGTTTTCTCTGATAAAGAAGTGTTTCCATGACTATAAAACTGTGATTTACTGGATAAGAAAAAAAATCACATCCAACCATGTGCAGAAACCTTCCTTCAATCACTGAACAGCAACTTGTTCATAGGTTAACAACTGATACCTTCTCAGATGATAATTACCAAATTAAATCCAAGGGATAAAAACATTTTGATTATTTTTTTGAATTTTCAAAGCAAGGATGGATTTAAAAAATTTTCTTCACAGGAAGCAAAGGGCAGAAATCAGTCATTAATAACAGAAAATCCCGAACTGATTATCAACAGCAAGATATATCTCCTACTTTCTGACCCAATTTTAAAAATCTGATCTTTCACAGACTTTGGTTTTTTGCTGCACCTTTAAGTTCTCAAAAATAAACATTTGTATCTTCAACCACCCTTATCCCTAGAGACATCAAACAGGAAGTTTTACCACAGTGTCTGCAATCACATCATCTTCTCCTGCATTATGAGCAATAAAGTAAGTCTATATCTGCAATAGCACCAATTGAAACATGAAAAGCCATGTGCATCAAAATGGATTTGAATAAACCACACTGGAATTATCTAGACTTAAAACAAATCAGGAGACAACCTTCTGCATATGAATCCTGTTGGTTACTTTATTTCTACATTTCTAGTAGTTTACAGTTATATGATCTGGAGTCAATACATTTTGATTTGGCAACAATTCAGTGGCTTATACAAATACTACTTGCGTAACACTCTGGATTTGTACTGATTTAACTATTTCTGACTTTATACTACCGACTGTAATTAATCCAATTTACCACGGTCTGTGGATTTAGTGGTTGTTAGAAACTTCATGTTAAAAACTTCAAGATAACAAAAATGCACCTAAAACAGGTATAATTTCTGAGGGTAACAAACTGACTGCAGCTATACAATGATCAGGACTGGTATGCATGCCATTTATTATGTTTCAATAGCAGTACCCGCACATCAGTATTTCAAGAATCAAAGCCATGATTTCTGCATCATATTTTCTTTCTCCTTTCTAACATTTCTGCATTTTACAAGCGATTGGTGCCTAATTAGGCATGGCAACTTTTTAGTCAAGATTTGCTCATTAGATGGAGAGTGGTGAAAGTTTTATTCACATTTAGACAATAAATCCATAGCTCCAGGTCGCTTTCTGTATGGACTTCATCCTGATGTGAAGGATTATCTGGATTGAGCTGTTTCAGACCATTGTCAAACTGCACCCTAGCTTCTACCCATCATTTTGTAAATTTGTGTGACATGTTCCATTTTTTTCCTTTTATATTCTAAAAGACTACTTAAGATATGTTGCCGCTGTTATTTTGTGGGACTCATTATTTTTGCCTGCACACAGGGGGTAACTTCACTTAAAATGCAGTACATATAGCTGTATCTCTCACTCTAGCTTACATAAAGACCAAGTTATTCAAATCATCCTTAAAATAATTTTTTCCCAAATCAATTAGAGTATCTATATGCAAACAAAGTTCTATATTTTATGTCCCAAAGATAAATATAGGATGATCATGTTTGTTTGAATTTTATCACCAAATCATGACACAGCATTCATTCTGGTGATTTTCATTCTAAAGCACCTTAAATCAAAGGAAAGTATCTATAAAACAATTGGATTAAGAGAAGCTGATAAGCTAAGAAACTGTGATTCTATACAGAATTCTGTCTATGGGCTCCATGAACCTTTCCTCATAAAAGTTTGTTTTTGAAGCCATCTTTGTATGACATTAGCAGAATCTGGAAAAAGACAAGTTAGATATAACACCTGAGTGGTCTTACCTGTCAAGCTGTTAACAAATCTGCTTGTATTTGTAATCAGTAAACATTCCAAGACAGCAGAAGTAAAAAAGGAAATGCACTATCAACGGAGTTTGAAGTCTGAAAACGTATCATGCACAGTGCAATGCAATAACTGTTTCAAAATATCACCTAGCGTAATTTCATAAGTTGAGTAGCTTTAAACTCTTCAAGATGGCAGGATTTTTTCAGCACAGCACATATCATCAGACTCACTTGAAGTTCAATTTTTTTTTTTTTTTTGGAAAATTCCAAAATTATGCAACTTTAAAAATCAATTTTTTTCACACAATTCAAAACAAAAATAAATAAAAAATATCCCAACACCATTAATCAATTTCTTTTCAAACTGAGAAGCTCACTGGTTTGTCTTATTCCATTCAAGAAAATCTGGTAGGCTGGCCTTTTTTCGTCAGACTGTTTAAAATATGCACACACAGGTAGAGAGGTAGTCATTGAAGTGTGGCAATCTGCCGACCCCTCTTTCTCTCTTTGATAGCTGGCAGAGATTGGACGGCCCTTTAACAGAGGCACACACACACACACTGCTTCCTGCCATTCCCTCCAACAAAACGGGCGCAAAACATAATTAGTGTCACAGTACCAAATTATATGAATGTACTTGTAAGTATCATTATAATATTTCCCTAAATTACAGTAAAACTCTTTGACAAAATTGAAAGTCCAAATCAACCACACGCTGTCAGTGTGCTGTACATGTCAAAATTTCCTTTGCTCTCACCAATACATGTATTGCTACCGTCTGCATGATAGCCGTTATATAATTATTACAAAATCAAATTAAAGGTATTAGCCAGGTATTGTGATAGATGAGTACATAAACACACATATTAATGTTTAAAATTGAAATATTCCTCTTGGTAAAGTAAATGGAACTTGGGATATATCTAATAAATGTATCTTTCTACAGAGTTTGAACAATGTCTTAGGCAGTGCACTGAATACCCCTTAACCTGCATGAGCACAGATAAAAAAAAATCTACCAAACAAAATGTTTAAGAAATTATCATATGATATCTGAAGTTTAAAAGCACAGTGGTTATTTGGTGCAAAATGGAAACTAATCCAAAGATACATAAACTACTAGTATGTACTTTTTTAGTGTTTTACCTTTCATTTGAAATAAAAATAATACATTTAAACTGCCAGTAGATATGCATGTATAATGTTGCAATACAGAATTTAATATCTCAATACTGAAGAAAATTCATACAAAATATGCTAAAATAATAACAGTTTTCCACCTGTTCATAAAATTGTTATTTGAGCTCAGAAAGCTTTCTATATGGGTTCTTAATCATCGCTGAAAGTCAATAAAATGATGTAAATCTGTACCTTTTACAAAACATCCAATGCAGATCAGCATGAGATCACAATTCAAAGGACTTCATTAGTTGTAGTTATGTAATACACTGTTTAAAAAAAAAAATTAATTAATACATTTGCAGTGATCAATAAATTGAAGGATACAAACTCAGTGTTTTAAACAGTATCTTTGTAGTGAATTTTTTTTTACCGTATTGAAGTATTTTCAATGTAAACAATTCAAAATATCATCCTAACAAATATCATTAAAAAAATCAAAAATTGCCTCTTTAGAACTTGAATGAATGACAGCTTGTCTATAGTTTATGCTGAATAAGCAGTACAGTACATGTACTTAAAAGTCAAGAAGAAAGACCCAGAATATTCAATTATGATTTATTAAAAAATCAATTATATATTGAATAGAATGCATGAAAGAATCAAGCACTGGCACAAACAATGTGACTTATCCAGCACTATCCTTTGTCCTAAATAATTACTTAGTTTCACATTGTAAGGGCACCTGTTTTACATGAAAGAAAGTTAATTTGGTATAATCATCTAGTATGTTAATAAGGATATACTTCTCAACACAGAGTCCTTGGCAAATTCTTTCTGAAAATCAGATAGCAAACTGTAAATATCTCTGAGCGAGAAATGTCCCTCAAATGTATTCAATTCTGTTTTACCAGGCTTATTCCCATGCAGGACATTTTCACAAACTACTATGACATTTCTACACGTACAAATTTTACTCTATTCTCCATGCATAAATTCTTTTCCCTGTACACATCTAGCAATTTTTCAACAGAATAGTCTTTTCTGCAAAAAATTTAACATCAAGAGTTACTAAGTAATGTTTAAGTGAGAGTAACAAAATGTGATAGAAGGCATCAGCTTGCCAAGCCCTCCTTACGTCTCCAACCTTAGTTTAAACATTATTATTATTTCAAGACAACAACGATGTATTTTGTTTATCCTGCAACACAATATCAAATCAAATAAAGTTTACTACAAGAAATTGCTCATTTTACTTTTAATTTAAAAAGTAACAAAGAAGTATTTCTTTAGCAGTTTTGTCTCTGACATAAAATTTGTAAAGTCTGAAAAACACAACATCGCAGTAAAATAAAAAACATTAGACTATATTGGGGCATTGACCGACTACACTTTGGTTTACTGGGTTACCTTTATTGGATTAGTAAAGAGGGTATAAGTTGTACGATGAATATCATTCATTCTACCTTTTCTAAGTGATATACATATATTACATGACTTTGAGGGTGTCATACCAGAAGATTTGCCCCGAGGTGACAGGAAAGCCCTGGGGTGTTATGTCGCCCATTACTATAGGCATGAACTGGGGTAATATTTTGGTATTGTCACCCAAGAAGTCATGTAATATATGATAGATAACATTTTTAAAAAAACAAAACCAAAGAGTATAATTTATTTAGATATTTATTATACATTATTTGGCACATGAATGAAATATAATAAAAAAATATTTGACGAAATTGAAAAACATAGTTTTTGAATTTCACTCGTATGTTTACATTTACTTACATGTAGCAACCAGCCTTTTCAATTTTGAACCTGAGCTAATTAATATGCAGAGCTAATGAGCATGAGGGATGATACAGCTTAATGTTTTTGGAGGGCATTATAACTGTTTCTGGTGGGATATAACTGTTTCTAGGTGGCAATATAACTGTTTCTGATGTGAAAAAGCAGTTTTCTGGGCATATGCTAAAAAATATCAAATTTGCGACATATAGCGAAAACTAATACAACAAGCATTCTGAGTGTATTGCAGGCAATACAAAGTCCCTTACCAGTAGGATAATTCAGTCAAAAGTACTTCAAGCATAATAAAACTCAGACTTGATCTGCAGCTATCCAAGACAAAGCCACACATTGAATTTCAACTGAATATCTTCATCCAAAGCTGAGAAAAGTCCGGAAAACTGATTTTTGCAATTCATCTAGGTGCATAATTTAGTCAAAAGCAGGTCAAGCATAATGGAACTAAAACTTGATCTGTAACTATCCAAAATAAAGCCACATATCAAATTTTAGTTCAATACATGTATCTTCATCCAATGCAGAGAAAATTCCGGAAAACTGATTCTTGCAATTTATTTACCAAGGGGCATAATTCAGTCAAAAGTACGTCAAGTGCAACAAAACTCAAACTTGATCTGTAACTACTCAAGACAAAGTCATACATAAAATTTCAGTTGAACATCTTCATCAAATGTGGAGAAAAGTCTGGAAAACCTCAAGTGGAATGACAGACAGATGGACAGACAGACAGATGGACAGACAGACCAAGGGTAAACTAATAGTCCCCTTTGACAAATACTGTAGGGGACTAAAAATGACTCTTATGTATATGATCAAAGACGTATATCATAAGCTGACCAACTGGTTAGCAGGTTGATTCAAACTTGTTTCAATAGGATATCGAAATCTGAACCCATTTTTTATGCAGAATTTACAGAAAGGTTCATGAAACTTGATAGTTTTGTTGTAATTTCCTTAACTCGAATGAATCCACTAATCCATGATATCTGTGTGGTATATACAACATTCATGTACAAGACTGTGTAATGTACAAAAAGTTACGAGACGGAGGTCACTAACACTGGTGTTTCAATTCACAGGAAGTTGGAACAAAATAATCATGGATTATCCAAAACTGCAGAGGTGGTTTTGGGATTCCACTTGTATAATTACTAACCAGCAACACTATTAACAAGAGCCAAATCTGTACCCAACTGCTTCAGAGAACATTCTCATTATAAATGGAGTATAATTTGTTTTATAGTGATAATAAATATGGAATGTACACTTTCAGATATAAATATTTCTTTGATATATTAACTGTAATTTCAGATTTATAGCACATTTAAAAGCATTCAATGAGCATGTCATGCAAATGCCTACATCTTGATCTACATAGCAACGAATTCTAATATGTCTGACCTAGTTTCTCAAACATAAAATATCAAGTTGTTTATAACTATAGTAATGTTTTATATGCATTAATGAAAAACAGAACATAAAACAATTCAGGCCATTTAACACATTTCAATGTGAATTACATTTTCTTCATGTTTATCCACAATTCTCAAGCACGAGAGTACTCGTGGTATGACTTGGCACCACAGGAGGGGAAACTGCCATGTGATCAACTTTTTGTATTAATTTCATTCGTTCAGACCTGCAACACAATTAACAATTTTGATAATTTCACCAAAATTAAATCTGATTTCTTTCACGATCTTGTTTAATAAAACTTGGCAGTTGTGATACACAACTTATACTTATTGAAAACATTACATAGAAGTTTAAACTGGTTTTTACAGCTGAATGGCTGCAGAAATTAAACAGTTTCGAGTAATATATCATAGGTGGAAGTCATTTTATAGATGCGCAATAGAAGGTTTTCATGAACTACACACTCAGCGAGACTAGAATTACATTTCTATCACTCTTTACCAATGGTTTCTTAAATTACAGTAAATGAATTCTTGCAGTACAAAGGCTAAATTCTTACATTTTAAATGAACTCGCCTGATCAAATGTCATAAGGAAAACTCTTAGCACTTTTCCTGTGTAAAATATAATACCATCTATTCATTCAAAAATAAAATTTCACGCACATAATATAGTTTACAAAATTCAGAGTTGGGACCAACTTTTATCCTGACGTCTGTATAGTTTTAGAGGTCTACATACCCTTTTGCTTGAATTCAAATAATTTGTAAAATGAGGTTAAGATATTAGGGAAAATTTTATAGAAAACAACTTCATGGTAGAGCTCTCCTCAATAAAATTTATCAATAACATTGAGCAATGCTAACATCAATGGACCTGCCACAAGATAATCTTTCCATCATGAAAGACGCAAATTTGCATTTCTCGCATCAAACAGATGACACTGACCTATTATACTTTTCAACTAGTTTTCACACATCAAGTATATTCAATGAACTAATATTGACAACACTCACAGTGGTAATATACCCAATGTGTCATTGTGGTTACACACAGGCTATAGATCCATATTTATCGTATGTGAAATTGAGAAAAAATGCATAAAACATGGCAATTATGGCTTAAAGGCTGGGATGTGCAGAGTCTCTAAGTGAGAGTAGAGTTACGTCCCTTACAGTCACTTTTGTGCATTTAATGAAAATAAATCCCATACAAAATATGGTATGTTCTCCTCAAGTCTAGTCAGTAGTTATAACTCAGAGTGATCCTACTATTCAGTCATCATCTTTCTGGCAACTACTAATTTTGTCTCTTGCATAAGTCAGTATTTGTCCTCCTTACAAGTGTCTTAAAAGAAAATGGCATGTAAATCACACAGAACAAGGATATTGACTAACACTATAACGGACTGTAAGCAAATAAATTACCATTTACCTCTACCTTTCACAGAAATAAAATCCTGCCCCTGGGGATTTGTAGGAAGATAAGAAAATGACAAATTACAAAATGGGTAATAATTAACTTGTTAATCAGTTGGTTAATCAGAGTGATAATAGGTTGTATATTGTAGAATGTTTAATCTGTGGCAATGCTAATGGTGCCTACATTGGCTGATTCAGCCTGCTTCCACTGAAACAAGATCTCCATGTTATCTGAAAAATTCACCAACTAATGCCCATCATTAGGACATCAGACAAAATAATGACTTTACTGCCCACAAACCATACATCACAGTCGTCAGACCTGATAACACCACTGTTTCTACTCAAAACTCACACTTCTGGTCAATCTCATTTTTTATACTGTGGTAACACCATTTTTATTGTACACTAATTGTTATTTTTGTGGTTGTGGACAGATCATGAAATCAAGTTCCTACTGGAGGAACACAAGAGTACCTGTCCACAAAATTACATATTAAAAAAACTGCATTTTTTGACAAATCCATGAAAATGTCCTAAAAATTATTCACTGTATCATAGATAGTTATGCTGGCTTCTGTTTTAAAACTTTTTCAGACTTGCTAGCTCAATATGTGATTTTGAATATATAATCTTACTAAATAAAACTGAACAAATTTTGTCCACAGCTCTGCAGCTTAATGATTTGCTGGAAGATCATAATCAATTGCAATTTATCTGAGAATTTATAATATGCCTACGATCTTAAAAGAATTTCACTGATTCAAAAAAGAATATGCAACCCATTTGGACAAATTCATTTTTCGTTGAATTTACATTCTCCTTGAATTTTTTTTTTTTAAATTCACATCTTCATCACTTACAGTCCTATAAATTCATTAAATTCATTTTTAAACAACAACATATATACTTAACCAAATACACTCTGTGGGTTTCCAGTGTGAAGCATGTGTGAAGTGGTGTTGGACTACTTGAATATCAGTCCTGTGAGGTAAAATACCAGTAAATCATGGGAAACTTCATGCCCTTGCTTCTGATAAGAGATCTAAAGGATCCAAGTAAAAGCCCCTTGCATAACATTTAATTCAAAATTATCATTTAAATATCACTAATTATTCTCACTGCTGGACTCATCTAAACCAGATGTATATCCCTTGATACACATCTTGACAATTGAATTAAAGGCCACTTTCTTCAATTTTTTTTCTTTTGAAATCCATTTTATTTTGTGAAATTATGTCAAAATGATGAGAATGACCTACATAAATGTATATAATCTACTCTAGGTCATAAAGTATCTTGAAAGGCATGGGGTATTAGTGTTACCCCTATTCTTTATATACAATTTAGTCCACCATCTGGAATTTTATCAATCTGACAGGGGACAATATTGTATAAAAAATGCAAACACAAAAACAGCAGAATAATACCTGCATTAAATAAAAACAACATATGCTTTGTATACATACATATCTGGTATGTAAAATGATAAATGGTAATATTATATTGTTTAAATATATTTTTTATCCATCATCATTCACAACATTTAAGAATGCTTTGTAATTTAATAGGGAAAGTCAATATTTGCAATGCAATATTACATTTGGATGATTTCTTCTTCCTTATATGCATTAAGATATATAAGTAGAGGGCAGGACAAATTAGCAATCTTGTGTCAATTGTAATGACATTTATGAAGGTTTTCTGCAAACATTCACCCCTTCTAAACCCTTAAAAAGCCCATCAGAGAAGACAGGTCATGAAATCCCACCTAGGGTTTTTCATTCCAAGGAAAAAAACCAAAGATATTATGTATCATCAGATAGGTTTTACGTTGTTGATGAACAGCATGGCAGGATTTGTTTGTAAAGCCTTGATAGTTCAAATATCCCTCAACTAACAAGTACCTGTCTGAAAAATGAAATACGTATCTAACACATATCTAATACCAAGGATTCAAAAAATACGTGTGCATATTATCACTGGCCTAATCTCTTCTGATAATTAAAAGGGTGTTCACATTTAAAAGGTTATCGAGATGGCCCACTAGTACTACAAAAGGAGAGGTTACACTTTTGTATAGGGATGGGAATATCAGCTGTCTCATCTTAGATCACTCTACCAAGACAAAAACAAATGTGACTTCAGATGTACAGAGATTTAACTTTTTAATTAAAGAATTTCTGATGATCAGTCAATGTGATGGGTCTTACCTGAAATTCTTCAAGTACAGTGTAATGTGCTTGGCAGTAAATGTAAATAAATAATATTTCAAATATTTAACAGAAAAGTGAGTATCAAGTGATCAGTGGCATGTAGCATATTTCAGAAGTTGAAAAATATTTCTTCTGATAGGTTATCTGAATACATTGTGACATTTTCATTGTGACTTGCATTACTATATAAATATCGTAAAATTATCACATGTTATTGTGAACACTTCCTTTATAGTTGATGGCTTTCTTAATGGTTCCACTTACCATCAAGCTCATGACTGGGGGCAGTCTAGAACTGAGTTGAGTGACCCATAGATGGCCAACACAGGTGTGAACACACCCTGAAATCTATCATCTGAACATCAAGGGATGGATATACTCCTTTTACTGACCATTGTCCTCATCAGCTGTTATTTTCTTAAAATTTACATATATACATGTAAATCTGAAAAAGGCAAAATTCATAAAATTATTACTGTATGTGTTTTTCCCAGACACAATTCAAAATTTTCATGCACAAGATGTTGATAAAATCGACGACAAGACAGACAATACTGACTTCAACACATTTGAGGGTGAAATGCACACTTTGTATGTTGCAATGCATGCATGTATTTTTTGATTTTGGCACATGTATAAAAATTTCTAGATTATAGGTGTACCAATGAATTCTCTATCAACAATGACAATCATTTTTGCTACTTCAAGGTATTCCAATATATAATGAAGGATATTTCAACAAAGAAGTTGGTTTAACTGTTGTCATTCTTTGCCCTTGAACATTAAATCTTTACAAAGGTTAGAAAGTGGTCCATTTAGCTTTGGGTACACTTGTTCAACAAAAGTCTATGTACACATAGCATTACCTGTTCCCAGCTTCTGCTGAGTATAAAATATGACATTACAAAAACGGAAGATTTTTCTTTTTCTTTTTTTTTTCTTTTTTTTTTTTTTGCAAAATATGAATGAAATACAGGATTTTTGTCAATAAATATTTTAATATTTTAATAATGTGGTGAGCATGAGTTCACCTTCACAGTTTTACAAGTATAATACATAAAAAAAAACAGCACCAAAAATAATACATATAATTGAAATAGTGGTGATATGATGCAGACCTATAATTTTGTTAATCATATCATCAACAAAAGATCCATGGACCTTATGTATCACACACTCAAGTTACCATGGCTGTGTATTGTTCAGATGTTGTGATTTTTTTCATCCAATCTTTATTCCCATAAAAATTTTGACACCAAATTTGTGGTCCAACCTTGCCCCAAAACTAGAATTTACACAACATGGGGATGCGTCAATACCAAAATAACTAAAATCACATTGCTGCTCTGGAGCAGAACTAGGTCACAAATTATGGTATGATATGTAAGGTCTTGCCTTAAGAAATCCATAAACAAAAAAATATGAAAGCTCTGCCTTAAATAGTTCAAGAGATATTACCTAGGATACATATTCTTGAAAGAAGGTCAAATTCTACGGTTAAGGTCTCAAGGTTTAAAACTTTGGCACCAAAATAAAGTTCCTGTCCTAAGAAATGTGTATAAGAAATATGAGAGCCATATCACTCGGTTATCAATATACTTTGCACAGACAGAACAAAAACTATAGTCGGGGGGGGGGGGGGGGGGGGGGGGTAAATAAAATTGCATCAATACAACTTCGAAACATTTGCATTTCAATATGATTTAGTGTAGCCTTGCTACTCTTGAAAAGAATTTGTTCCAATCAAATTCCTGTGTATTCCCATATAAAACTTTGATCTCCTTTTGCGGCCCCACCTTGCCCGGTTAGGGCTTTTGATGTGAGCAAACTTGAACCAGAGACATGTGTCTCTGCTTGAACTACCTATAGATGCTTGCATATTCATGTGGTAAATCATGGCTCTGTTGTTGTTCTAAAGACGTTTCCCTATATATTACTATTTGATTCCCAGTTTTGGCCGCAAGCTACCGGCTACCCGATCTGAAATCAGTCTGAATAATCTTGAATCTGCACTTCCTGAGGATGCTTGCTTAAATTAATATAAATAATCAAAGTTCTGTTTTTAACAAGCCAATGATTTATTTTTTGATTTAATTAGCCTAATATGTTCTCAGTTTATGGTTATGAAGTCTGGATAATAATAACTTCTAGCGATCCGTCCTCAGTTCCTTTTTGTTACGTCTTAGAACAGGAGAGTACCATGACTACTTCGAAAGGGGTGGATCCAGGATTTATAGGGCGAAGCCAATTCCTGAATGGGATACTTTTATTTTGGGACACGGGTGTGATAGATAATATATTCAGCGTCGTCAATGTGGGCAATGGGTCAATATATTCATACATGTAACTTCAAACTTAATACCTTCTTCCCCATCACATCTGCTATCAACAATTGTTGGGGTGGGGGTGGGGGGGTCACCAATAAATATCTTCATTTGCAGATGATGACCATAATAAAGGGGGATTTGTAAAAAAAAAAAAAAAAAAAAAAAAAAGTAAAAAAAAAAAAGGGGGGGGGGGCAGCAGAAATATAGACTATAAATAACAAGATTTATTGAACTTTATCGTGCAACAGGAAGGGGGATAATGCAACAAACCAGACCGTGGACCGTGATTCGGACCCGGGCCCTCAGTCAGATGCTCTACCAACTGAGCTATCTGGCCACGGGCGATCGAACCCGCCTGACTGCTACATTTCTCCATTTTTAAATTGTATTCGTTCTTGAAGACATACAACCCAGGTTTTTCCCCTGGCAGGACTTTCAACTGTTAGTTCCAGGGGGTAGTCAACGGCACCAAATGTAACATCTAGGAAGGGAGAAAATGCATTGTACCAGACTGGGATTCTAACCCGGACCCCCTGAATCTCCAGTCAGGTTCTCTACCAACTGAGCAATCTGGTCACCGGCGATCGAACTCTCTTGACTGCTACAATCGCATATAAATAAAAATTTTCGCATATAGATATCAAGATTATCAAATCAAGATTTATCGAATATTAATAACAAGATTATCAAATATAAACAACAAGATTATTAAATCAAGATTTATTGAATATAAATCAAGCTTATACACACACACACACACACACACACACACACACACACACACACACACACACACACATATATATATATATATATATATATATATATTATCACATATAAATATCAAGATTATCGAATATAAATCGATTTTTGCACATAGCTCGATATCACGATTACCGAATATAACTCAAAATGTTTGACTATAAATAACAAGATTATCGAATATTAATCAAGATTTTATCACATAGATACCAAGGTTATCGAATATAAATCAAGATTTTTGCATATCAATCAAGATTTGCACAATATTGCAACGCTTTGTACACACCATACATCTTAGTTTAGTTCAGTTTGAATTAAAATCACATAACTAAATACGAAAAGGGGAGGGCACAAACATGGCTGTGCCCCTCCCAGTTTGAAAAGTGGGGCAACAAGTCCCCCGAATGTCCCTTCTCCTATACCCATTTTAGAAAATATAGCTTTTATCTCTTTTTACAGGCCTTTGAGATAGACAGTACTACCCCCAATCCCCAATTGTCTGTGTACTCATCTTGGAGAAATTTACACGGTGTCAAATTTATCGAGTCTAAAGGTGTGAAATTTTAAACTAAGGTCATCTTGCACGGGTTGTTGGAAAAGGAAACTTCGCAACGATCAATCCTATCAAAGGGACTTGTCACAAAATATTTTACTGCTTTTATAGTGACTATATCAATGCTATATAAAAGTAAGCAAATATTTTGTGACAAGTCCGTGAAGAAAACATCCCGACCTCATTGAATTTTGTATGCATGGACCGTTATTCATGAGTGACTTCAAAAAGCACTGATAAAATTAGTGTTTGAAATATGGCCCTTTATTCGAAGTGTTGCTCTTTCAAGTTCCGTACAAAAAGCAAGTTGTACATGCGCAGATTAGCCTAGAAACCTTTTCCACAAAAAAGGGGGGCATCCTCACAATGTCAAGGTTATTTTTAAGGTACGTAAGGTAAACCTTGACAATGTGAAGTTGTTAAGATTGATGGGGGGTGGGGGTTGTTGGGGGATTACCATTGATATTTTCGCCAGGAGACTGGAAAGTTCAATACTAAGGGTCTACCTTTAAATATTGAAGACATAATTGCGTAAAATATGCATTTTTCAGCAATTTCACGACCCTGGATCCGTGCACGTTGACAAGGAATACGTAGTTAACCTATAAAGATATGATGAAATCAACCATTCATACCGTGATATTCGTGAAATTCAAATGTTCAGCTAAAATGTTTTCTCCCCAGATTTCAAACTAGAATATCTCTCTCTCTCTCTCTCTCGTCGTGTGTGTGTGTGTGTGTGTGTGTGTGTGTTTTATAATCTGACATTGATAACTATTTCAAGGTCAACTTAAAAAATTTGTAATGGTGCCTGAACCTTTCGTAGTAAAATTAATCAATTGAACATTACAAAAATATTTGTAAATGAAAAAATAATAATAATAATAAAACGATTTGTCATAATCCATAATCAGTTTTCAGCATTTCATTTACCCATGTGGCAATCAATTGATAAAGAATTCTGCTTGTTGCTAATTCGAAGGTGGTCTGCCTGTCCGTTAAACGCTAACATGTAACCTAAGCGTTCACGTCACATAGAAAACAGAAATGGCCGCGATCTTTGTTTTGTTGTATTTGGGGGTAATTTGACTAGATTTAGACCACCACCACCGCCCCCCCCCCCCCCCCCCCCCCCCCGACTCTTTAGCATATCAATAACCTACATGTACAATTGTTCCCCTTGAAACTCAGCAACATTCAAATTCTTTGGAATCTTTAGGCGGACAGGGAGAAAGAACCACCGAAAACGGGCGGGCGAAACTTAATATGCATTATCAAGTGTAGCTTGTAGTAAATCAATTAAATTATGAATAATAGTTCAATAGTTATGCAAATATTTTCTGTAATGTTTACGACCTTCATTCCCCAGTGTAACAAACCAACGAATTTGTATATATTGTAACAGGGATTTAAGAAGACCATAAGGGGATTCGAATCCGAGTCCCCAGAAATCTCTAATAATCAAACCTAGTTAACGCGCTTCGTAGAGTATGCTAGGGTACCACGAGTATAGCAGAGCACACCTTCATGTGTTAGCGCTTTATGAAGTATGCTGGCGTGAAGTTCATACTCTCATATATTTTCAAAAATGAAATTTATTTCTTAAGTGTCTGTAGAAAGAAAGTCAGAAATGCGAGTTATAGCTTGAATCAAAATGCGTTTTATAGCCGCTCAAAGATACATCTTATAGGATTTGTAGATGAAGGCCCAAACATGCATTTTACAGTATCTGTAAATTTATTTTACAGTATCTGTAGATGTATTTTATAGTATTTGTAGATGTAATTTATAGTGTCAGTAGATGTATTTTAGTATCTGTAGATGTAATTTATAGTGTCAGTAGATGTATTTTATAGTATCTGTAGATGTAATTTCTAGTGTCAGTAGATGTATTTTATAGTATCTGTAGATGTAATTTATAGTGTCAGTAGATGTATTTTACAGTATCTGTAGATGTAATTTATAGTGTCAGTAGATGTATTTTATAGTATCTGTAGATGTAATTTATAGTGTCAGTAGATGTATTTTATAGTATCTGTAGATGTAATTTATAGTGTCAGTAGATGTATTTTATAGTATCTGTAGATGTAATTTATAGTGTCAGTAGATGTATTTTATAGTATCTGTAGATGTAATTTATAGTGTCAGTAGATGTATTTTATAGTATTTGTAGAAGTAGTATATAGTTTTTACAATATTTGTAGATGTATTTTATAGTATCTGTAAATGTATTTTACAGTATTGTAGAAATATGATATAGTTTTTACAATATCGATAGATGTATTTTTTGTAGTATCTGTAGAGGTAATACCAGACATAAATTTTATATTGGAATCACCACGTTGTGTTTTGTTAGTTATTTTTCTTTTCTTTGTTTTTTATTGAGGTGTAACTTTATGCAAACAAACTGTACACAGCAGAGTTGTATAGTCCTAGCCTTCTAGCCTTTCTTGCTAGTCATAAAACTGGCTACACGTAAAGCAATTCCCCCTCTGAAAACCTGGCTGCATAACAAGATTACACTCGCTGAAAAATTACTATATAGCGAGACTTCTCCTATTATGGCCACCGAAAATCTGCAACATAGCACAATTACCCTCCTTGATTCGGAGGTAATTCTCTCTCTCTCTCTCTCTCTCACTCTCTCTCTCTCTCTCTCTCTCCACCCCCTCAAAGGGGATAAAAGTATGTAGCACTGTGTAACTTAGAGAGAAAAGCTATATTGTGTACTATGGGGGAAAGCTATGTTGTGTACTATGGGGGAAAGCTAGACAATATCGGTGTTTTCGTACAGATGAGAGTAGCGAAGATCCTACTGCATTACTGTAAAGAACAAAAACTTTTAATCCACAAAAAAGAACCCCAGGTGTTATATGAATACCTTCTCGAGCCCTAAGATGTTCGAACAGACTTCAATCTAATTCTGGGTTTTATACATGTAAGTAGGCCAAGAGGAGTAACCGCTAGGAATCGTGATGATCTTAATTTTTTGATTGCTCCACTTTACCCGTGTTTCTTAGTGTATGGTAGTAAAATTTCACACGTTCCTGATAAATTTTGTATCCAAATGACACAATAACAGCATCATTTTAGCAATTTTTCAAAGATTATTCCTTCGAGAAATATCTTTTATAATGCTTTAGAACATATTTTAACGCTGATAAACAGGTGTTATTTTTCTTCTCTATGTTGAGAACACAGAAGAAGTTTACAGTTTTTCTCTCTTGAATTCTCGGTAGCATCTTTTTATATCAAACATTATAATTCTTGATAACTATAATCCGATTTTTTTTATTATTAAGAAACACCAACAGTTTTTGATATCAATTGTTCGATTATTTGATATCTGCAATCTTGATATCAAGAATCTGAATTTATATCAATAGTTTGGTATTTTTATATCGATCAACTGAATGCTGGATATCAAGAATTCGATAATTACATTGATATCATTTGTGAAAGAGCATCAGATATAAAGGATTCTAATTTAAGAAGAAGCAATAATTTGACGCCACAGAGATCCCCCCTTCCACAACAACGAGATGAAAATTGCCCTTATGCTTGACGGTTTGCATGTGGGGTTTGACAACTATAATAAAATTATGTCATGATATTGTTATATTCAGTTCCGGGCAGTAACATGTGTAAATTGAGGACATTTTTTTTTTTTGTTATTTGACTGAATGAATTTGCGATGACGGAAGTGCACTATGAGGACAAAAATCCTGTTCCTCATAAATGTGACCTATAGCATGTGAAAGATGTAGATACAAAAGATTAGTGAGGAAAAGTGGTGTGAGGATATGTCCTTATTAATATCCTCTCTCAAAACCATTTTTTTCATAATTCGAAAGAGAGTATTAGATAAACCTTTATAGGTATCCCTGTAGTTCTACCTAACATGTTTTTTTCTTCTTCTTATGACTTTTTTGCCTTTCAATAACGTATGTGTGTATTCTCTACTACTTCACAGGTTGGTAGGAGAGAGAGAGAGAGAGAGAGAGAGAGAGCATTTTCCATAAATAAAGGAAATCTCCTTAACATTTCTTCCTTATTTGAATAAAAATAAAGTCTTTTAGACGGAAACAAATTTTACAGATGTATCTATTTAAATCGATTGGAGCTTGAGATTTGACAAGGAAGTAACTTTAGAAGTGGATTTAAACCCATAAAAATCTGATTTTTATAATATTTCACCCTTACTATATTAATGTAATAGATAGTCTCTTCACCAGGAAACGATCTCTGTCTATATGTCTGCTTGTCATGTCAGGACATTCTTTCGATGTGTACAAGCCCGTACGAAGCAATTTCAATTGGGGGGGGGGGGGGGGGGGGGGGGGGCACCACACCAAAGTAATTTACGACAAACAAGTGATATCGACAAAACCATTAGTAAAAAGATAACTACATAAATATGTGCAAGCATTGAGGTGTACGTCATGTACATAAATCTAATTATGTACATAGAATCTAATTAGTTTCCCAGAAAATCCCTCAACTTTAATTTTAAATTCTGTTTGGTTTTTTGGGGGGCGGGGGTGTTAAGGATTTTTAAATTTTTTTTTTTTTTATTTTTTTTTATATCTTTATCATTTTATTATCAATCATTTCTGAGTCATGAAGTATTTAGTATTCGGTAAACCTTCCAAAAATCGCAAGTCATTTTTATGAACATCCAATGAAAGCAAATTGTTTGTTCGTATTTGGCTCATTGTTGATCTCAGTGATGTTTTCAATCTTTTCAAGGTGCTGAATGAGCGCTGACTGGTAGCGTTAGTTGCAGGAAGTACCAAAATTAGTTTGAGGATTTTGAGGATCTCGGCAAACAGATTTTTTTTCATTTGAATGTCTGAAAAATTCAACCACACTTTGTATATCTTGCGTTAAGTCTTTTGGCAAAACAGTCTTTAACATTATAAGCTGGCAGTGAACATCCTTTGGCTTCAAATCTGTATCATATAGGGTCGTAACAAATTTGAATTCTACTTCAAACGTTTGACCTGTGCAAGCATTAATTACAAGGTTTTCAAGATTAACATCAGCTTTGTAACCTGGTTGGTCAAATCTAGATTTTATGCCAGCTAAAAGCAGATCTAATGCCTCGTAGAAATCTTTCCTATACATATCTGCACACGATGAAAAAGTATGTGCTGCTGTCCCATCATCAAGTTTACAAGGAATCATCGATGTTCATCTGGTTTGCTTTTTCAACAATTTCCTCGTAAAACTGAGTGAAGATTGTCTAATCTCGGAGACTTTGTAAAGCACTCATTGTCGTTGATGCCATTTTTTGACACCACTCGCCGAGAGATTTGGAGCGTGCACAGCCCTTGCCAAATTATCATTATAACGCAAAAGATTTTCACTCAGTAAACACCCAAAGAAGAAATCAAATCTGCACATATAAGCAGCCACTCCCCTAATTCTGTTTCTCATTTCTACCTCACGCACGAATTGGAAGCTTTAATTCCAAACATTTCTTAGAATTTCATAGTTTGACAAAATGCTCAAAACTCTGTCGGCTTTTATTGTCCATCTTGTGGGACACAAAACCCTTATTCCCGCTGACGTTTCCTCTAGATTTTGGGTATTTTTTAATGTATTGAAAATCATCTCCCCACTTGGAGATTTTTTAATCAACCTTGTTATATCCTTTGCAATGTCCAGGGTGTCTCTAACCAACTTACATCCCTAAATAGAATCACAGCAAGCTAGGTTAAGAGCATGACCATAACAGTGTATGTAAAGGACTCTGAATTCAAGTGCATGGATTCGTGTTGCAACACCTGTCTTTGAACCAGCCATAGAAGCAGCCATGTCATAACACTGACCTCGTACTTTGCAGATTGAACATCAAAAGGGCACCTTTAATTGCTAGGGTTGTTGTATTAGCCCCAATGTCAGAAAGACAGTACATCCCTAATAAATCTTCATGAGCGGTAAAAGTTTGATCAACTTGTAAGCATAAAACAAGTTGCTCTTTGTTGGAAATATTCCGTGTTTCGTCTGCCATTATTGAAAAGAATTCAGACGATTTGACGAAAGCAACAATTTGTCGCAAAACATGCAACCCCATCACCTGCAAAATTTCATTTTGTATATCTGGAGCAACATATTTATTTGTCTTGCGTTGTAACCATTCCTGAAGCTGGGGATCGCGTTTAGTCTCTAGCATAAGTTGATTAAAATTCGAGTTTTTCTCGTCTTTGTCACCCCGAAGAGCAATTCCTTGTC